>CM065742.1:21290331-21300331 GCA_033310375.1 Conus canariensis | reverse complement strand
GCCATTGGATCTCGTTCCAAGCCCATACCGACGCCGTTTTCTGTTCTTAACGGACGTGAGCACATCTTCCTATGGTCCGAAGGATTGCTGGATGATGGTTTGGCGCTCTTGTTCATTTGGAAGATGATCAGTGTACCTGATGTTCAGTATCTTGCAGAAACACCTCGTTTCCATGGCTTGGAATGTTCTGTCTAGATCCGCCACCAACGCTGAAGTTTCACGTGCACACCGAAAGATGAAATAATAATTCTAATGCATGCAGGAGCCAGTTCTTGTGTTTCAAGGTGATATTACTACTGCCTTTCTCACAGACTGGCCGATGCTGATGTTGTCTTTGGTTCCTTCCTGGGGATTTCTAGTTTAGATCCCTCATTGTTCAGGGCGGATTCCAGGTGAAGGAACTGTGTGGCACATTTCCTAACGTGTATCCATGGACAGAGAGCATCAACAATGTTGGTGGTGCTGTGACTAGCCACTTTCTCCCTCGGAGTTGATATTGGTTCTGACTCCATTCACCAAACAGTCCTTCGAATGAGACTATAAAGTAAGGTAAAAACCCATCACCAGCTTTCGGAAGAGAAGGCCAGTTTGGCCGTTGGTATGGATGACACGTTACACATTGCATGCACCCTGCTGCGAAAAATGGAAAGAATGAAGGAAATAAGAAAGTTGTGTGAACAACATTGAACGATATTGACTGGATGACACGGAAAACGAGTGTGGATTGTAAAGCGCTTACAGATTGGTCTCAAGCCGAGGATAGGCGCTATATATGACTGTGTTTTTGACCCTCAGTTTCAAAGCAAATTCGAAAACAACCCTAACTGTATTCTGCCGTTTGGTCTTCGTATGCAGCCTCACGCGCGGAATGCAGGTCTAGACCTAGGTGTTGTGTCCGATTTTTCCAAGTTTCCAGATAAGCCTCCGTGGACCTTCTTCACACCAGAGATTCGTTTTGATCTTGCAGCTTTTCGCAAAGAATGTACCAGCTCTCTGGCATACAAGGCATTGTTTGCTGACCTCTCTTTAAAATTCTCATCCTATCAGAAAATTTTCACTGACGGTTCCAAGTCTGAAGATGGAGTGGCATGTGCAGTTTATTGCCCTGGTGCTCCTTCTCAAATATTGTTGGAACATATTCCATCAGATGCTTCTGTTTGTTCTGCTGAACTTACTGCTCTGGTTCTGGCATTGAGGATAAGCTCTCAATCAACAAAGAAGGACTTTCTGGTTTTGTCAGATTCGCTGTCAGCTTTGGAGGCCATAGCTGGCCGCAACCTTCAGCATCCAGAACTTTTACACTTCTTTGAACTTTTTACCAAGTTTGAAAGTGGAGGGTTACAACATTATTCTGGCTTGGGTTCCTGGTCATGTTGGCATCGGAGGGAATGAAATGGTTGATCGTTTGGCCAAGAATGCCACAACAGAGAAGTTGTCCAACATAAATATCCCCTGCTCAGATCTGAAACCCAAAATTAACGATTATGTCAGAGACCTCTGGCAGGAGGATTGGAATACACAGACGGATAACAAACTCTTTCAGATCCGTCCAAACCTCAAGGAGTTCCTCTCATCTACGTCTGGTGGTCGTAAAGAAGAAACAGTTCTGTGCCGGCTGCACACCGGCCATTCGTATTTTACCCATTCATACCTTTTAAAGAGTGAAGAAGCTCCGTGGTGCATTCCATGTCATGCGCCACTCACAATGAAACATATTCTTTTAGAGTGTTGGGACTTGCACGATGTGAGACACAAACATTTTACAGCAGATTCCATGAAAACCTTGCTCAGAGATGTTCCGCCTGACGCGATCTTGGAGTTCTTGAAAGAGATTAACATTTTTCATCGGATCTGAGATTTTACAGTGGAAAGATTTTTTAACAAACTTTCGGATGGGTTTTTCGATGTATTTTAAAGAATTGTGTGAATGAATTACTTGTGAGTTGATTTTAACGTGGTGACAGCCCTGATGTGGCCCTTTGCGGTCGGCTGGGCTATAAGCAACATTATATCTTATCTTATCTTATCTAAACGAAGGGCCTGGCCGGTTCTTCTCCCTGTGCTGACTGTGCCGAACCGATCTTCCAGAGCGTCCGAGTGTTGGGGCTTGCGTGATGTGACATTAACATTTTACAGCAGACTCTATGAAAACATTGTTCAGAGATGTCCCATCTGATATTGTCTTGGAATTTCTGAAATAAATGCACTTTTTTTCATCTGAGCTAAGACTTTACGGACGAAAGATTTTTAACAAAATTTCCGGAGTGGTTTTTTAGAAGTTGTGTTTTAAAGAGTTATGTGCGCGCGCGCGCGCGCACACGCACGCACGCACGCACGCACACACACACACACACACACACACACACACACACACACACACACACACACACACACATATATATATTATATATAAACACATATTTGTATATATATATATATATATATATATAGTGTGTGTGTGTGTGTGTGTGTGTGTGTGTGTGTGTGTGTGTGTGTGTGTGTGTGTGTGTGAGTGGAAAATAGAAAATAGAAGAAGAAGAAAAAGGAGAAATAGAAGAAGAAAATAGAAGAAGAAACAAAAAACTGGATCCTAAAACCGCTTTCCTTTTTTTCTTTTTTTTCTTTTCTTTTTTTATTTCAGTCCAATATTTCGGTCCCAAAAGGGACCTTCTTCTGGGACAGGAGAGCTGCAGATATATATGCACCCTGCCATCCTACTAACGCATAAAATTAAAGTTTTACACTATCGAATAGAATTTACTATTGATTAGAACTGGGCAAAGGAGGAATGGGAGACGGGAGGGGGAGGGGGGGGGGGGGGGGGGGGGGGGGGGCGAAATACTGGACTGAAATGGAAGGGAAAAGGAGTCAACCAAGCGGTTTTGGGATCCAGTTTCTTCTTCTTCTATTTTCCACTTGAATCGTCTCACAACAAGAAAACGAACCTACCAGCAGTGAGAAAGTGGTGCTTCTGGATTTTTAAGGTTTATATACATATCACTTGTGAGTTGACTTTAACGTGGTGACACCCTTGATATGGCCCTTTGCGGTCGGCTGGGCTGTAAGTGACATTACTTACTTACTCGGTGTCGAATGGTTTTCCGCAATGAGTACGCAAGGGAAAGAACTGTTGGGTGGTAGCCATGTGATGGGAACGCATGATGTATAAACCAGAAAGAGTTAAGGTGAAAGGAAGATAAAGGGTTAATGAGGGTGAACGCAGAATTACGTAGCAAAATGAAATGACGTCAAAATAGGCTTGATGACGGGTTTATTTTTAATGACACCTTGTGAGGAACTACTACGTACTAGGGAGATGGAGTTTTTGTCAGTTGACTTTTGCAACCAGAATATAGTGGATGAAATCTTAGTCTTTCAGAGAGAAAGAGAGTATGTTTTTATATGTTAACTGAACTTGTGTTGACTAGTTGGGCCAGCCGTGTTATGACAAGCTGTGTCATCTTTTTGAATCATTACTTTATCGGGCTGTGATGAGTGGTGCAAGTTCACGACGAGCTGAAGGAGCTGTGTTGGACTGGACAGTGTCTGCTACTGTGCTGTGAACTGTATTCAAAATGTCAGAAGACCATACACGCCAGGGGAGGAGCTGATGTGACTGCCAAATGTATTAATATTTTGTGTGTGTGGTTTGGTACGGATTGAGACTGACATGGAGAGCTTCAACTTCAGGAGACATTCAAACTGCCTTCGTTCTTTTCCTGCCAGGTCCGGTAAGTGGACCATTGGATCTCTTCTGTAGATCTATCTGTGCTGACTTGCAGTTGAACAGTAGTCTGATATCCAACATGGAAAGGACTCATCACGCATAGGCAGTTTGGGACGATTTGATATCAGGAGATTGTTAAGTCTGTGATGATAGACTAGATGCATTTACATCTCACCAGTATCTCCAATTGTAATGAAAGCCATTTAACTGTGACTATGGAAGTTGTTGTTTTGCTAGGAAGGATGAATGTGATGTGATGTTGTTTGAAAATTAGAACATTTTGGTAGTAAACTGGGTCTTTTGAGTATTAATTTCTGGGAGTCAGATAGCGTAATTGCGAGCCGAGTTAGTTAATGTTGCGGACTCCTTGACTGAAAAGTGAAATTGTGGGAGTGAATGTTACTGGTATAAAAGATGTGTGAATCGGGATACCGCACCGTTACAGTGGTCCTCCTGCCATGCAGTATCCCACCTGTTCTTCAGGTATAATGCTACCTGCTTGCCGATGAAATCTGGTGTGACTGATCTGACCATTATTTTGCTGGCATTGCCGATCAGGCTGACTGTTCGAACAAACTTAAAAGAAAAAAAAGAAATACTATTGCGCCGGACGAAAGGAACGAACAAACAAGGTAAAACACGAGACGTTTTGGCCTCTTCAGCCTTCTTCAGGCAAGATGAACAACATTCAGGACAATGAAAACGAAGAACGAGCAATAGCTTGTACCCTCAAATTGGGCGCAAAATGGATGTTGAATGGAAACGAGGCTGCTGGGAAGGAGACAATTCGAATTAAGATAATTAAGTAGTAGTAGTAGTACTCTAGTAGTAGTAGTAGTGGTGGTGGTGGTGGTGGTAATGAACATCATCATCATGATAATAATGACGATGATAATGATAATAACAATGATAATAATATATTTATTGTCATTATCAAAGAGGTCTTTTGACAAGGGGGGAGGGAGTAACATTTATCATTATAGCATTTATCGCTTCATTTCATTGCAAACAAATAGCACCCACTTATTCCCAGTGTGTATCAAATCAAAGGTTAACAAAAAACACATAACATCGGAACACCTCCGGATGTCCTCGCACACAGGAGTAATACAATAACGTTAGAAAGAAAAAACAAACAAACAAACAGGTATCTTAAGACTGACTCGACCATCCACTCAATCAAATGAGGATGTTGCATCTTAAGCTTACTGAACTCCTCCACATGCGATGAATGGTATTTTTAATTCCTATATCTCTTATAATGCATTATCCTAATTTTGAGTATCCTTCATCTGTCTAATTTTCAGTGCTTCCAAGCGATGAATTTCGCAACTGATTTTAATCACAAGCTCGGCATCTGATGATACGACGACAGCAACTTCTTGTCTTTTAGCTATGTTTAACTGGAAAAAGTGAACAACGAGAGACAAACAAAAGACACAACTCTTTATTCATAATGGCCTTGGCCCCTTAGATGGGGAATATACGTAAAATAACCTTGCATAATCCATTACCAATCGGGATGGTTAACGAACTTAAGATCTTACAGAATTTCTTCGTTTAAATCCTCTGTGTTTTTCTTCTGTTCAAAGTTTAGCGATGCAGGTGTTGTTGTTGTTGTTGTTGTTGTTGTTGTTGTTGTTGTTGTTTTAGCCGCGTTCTTCAGGGAGCGTTTTAAAGATCAGTCTTTTAACGGACAGATGGGAGCTGACTACTTTCAATGACCCGCCCACACACTCTCTTCCTCAACCTACCTCTTCTCTACTTTCATCCCCTCATTGCCCAATTCCCAATTGCCAGTTCCCCCTCATCGTCATCCCCCCCCCCCCCCCACACACACACACACACACCCACCTCCCCCCCTCCGTTCTTCTCCCTCTGTCTACTGACTCATTTCCGTCAACCTCTCCGTCTGTGTGTTGATCAGTCTGCTTTCTCTTCTCCAATTCCACACACGAAAGAGGAACGCCAGGAAGAGAGAGAGAAGAGACAGAGAGAGAGAAAAGAGACAGAGAGACAGAGAGAGAGAGAGACAGATACACAGAGAGACAGAGACAGAGGCAGAGGGACAGAGAGACAGAAAGAGAGACACAGACAGACAGAGAGACTGAGAGCCAGAGAGACAGACAACTAGACATACTTACAGACAGACAGACAAAGAGATAGAGAGATGAGGTGGGGAAGGTGGTGAAGATGATACGACGTAAATGTAATAATGTAGCAATCTTCAGGAAAAACGTAACAATACACAAGTTTAACGAAAAATATCGGAATGCACCAATCTAATGAAAAATGTAACAATGCACCAGTCTGACGAAAAATGTAACAATGCACCAATCTGAGGAAAAATGTAACAATGCACCAGCCTGATGAAAAATGTAACAATGCACCAATCTGACGAAAAATGTAACAATGCAGCAATCTGACGAGAAATGTAACAATGCACATATCTGACGAAAAATGTAACAATGCACCAGCCTGATAAAAATGTAACAATGCACCAACCTGATGAAAAACGTAACAATGCACCAATCTAACAAAAATGTAAAAATGCACCAGCCTGATGAAAAATGTACTAATGCGGCAATCTGAGGAAAAATGTATCGATGCACCAGCCTGATGAAAATGTACTGAAACACCAATCTGACGAAAAATGTAATAATGCAACAATCTGACGAAAAATACAATAATGCACCATCTGACGAAAAATATAATAATGCACCAGCCTGATGAAAAATGTAAAAATGCACCAGTATGACAAAAATGTAACAATGCACCAATCTGACGAAAAATGTAATAATGCACCAGCCTGACGAAAAATGTACTAATGCACCAATCTGACGAAAAATGTAATAATGCACCAATCTGACGAAAAATGTAACAATGCACCAATCTGACGAAAAATGTACTAATGCACCAATCTGACGAAAAATGTAATAATGCACCAATCTGACGAAAAATGTAACAATGCACCAATCTGACGTAAAATGTGACAATGCACCAATCTGACGTAAAATGTGACAATGCACCAATCTCACGGAAAATGTAACAAAGCACCAGTCTGACGGAAAATGTAATAATGTGCCAGTCTGACGGAAAATGTAATAATGTGCCAGTCTGACGGAAAATGTAATAATGCACCAACCTGACGAAAAATGTTGTATTTGGTGTGTGTGTATGTGTGTGTGCGTGTGTGTGTGTGTGTGTGTGTGTGTGTGTGTGTGTCTGTGTCTGTGTCTGTGTCTGTGTCTGTCTGTGTGTGTTTGTCTGTGTCTGTGTACATGTGTGTGTGCTGCACGTGTGTGTGTGTGTGTGTGTGTGTGTGTGTGTGTGTGTGTGTGTTGTGTGCGCGTGCGTGCGTGCGTGCGTGCGTGCGTGCGTGTGTGTGAGTGTGTGTGTGGTGTGTGTGTGTGTGAGTGTGTGTGTGTGTGTGTGTGTGTGATGTGTGTGTGTGTGTGTGTGTGTGCACGCGCGCTGGCGCGCGCGTGTAGGTTCGAATGAATAACAAAAATTTGGTGGGCACGTGTCTTCATATGTCCAGTAAGAAAAAGAAATAAAATCTTGTTGAAATGTTTACTCTACCCGATCCTGCCCGACATTCTTTTTACTCTATCCCTCTTTCTGTCCGTCTCTCTCTCTCCTCTCTCTCTCTCTCTTCTCTCTCTCTCTCTCTCTCTCTCTCTCTCTCTCTCTCTCTTTTCCTCCGCCTCGTCGTCTCGTTCTTTTGTTTGGCGCTCTCAGGTACGCTGATTGCAAGCCAATCGGACGCCTGATTTCAGACCTCGACGCTGCACTAATGAAGGCTAATTACATTACCTGAACAAATTAACACCGCCAGACAGCCAGAGACAAGATGATGTTTGGAAAGAGAGGGTGGGATGGGGTGCCGGGGTTGGCGGGATACGGAAGGAGGGAAGATGTGTGGTGTGTGTGTGTGTGTGTGTGTGTGTGTGTGTGTGTGTGTGTGTGTGTGTGTGTGTGGGTGAGTGAGTGTGTGGGTGAGTGAGTGTGTGTGTGTGTGTGTGTGTGTGTGTGTGTGGGTGGTGGTGTGTGTGTGGTGGTGTGTGTGTGTGTGAGTGTGTGTGTGTGTGTGTGTGTGTGTGTGTGTGTGTGTGTGGGTGAGTGAGTGAGTGGGTGAGTGAGTGTGCGCGTGCGTGCGTGCATGCGTGCGTGTGTGTGTGTGTGTGTGTGTGTGTGTGTAGGTGAGTGAGTGGGTGAGTGAGTGTGCGCGTGCGCGCGTGCATGCCTGCGTACGTGTGTGGTGTGTGTGTGTGTGTGTAGGTGAGTGAGTGAGTGGGTGAGTGAGTGTGCGCGTGCGTGCGTGCATGCGTGCGTGCGTGTGTGCGTGTGTGTGTGTGTGTGTGTGTGTGCGGTGTATATGTAGTGTGGTGTGGTCTGATGTGTGTGTGTGTGTGTGCGTTGGGGGGAGGGTATGTGTGTGCATGCGTGCATGCGCGCGCGCGCGCGCGTGTGTGTGTGTGTGTGTATGATGGTGGTGGTGGTGTGTGTGTGTGTGAGTGTGCATGTGTGTATGGTGGTGGTGGGTGGTGGTGGTGTGTGTGTGTGTGTGTGTGTGTGCGTGTGTGAGTGTGCATGTGTGTATGGTGGTGGTGGTGGTGGGGCGTGTGTGTGTGCTTGGGCGCGCGCGTGCGCATGTGTGTATGTGCGTGCGGGCGTGCGTGTGTGTGTGTGTGTGTGTGAGTGTACACGCGCGCGCACGCGTGTGTGTTTGTGTGTAGGTAGGTAGATAGGCAGGAAGTGAGATCGTGAAGGTGGGGGTAGGGGGGAGGGGAGGAGGTGGCAAAAGAGGGCAGGAGGATTGAAGCGGTGTTGGACGAATGACGGAGGAAAAACCGTGGCTCAGATGGTGGGTGGTGTCAGTAATGACACAAAATGGATGGCTTGGTCTTTGACCCTCATGTCATGTGCTGTGATGTGGTGTGTGTGTGTGTGTGTGTGTGTGTGTGTGTGTGTGTGTGTGTGTGTGTGTGTGTGTGTTTCTTTGTTTTGTTTGGGTGTGTGTCTTAAAAAGTGTATGTAATAAGTCCGCCAAACTAATCACAAGACTAAACACGACGCGTTTCGACCTCTTAGGTCTTCTTCAGCTAAGAGAAACAATACTCAGGACAACCAAAATAAAGATCGTGCAGTCACTTATCTCGTCAAATTCGGCACACAATCTTTGGAGCGTATATGCTCATTCATTCTTGGAGAAAATACTCTTTTTTTTTTTTTTTTAATCTTGAGTCAACGCCCATCTTGATCCGAAATTTGACGAGATACGTGATTGCACGTTCTTCATTTTCGTTGTCTTTAGTGTTGTTTATCTTGCCTGAAGAAGATCTAAGAGGGGGCGGGGCGGGGGGGGGGGGGGGGGGGGTATGAAAAGAAATTTTTCTCCACTGAATGTTCTATACTCTATTTTGAATCACTCACCCGAAGGATCAATTAAGGTCTGGCTGTTCTCTTTCCAGTCGGTGTTCCGTGTGTGAACGTACACATATTATCTTGCAAACACGTAAAACCCCCCACTCACTAACTTTCTTACGGGAAGGCCAGTTTGGCCGTTGGTCTGGATAGCGTGCACCGAAAGAATGAAAAAGAAAGAATGCAAAAACTGATTCAATGACAGACTGACTGACACGGAAAGCGACGGAATGGGGCGCCGGCAATATGTATTAATAATAACATCTATTCAATCAAACAGCCATAACTGTTTTCCTAGCGAAACTTTTGTGTGACTTTTCATCCAAACGCCCAAGTTTAAGCATTTATGCATGATGTATTATGAGCTTTCCGGTTAAAAAAAAAAAAAAAAAAAAAAGAACAACGGGGGTGGGGATGAAGCATGAGAAACAAAACTTCATCTATTTCCGTACTTAATAAGTATGGGGTTTTTTGTTGTTGTTGTTGTTTCTTCTTCTTTTTCTTTTAAATTTTTTTTTATCTATTTATTTTTATTTCTTATTATTTTTTTTCAAAAGTTTCATTTATTTGGGTTTTTTAAAAACGGTTTTTTATTTTTTATTATTATTATTTTTTTTTTTTTTTTTTTTTTTTTTTTTTTTTGCTTTCCAGTGGGTGTTTTGTCAGTGGACAGCAAGCGACAGTGTTTCGCAATGCATGAAGAGCTCATCAGGTTTCGTACTTGCTTCCGGTTCCCGCCTATGGAGCTCCACTCTCACGTAATTAAATAATTGAAATAAAAGACACGGAAATAAAGAAAAGAAAAACTACATTGATAACTGGTTGGACTCACCGTGGACAGACTGT
>CM065742.1:21280331-21285331 GCA_033310375.1 Conus canariensis | reverse complement strand
AATCACATTTTTGGAGTGCTGAGTAGGATCCAAATATTTAGCATAGTTGGTTTTTTTTGCCAGACTGCTTTCGAATTAAAAATCATATCTTTGGACTGCTGAGTAAGATCCTAATATTTAGCATAGCTGGTTTCCTACCAGACTGTTTTTGAATTAAAAATCACATCTTTGGAGTGCGGAGTGAGATCTTAATAATTAACATGGTTGGTTTCCTACCAGGCTGATTCTGAATCAAAAATCACATCTTTGGAGTGCCGATTGTGTATGGCAGATTTTCTTCCCATGTGTTTAGTTGTTGATACAAACAGAATATTTTACAGCAACAAAAAAAAAAGTGTCTGTTGTAGTCCTTTAATATTTAACATGGCTGGTTTCCTACCAGGCTGATTTTGAAATTAAAAATCAGATCTATGATGTGCTGAGTGAGGTCGTAATATCTAGCATAGTTGGTTTCCTTCCAGGCTGATTTTGAATTAAAAAATCGCACTGTGATGCGCTGAGTAAGATCCTAACATTCAGCATAGTTGGTTTCCTACCAGGCTGATTTTGAATTAAATTTACAATTTTTAAAACGTGTTCTGTGCTCTTGACACATAGTTACCGGAGATCACAGGTTAGAATCTGCATTTGCTATTTCTGGTGACGGGCTTAACTCCATAACTTTCTGTGTTGTTCAGTTCGCTTTTGTTATTGTGTACTGTTATTGGCATGAATTTTAGTGACAGAAGTGTGTGTGGTGTGTGTGTGTGTGTGTGTGTGTGTGTGTGTGTGTGTGTTTGTGTGTGCGCGTGCGTGCGTGCGTGCGTGTGTGTGTGTATGTGTGCATGTGTGTGTGTGTGTGTGTGTGTGTGTATGTGTGTGAGTGTGTGTGTGTGTGTGTGTGTGTGTGTGTGTGTGTGTGTGTGTGTGTGTGCTCTTGGAATACAATTCGCTTTTTTTTTTTTTTTTTTTTTTTTTTTTGGTGTTGACAAATTTGCGGAAGAAGTAGAGAGTATGCATGATGCAAAGACAACATTTCACGTGTGTAAGGCTCTGATCGTATTTCACATAAGTGCAAAAGACACTGAATAGATATGGCGTGTATAACTGATACTCATGGGCATATTAGGCATCGAGTAAACCTCACGTACTGCACGTTGATATTGTCACGTGACCTGTCAAGATATGGAATGGAACTTTTTTTTTCCCCCACCACTCTCTGAAGACCAGTCTGGAACAATTACTTCAACAGACGTCCTTCACACAATTGAGGGACAACGCCTCACAAGGAAGATTGAGTAAGAGTGTATGCGGGACTCCCCAAAGGATAATCTTGCTGGTTCAAAACAGTGTTTTAGTAACGGCTAAGAGGATGGAGAAGAGTGGGAAAATAGAGAGAGAGAGAGAGAGAGAGAGAGAGAGAGAGAGAGAGAGAGAGAGAGAGAGAGAGCAAAAAGCAGTAAAGTGGGAGGAGGGAGGAGAAGAGAGAGAGAGAGTACAAGCTGAGGTACGTGAAAAACTGGGTGAAAATGTACACATTTGTGCTCTAAAGGTATGACAGCCAGCATGATGGGAAAAAATCATCGAATGTGTCACATTGCAGACCAGGTTGATAGACCTTGCTTTTACCTTGAAAACGTGGATACGTCTCTCTCTCTCTCTCTTCTCTCTCTCTCTCTCTCTCTCTCTCTCTCTCTCTCTCTCTCTCTCTCAATGAATGAATGAATGAATTTATTGAGGAAGGCTTACAAAGCCAATTCTCACAGGGAGAACTCGATGGGAGGGTGTGGGGGGGGGGGGGGGGGGGGTTCATAGCATTACTGGAAAAGAATGCACAAAGATGATACATGTTAGAATACAACATCGTGATGTGGGAACCAGATCACGGAAGATATTAGAAACTATCACCGCACACCGGTGTAACGATCCATTTTAACTCCCCTCCACTTTTTAACTCCCGGGAGTTAGAATTAGCACGTGCCAATTTTAACTCCCCGGGAGTTAAACAAAACACGCCAAAATGACCCCCCCCCCCCCCCCCCCCCCCCCTTTTAGATTAACTCCCCACCCAAAACATTCAGTTTTATGTGTTAGTCATGATATGAGAAAGAAACATTTAATATACACCCCTCCCCTCCCTCCCTCCCCCTCTCTCTGTCTGTCTGTCTGCCTGTCTGTCTGTCTGTCTCCCATTCTCTCTCTCTCTCTCTCTCTCTCTCTCTCTCTCTCTCCCCCCCCCCCCCCCCAACAGTCTCTCGCTCACTCTCTCACTCTCCTTACTTGTCTGTCTGCCTTTTTGCTTGTCTGTCTGTTTGTCTCTCTTAATCTCTCTCCCTCTCTCTTTGCTTGTCTCTCTGTCTGCCTGTCTATTTGTTTATCTATCTCAGTGTCTCTGTCTCTAGTGTCTCCCCCAACTCCCCCTCTCTCTGTCTGTCTGTCTGTTTTTCTTTCTTTCTTTTACTCCCCCCCCTCTCTCTCTCTCTCTCTGTCTCTCTCTCTCCTCTCTCCCCCTCTCTCTCTCTCTCCTTCTCTCTCTCCCTCTCTCTCTCTCTGCATGCTTCTAGTCAGCTTTGTTTACAATTATCAGTGTTTATCAAAGACAGATTGGAATAATAGGCTTTTATGTTAGCCTAAGATCTTTATCCTTGTCAAGTAAAGTTTTCAAGTGTCATGTGTCAAGTGTCTCTCTGCAGTGTGTGTGTGTGTGGGGGGGGGGGGGCAGTCCTGGCATAAGGCCAGAATGACTCCTCCCCCCCCCCCCCCCCCTTCTGTTTTTTAACTCCCCGGGAGTCAATCTGGATCAACATTTCTTGATCGAAAGTAACTCTCCGGGGAGTTACTTTCGAACAGGAAATGTTGATCCAGATTGACTCCCGGGGAGTTAAAAAATAGAAGGGGGGGAGTCATTCTGGCCTTATGCCAGGACTGCCCCCCCCCCCCCCCCCCCCCCCCACCACCACACACACACACACACACACACACACACACACACACACACACACACACACACACACTGCAGAGAGACACTTGACACATGACACTTGAAAACTTTACTTGACAAGGATAAAGATCTTAGGCTAACATAAAAGCCTATTCATCCAATCTGTCTTTGATAAACACTAATAATAGTAAACAAAGCTGACTAGAAGCATGCAGAGAGAGAGAGGGAGAGAGAGAAGGAGAGAGAGAGAGGGGGGAAAGAGAGAGAGAGAGAGAGAGAGTAAAAGAAAGAAAGGAAAACAGACAGACAGACAGACAGAGGGGGAGTGGGGGGAGACACTAGAGACAGAGACACTGAGATAGATAAACAAACAGACAGGCAGACAGAGAGACAAGCGAAGAGAGAGGGAGAGAGATTAAGAGAGACAAACAGACAGACAAGCAAAAAGGCAGACATACAAGCAAGGGGAGAGAGAGAGTGAGCGAGAGACTGAAAGAAAGTTGGGGGGGGGGAGAGGGAGACAGACAGACAGACAGGCAGACAGAGAGAGGGGGAGGGAGGGAGGGAGGGAGGGGTGTATATTAAATGTTTATTTCTCATATCATGACTAACACATAAAACTGAATGTTTTGGGGTGGGGGAGTTAATCTAAAACAGGAGGGGGGTCATTCTGGCGTGGTTTGTTTTAATTCCCGGGGAGTTAAAATTGGCACGTGCTAATTCTAACTCCCGGGGAGTTAAAAAGTGGAGGGGGGTTAAAATGGATCGTTACACCGGTATGACTGCGAACGAGACTGTCAACGTATCACCACATCTATCTCCACAATCATCAAGAGTTCCGTCGTTGACAGCTTCAATGTTGCTGGAGTAGATTGAAAGCTGTTCCTATTCCTGGTCATTTCCTGCAGATAGGCCAGTATGTCGCTAGAGGTGATGTTATCAGGAGCACTCTGTGGTTGACTGACCTGAGAAATATTTTCAGGATCTTGCACTCTGCACTCTCTCTTCTCTCTCTCTCTCTCTCTCTCTCTCTCTCTCTCTCTCTCTCTCTCTCTCTCTCTTGTGTGCCTTATTAAGAGAATGTATGCTCCATTTGTTCGATCTATTGACGTAGATTACTCTAATATTATTGTTTTTCTTATAGACAAAGCTCTGTTAGGTACCATGAGAGATATATTGTACATGTGTGCATATGTTCCGCCTGAGGGGTCACCATTTTATTCTTTTTTTGATGTAAACAATGGCATTGGTCTTCTGGAAGAATGCTTAGCAGATTGTTCAGTTGCATTTCATGATGTATACATTGTATTGTCGGGAGATTTCAACAGTCGAACTGCTGATATAAACGTTGATGATTTTTGTAGTGAAAATTTTATTTACTCATTAAAACAAGCAGTTCGATCAACAATAGGAATTCTCAAGACAAAGTGCTGAATAAATATGGTAAGCTTATGTTGAATTTATGTACTACATTTGATTTACGTATTCTGAATGGTGCATGTAATGGCGACCACTATGGTTGCTACACATACATCTCAGATTCAGGCAGTAGTGTAAATGATTACTTTTTCATGTCAAATGACTTGTTTGCCATATTTGAATCCTTGTGTGAACTCAATATTCATGATATGTTTCATTCAGATCATATGCCACTTGAATTACACTTAAATTTTTCGGAAGAGCATGGCAGTATAAAATCTCCAGATATGAAGCAAACATTAAATAGGATAGTCTGGAACAATGATGCAGCGCCAGTGTTTATTAACTCAATGCACTCTGAGGAATCTCGTAGAACATTAGAGCTGGCTGTACGTTTAATCGACTATGATATTGACAAAGCTTTGTCTACTTTTAATGATTGTATTAAGCGATGCGCTGAATGCATGAATAAGCAGATCAGCACTGGTGACAATGATAAATCGGATGACTGGTACGATCATGAATGTAAAACAACAAAGAAAAATTTAAGAAAGCTTTACAGAACAGCCCGTCGAACAGGAGATCATGAAGACGAAAATGCTTTTTGTATCGCACGTAGAGAGTATAAGCATCTGTTAAAACGCAAAGAGAACGATTTTCA
>CM065742.1:21270331-21275331 GCA_033310375.1 Conus canariensis | reverse complement strand
CACTTTGTACCGTCACAGGCGTCCTTTCCACTGGGTTTCGTTAAATTCGCCTCAGTTGTTGTTTTACGTTTGCTTGTTTGTTTGTCTGTTTTTCTTTGTCTTTCTTTCCTTCTTTCTCTCTCTCTCTCTCTCTCTCTCTCTCTCTCTCTCTCTCTCTCTCTCTCTCTCTTCTCTCTTCTCTCTCTTTCATTCTTTCTGGCTGGCTGTCTGTCTTTCTTTCTTTCTCTCTTTCTTTCTTTCTGTCTTTTTTCTTTTCCTTTTTGTTTGATTAGTTGGTTAGTTGGTTTGTTTTTTTTTCTTTCTTCATACTAACACATTCTGTATCCGCCATTTCATCAAGATCCGCGCAACGCATTCAGACCGAAGTTTGGAGACACGGACTTCGCTGAATGGAGGGGTTTTTTTTGTTTTTTTTTTGCGAAAGGGGGTGGTTTTAACATGGGAGGAAGTTTAGTTGTCACTAAATCTCTCTCTCTCTCTCTCTCTCTCTCCCCCCCCACACACACACACACACACACACACACACACCACACACACACACGCATATATACACACACGCGCGCGTGCGCGCACGCAAGCACACACGCACGCACACACGCACGCACGCACGCACGCACGCGCGCGCGCGCACGCGCACACACACACACACACACACACACACACACACACACACACACACACACACACACACACGCACACAATGATTTTAATCCTGTGACCCCTTTTAGGGCATGGAGGATTTGAAACAAATCAAACAAATGTAAATGAAACACATCAAACATCCGAAAAATTTCCCGATAATTAACACACTGAATGTAATGTTATACAACTTTACTAATTCAATATTTACTAATACTAATTTACTGATTCAACGCCTTCTTCCTTGCGCTGAACCCTGTGAAGTGATCTGAAGCGATCAAAGGTAAGTGAATATTTCGTTGTTTTATTCGTTTATGTCTCACCTGATGAAGACCTAAGAGGTCGAAACGCGTTGTGTTTCGTCTTGTGACTCGTTTGTCCACGTTCTCTGGGCGGTTCGCTAACATTTATTTAAGATTTGTTTAGATTTCCGCCTGCAGTCCTCTCGCTTTGCAACTAGATCAACTTTACTAAGTTTTAGAAACTTTGCTAAGTTTAGGGACACTTTTCTACCACAACAGAGCAAACGACAATAGTTAGATACGGACTTTCCACATGTAAATGTTCTCGGTATAAACTGATTTCTAATGTCGTTATATTTGGTGCATTTCATTACAAAATGAAATTCATCACCAAGGTCATTCTGGTCGCAGTCCCGACAGAATCGTTCATCGTGAGGTATTCCAAATCGTCTACCAATTTCTATCATGAGTTTATGATTACCACAGCGAAACCAAATTAAGTGGGTGTATATATAAACATCAGGCCACATTTCAATACATTTTTCACGGCAAAACTCTGTTTTAAATTTCCTATAAAATAAATATTTATTACTAGATTCTAAAGCATTATTCCATGCACGTATGTAAATATTTTCTAAAAAAAAAAAAAAAATACGAACGTTTCTACAACGACTGTGAACAGACGAAAACTTTTGTGTCTCCCAAACACAGTCGAATCCTGTTTATATTAGGATATCCTGTATACACATCAACCACCTAGATGTAAAACCCTGATTTCTGTATAAGTCATATAATACTTTATACAAATCAGATGAATATTTGATTGTTTGTGGAGAAAGTAATGATGACCAGAATTTTATCATTCGTGCATATACTTGAACTGAAACAGGATATATTCCTAGTTCTCCATATTCTCTTTTGGTAGAACGGTTTAAATGAAAAATATGCTTCAAAACTTTAAGCTGAAAACTTTACATTAACTTTAAATCACTATATCCCCAAATTTCAGACCCATATAAAAGTACACACACACACACACACACCGCGCGCGCACCTGTTTCACCTACCTCAGCACATCTGCCCCCCCCCCCCCCCCCCCACTCCCCCCTACCTCTTCCATACAGCCCTTTCCCTGCGTCAACAGACGCCCAAAATAATTTACAGAATAATTATGTAAACAGTCCCAGCGTTGAGCAATTACAAGAAACACGTATTGTCACATGGCAATGCGAACATAGATAAATTAAAAAAAGAAAAGCTACTAATTGAAAAGTTATGAAAATGACTGACATTTTAGTTTCTCGATTAGAGCCCTACAATTGAGGGCAGGTGCACAAAATCCGAACAACAGACAATATTAATGTTCAGAAGTCTGCAAGGGAGGTAATGTGTATTAGAGCTCACATTTAATCGAGTGACCCCGCCGTTTTCCTGGGACAGATGCCGCCGATGGGATTGCCTGAAACGATTTTGCTCATCATCAGTCACCTGAACAGTTCAAGCAGAGAAGGAGAAATGGGCGTTAAACTGTACACCCGCAATGCCAACAGTCGATATTCCCACCAATAACCTGGCGTGTGCTTCACATCAAATATTTCACTTTCTAGATCTGTTCGCTTGACCCGTAAACTGAGAAAAAGTAACTCTGCTTGCAATGGAAAAAACATGCGTTATCTACGAATGGAATATGGTAGATTTGTTGATGAACAGACGTATGAACAGCTGGATATTGATGGATAAATGGACTTATGGATGGATAGATTCTCGGATGACGAAATCTTTGAATGGACGGATTGATAGATGAAATGATACACAAATGGATATAGTGTGATGGATGCAAGGCGCATAAATGGATGGACGAAGGAATAGATGTATGGATGTACGAACGGATGTACAAGAGGATGGATGATCGGTGGATGATGAGATACACGACTGAACGGTTCATGGCTGAATGAATACACGAATGGAAGGATCGACTAAATGGATGGATCAAATCACACACGCACACACACCAAGCACACACCACAACACACACACACACACACACACACACACACACACACACACACACACACACACACACACATACACACACACACACACACACACACACACACACACACACACACACACACACGCACGCGTGCGAGCGCGCACGCCACACAAAACACACGCACACACACGCGCGCACATACACACCACGCACACACACACACCAGGCACGCGCGCAGCGTGCAACACCACACACACACACACACACACACACACACACACACACACACACGCACGCACGCAGCGCACGCACACCACCAAACACAACACGCGCCACCCGAGCGCGATACAACGCAAATGCACAATGTACAAACGCGGCGCGCTCGAGCAGCAGGCAACACGGCGCACACAGAGAGCAACAACAAAGAGACACGCACGACAGCACAGACGCAGCACGCAGCACGAGACAACAAAACACACACACAGACAGCAACACATGAAAGACTACGTAAAACGCACAAAGCACCCAAAATGATAGAGAGAGAGAGACAGAGACAAGAGACGAGGCAGACAAACAGGAGAGAGGCAAAGACAACAGAGAGACTAAGAGACAGACACACACGGATACAGAGAGAAAAGAGAGACAAAAAAAAATGGCGAGAGAAGACAACGATAGACCAGCGACACCCGAGGATATCAGAGAGAGAGAGAGAGAGAGAGAGAGAGAGAGGGAGAGAGAGAGAGTGAGAGACAGAAGAAGACAGAAGACAGAGAGAAAGAAACAGATAGGGGAGAGAGACAAAAAAAAAGGGCGCAGAAGACTGACGTAGAAACAGAGACACAGACGGACACAGCGAGAGAGAGAGAGAGAGAGAGAGAGAGAGATAAATGATGGCGGAGCATCATGGATTAGGGTAAAGGAACGAAAAACACGACAAACAAAAAAAAACGAAGAACAGAAACACACACAGAGAGACAGAGAGGAAGCATTACATGTGCCGTGCACCACTGATTCAGTAAACGCCTACGCTAAGCACACAGACACACACACACACACACACACACTACTCACCCACTCTACACTACCACACACACCACACACACACACACACACACACACACACCACACACACAGACAGACAGACACACACACACACACACACGCACCCCCCCCCCCCCACACACACACACACACACACAACACACACACACGCACACACACACCAGCACACCACAACACACACACACACACACCACACACACACAACAACAAGAGAAGAGAGTGAGAGAGAGAGGAGAGAGTCAGACAGAAACAGATAGATAGACAAACAGACAGAGACAGAGACGAAATACATAAATATAAATTGAAAAGTGAAAAGAAAGGACCGAATATTTGCATTTTGGACAAGAACAAAAAGCGGGAAGGGTGGACCAGGGAGGAGAGATTTACTAATTCATGTTGGCCATAGTCCAACCGACCCGAAGAGACTATTACCATGTCAAAAATCGATATTATGTTTTAAAGTGAAAAAATAAAATAAAATAAATCAAAAACATTTAGAAGACAAGTTCATTCCAAATATGGTAAAAGGGCTGGTACATATCCTCAAACACAGATACTTTGAGAGAGAGAGAGAGAAGAGAGAGAGAGAGAGAGAGAGACAGACAGACAGACAGACAGACAGACAGACAGACAGACAGACAGAGGGACAAAGAGTCAGAGAGACAGAGTGAGATTTGACACATGCTCGTTTGTCCGAGGATTTCAGGTTCAAATTTCATACTTACAACAGCGCGAGGGCCTTGCCACTGCCCATGACTAGGGCGCATAGATTTCAAACGACACACGTGGGCAAAGTATCCAACACAAAGCACCTTGTTAACACTAATACGACAGATCTAAGCGAGCGTTGATGACAATTCGACCCTTTCCACAAGTAATCCGTCCACTCCAGATTTGCTGGGCTGAGTGAGTATTCATGAATTGCAAACATAAACGCATACCCTGTCTCTGTCTCTGCTTCTGTCTGTCTGTCTCTTCTCTTCTGTCTCTCTCTCTCTCTCTCTCTCTCACACAACACACACACACACACATACACATACACACACACGCACATGCACACACAC
>CM065742.1:21260331-21267831 GCA_033310375.1 Conus canariensis | reverse complement strand
TTGCAAAAAATACGTAAGTTAAAATGCAATTCTCTTGCTGTATATTTAAAACTATTTGATGCACAGATACAACCCATTGTTCAGTATGGTGCTGAATTGTGGGGGCTAAGTAATGCTGCACACTTTTGTGGAAAAAGTACATCTCTTTGCTCTTAAAAAGTTCAGTTCAGTTACAGTTACAAACACCGAATGACCTTGTGTATGGTGAGACAAATAGATGCCCTGTTTACATAAATTCTGCCGTTAGGTGTATGTACTACTGGTTGAAGTTGACAAGAATGGATGAGTCAAGATTACCGCGAAAAGCATTTAGAACATTATTTGAGTTAGACTCTCGTGATAAGACAAACTAGGCGTCTGACATTCGCTGTAAGTTATACATGTTTGGTTTTGGTTATGTATGGTTAAACCAAGGTGTTGAGGGAGTGGAACAGTTTCTCGCTGACTTTAAAGAAAGACTTTTACTTTGCAGATAGCAAGAATGGGATTTTCATGTCAAGAATAGTGACAGATTTAATGTATATAAGACTTTTTGCACAATAGCAATAGATAAAATGCATTTAACGTTAAATCTAGACAGACATATCAAGATTATTACAACAAGATTCAGATTGGGTATTTCAGATATTGCTGTGCACAGATGTCGATACAAACAACATACCCCTGTTGATTTGATTTGTCCATTGTGTAAAGAAGAGAAAGAAGACGACGTGCATTTTGTTCTGTGCTGTCCTTTACTAAACGAAATAAGAGAACGTTATATACATTTAAAATACTACAGATTTCCAAGTCTTTTCAGATTAAGTTTACTTCTAGCTTCCAATAATGAACGAACAACTAGAAATCTGTCCATTTACCTATACAAAGCATTTAAGTTAAGATCTGTTCTTGTTTCTTAATGTAAAGCATTGAATCAGTTTTGAACGTGTAAAATATCGAATGATTTCCAGATGCACCCCTTCACGAGGGGCAATGGCCTATTTGTGAATAAAATATCCGTATCCGTATCCGTATCCGTATTCCTCTCTCTCTGTCTCTGTCTCTGTCTCTGTCTCTGTCTCTCTCTCTGTCTCTCTCTCTCTCTCTCTCTCTCTCTCTCTCTCTCTCTGGGAGCGTGTGCGCATGTATGTTTGTGCGTTTGTGTGTGTCTGTGTCTGTGTCTCTGTATGTGCGTTTGTATATATGTGTAAGTGTGTGTGTGTGTGTGTGTGTGTGTGTGTGTGTGTGTGTGTGTGTGTGTGTGTGTGTTTGTGTGTGTGTGTGTGCGTGCATGTGCGTGCATGTGTGCGTACGTTTGTGCTCAGAGAGAGAGAGAGAGAGAAAAGAGAGAGGAGAGAGAGAATAATGAATATAGTTAAAAACTAGAGAGGGGGGGGGGAGAATAATGAAGATGCTTAAAAACGAAAGAGAGAGAGAGAGAGAGTAAGGACAATAATTAGAAAATAGAGAGAGAGACAGAGAGAGAGACAGAGACAGAGACAAAGACAGAGACAGAGGCACAGAAACTGACACACGGGAAAGGGAGAGATACAGAAACAATGAGACGGTACTCGTTTCAGATTCAGATTCAGAATCAGATTCGTAGGTGTGGGTTTTTTTTTTTTCAGGGTTTCAGGTGGAATTAAGAGTACCAAGAGAACTGAGGCACGGCACAGGGTCTGATTGCGGAGTGTCGATTGAAACGACACGACGCAAGCACCAAGTATCGAACACAACACACCTTGTTAACACTAATACGACAATTCCAGCACAGTGCTGATGACAAATCGACACCTTTCCTCACGTAATGGCTCATGCTGTTCTCAAATCATTGACTATTCATGAATTGGGATAGAGAGAGAGAGAGAGAGGGGAGAGAGAGAGAGAGAGACAGAGACAGAAGAGAAAACAGAGGACAGAGAGACAGAGACAAAAGAGTCGACGGACACAGACTCAGGAGTTGGGTGGGGTGTTTTTTTCATAAAGGCCACAGCCCTTAAAGGAGAGAGAGAGAGAGAGAGAGAGAGAGAGAGAGAGAGAGAGAGAGAGAGAGAGAGTCACATGGATGCAGACTCAGGAGTTTTTTTTTTGTTTTTTCATAAAGGCTACAGCCCTTATGGAGAGAGAGAGAGAGAGAGAGAGAGAGAGAGAGAGAGAGAGAGAGAGAGAGAGAGAGAGAGAAGGGGGTGGACTGAATGCATAGCAAACCACGCAACTCAATAATACAAACTCATTTAACAAGCTTGACACATCATTGACACATTATTTTGTATTTTGAATGCTTTATACAAATAGAAAGCTCACTATTATATGGTTATTTCATTCAGTGAAGCCATTGACATAATCAGTATGAAGGAACACAGTTTTCTTTTGTCCTTGGGTGCGATTAATTGCCGCCCAACGACTTGTTATGAAGGACAAGAGTACAAAGTTAACTTCATTTTTATCATCTTCGTGACGGAGTGGATAGGTGAAATGACGATAATTCAAAGATCAGTAACGGTTGAAATGCACACAAATATCCAATACACCAAATCTGAATGCTGTGACAATGGATTTGACATGTCTATTAATCTGCATAGAGAAGTGCTTTGGAATACAACATGCAGGACTTTACACTCTGTTAATATCAAATCGATGATCTTCGTCGACATGGGAGTTCCATACCTGCCCATTTACAATCGAGGTTAATTCATTAATAAACATAGAAAATAGAACGGGGCTGCAGACATCCCCTTGTTTCACTACCAAGGTACAATTTACATTGTCTGTTAAGAGATGACCCGAATCATGTTCTTGCATACAAACAACCATATACGCTCAGCCCATTTAAATGATTTGCCGTGGATTCCATGCTCTACCATTATTGATTATAACACATTTCTGATCACAGAATCAAAGCTTTCTCATAATCAACGAAAGCTACGCGTTCTTTACGATTTAAACAGAATTGTTTTTGAACAACGTAAACATGTGATCTGTAGTTGAATTATTCCATTTAATTCCATCTGTAATATCATTCTCTTCCACGCATTCCTGAGACCTCCTATTAAAAATAACACTAAATCATTTAGTATTACATAACGAAATTCCTCTGTAGTTGTTTGGGTTGTTAACGTCATCTTTTTTAGTAATGGAAGAGCAATCGATTCGGCCCTACTTGCATGAAGTACTCCCTTATGAAATAGGGGATTCAACAATGGCACTAAAAAAAAAAGTTCATAACCAAATCGGAATCGCTAGTTTGCTTTTATCATTTCACCAATGATCACATGTGAACGCGCAGCTTGACGATTTCTCAGTTTACTTAAGGCCAGTATGACATCTTCCTTCAATATGGAACGATTTAGATTATGATGATGAAGATGATGATGATGATGATGATGATGATGATGACGATGATGATGATGATGATGATAATGATAATGATGATGACTACGATGATGATGATGATAATGATGATGATGATGATGATGATGATGATGATGATGATGATGATGATGATGATGATGATACTATCTTTTTCTTCAAGCATTAAAGTAATAAAGCCAATTATCCAAACTAATATTACTTTCAATCTGGACCTTCCCCCCCCCCCCCCCCCCCCCCCCCCCCCCCCCCCCCCCCGAATTTGCGCATTGTCCCCTTTTAGAACTCATTTTGGTTGTTAAGGGAGGTGGCTGATTAATCTGACATAATTATATTAAATTCTTTCTTGTTTGTTTTTTTTTTCTAAAGATGTTTATAGTCGCTGCTAG
The DNA here is from genome assembly GCA_033310375.1 of Conus canariensis. Lineage (NCBI taxonomy): Eukaryota > Metazoa > Mollusca > Gastropoda > Neogastropoda > Conidae > Conus > Conus canariensis. The sequence goes on along the minus strand of CM065742.1, from coordinate 21,264,094 downwards.
CATGAACATGATTAGGAACAGATAAACTTTGATGACATTAAGTAAGTTTTAAACAGAGTGACTGAGGGCGGAAAATAAGCAAACTGTAGAAAGAGAGGGGATAAGTTACTGCCAAGGACATAGACAAAGTAAAGGACAAGGTGTCCATGTCCTTGGCGGTGACTAACCCCCTCTATTTCTAGATGTTAAGTCAACAATTTGCGTGCATTTCTATTACTTAATAGACATTCCTTATCGTACCGATCATTGCCAGCATTTTTTTTTTTTGTTTTGTTTTGTTTTGCATTTACCTTCATTTCCTCTTCATACATTCAACATTTTCACGTTTTCCCCTGTCTTACATTCATTATTTCCACGTTTCATGCGTCCAAACTTAATCATTCTCACGTTTTCCGCCACTCTAAAATGCTTCGTTTTCACGTTTCCCCCGTCCAACATTCATCATTCTCACGTTTTCCGCCATTCTAAAATGTTTCGTTTTCACGTTTCCCCCGTCCAACATTCATCATTCTCACGTTTTCCGCCATTCTAAAATGCTTCATTTTCACGTTTCCCCCGTCCAACATTCATCATTCTCACGTTTTCCGCCATTCTAAAATGCTTCATTTTCACGTTTCCCCCGTCCAACATTCATCATTCTCACGTTTTCCGCCATTCTAAAAAGCTTCATTTTCACGTTTCCCCGTCCAACATTCATCATTCTCACGTTTTCCGCCACTCTAAAAAGCTTCATTTTCACGTTTCCCCGTCCAACATTCATCATTCTCACGTTTTCCGCCACTCTAAAAAGCTTCATTTTCACGTTTCCCCCGTCCAACATTCATCATTCTCACGTTTTCCGCCATTCTAAAATGCTTCATTTTGACGTTTCCTCCGTCCAACATTCATCATTCTCACATTTGTCTTGGTCAAATATTCATCATTTCTACTCTTCCCCCACCCAACATCCATTATTTTCACCTTTTCCCCAAACAAGCATTCATTGTTCTTACGATTCCCCTAATCAAACATTCATTATTCTCACGTTTCCCCTCGTCCAAAATTCATCATTCTCACATTTCTCCCTGTCCAAAATGCTTTTGTCCCACATTTTCCCTGTCCAACACTCATCCTTCACAACTTTCCCTCAGATCCAGCTTTCGTTGCTATCACGTTTCCCTCCGTCCACCATTCATCCTTTTCGAGTCATCTTCTTCATCACGTTTGTCATTCACCATCCCCATTTTCTCTTCTTTAATTTCGTCTGTCATTCGTCATTTGCTCGTCCTTTCTTTTCTGATCGCGTCCTGCATTCGTTATTCTGTCCTTCCTTTCTCATTCCATTCATCATTAGATTACTCTGACGATGTCAGATTTTCATGTACTTCGTGATTCCTCTTCTTACTTATCTCCCTTCTCTCATCCAGTTTCCTATTCATTGTTTCTCTCTCTCTCTCTCTCTCTCTCTCTCTCTCTCTCCACACACACACACACACACACACACACACACACACACACACACACACACACACACACACACACACACCTTCCACGGTGTGTCTCTCCTGGTCCCCCTCCCCCCGAGGCGGCCGTAGAGAAGAAACAGTCTGGTGCTGTTTGCATTGAGGCCACTCGTTTTACACCCATTCTTATCTTTTAAAAAGTGAAGAAGCTCCGTGGTTCATTCCATGTCATGTACCACTCACAGTAAAACACATTCTTTTAGAGTGTTGGACTTGCATGATGTGAGACATAAACATTGTACAGCAGATTCCATGAAAACCTTGTTCAGAGATGTCCCACCTGATGTGATCTTCGAATTTCTGTAAGAGATTAACATTTTTCATCTGTTCTAAGATTTTACGGAGGAAAGATTTCTGATTTCTTTAACAAATTTCCTATGTGTTTTTAGAATACGTGTTTTAAAGGGTCGTGTAAATGAGCTGAGTTTTTTTTTCTTAAATAATTTGTGAGTTGACTTCAATGCGGTGAATGCCCCGATACGGCCCTTTGCTGTCGGCTGGGCTATAAGCAACATTACCTTATCTTACCTCAGTGATTTCTGAATGTATATGTAGACCATGGAAGTGTCAAAACACTTGTAGTTTTTCAACTAAGACCATAAATTCATTGATGTTTTTTTTTTTCAACCAAGACCATAAGTTCATTTGTTTCGTACACAGATTTTGTGCCGTGCAATTCAGAGACCTTGTTTTGAAGTCAAAGCCGCTGTGGACCTTGGTTTAAGATGAATCAGGCAAGGAAATGGGGGTGGGGTAGGATGAGGAGGGGGTGCCGATAAATATAAGGGAAATCATTCCTGTTGGTGCAGGCATTGACTGGAAGTAAGGCTGAGCTTGTTCTGCCTATGTCATTGTTGCCTTGATAGTCTCTCTGCTATATTTGTAGGTCATTCCAAAAACAAAAACAAAACAAAAAAAAACAAAAAAAAAAAAAAACGTAGCAGACGTTTTTACCGTAAATAAAGAGAATGCACACTTTCAGTGGCTGATCTTCAATTGTGTAAAGAGCGAGTCATGATTTTTTTTTTTTTTTAAGTGTTTTCTTTCTTTTGTCTGTCATTTATGTTCTGCCCACCTGTGCATACATGTATTTGTCTCCCTTTGAAACTATATGGGCGCAGCGCGCGCACGTCTGTGTACGTGTGTATAAAAGATGCTTGATCTGCGTAGAGGGCACACACAGACACACACACACAGATACACACACACGCGCGCGCGCGTGCGCGCGCGCGCAAGCACCCACATATACGCACACGCGCGCGCAGAGAAAGATACACACACACACACACACCACACACACACACACACACACACACACACACATTCTGTTTGTCTCTCTCTCTTGCACACATTCATTCTCTCTCTCTCTCTCTGTCTCTCTCTCTCTCTCTCTCTCTCTCTCTCTCTCTCTCACACACACACACACACACACACACACACACATACACAAACATACACACACACACAACATTCTGTTTGTCTCTCTCTCTCTTGCACTCTCTCTCTCTCTCTCTCTCTCTCTCACTCACACACACACACACACACATGCGCGCCCGCACACGCACGCACGCACCACACACACACACACACACACACACACACACACACACACACACACACACACACATTGTCACTGCCACTGTATTGATGGAACTAATTATTTATTAGAGAGAAAGTAGATCTTGTCTTCCTTTCTTTACACAACACGCACGCGCGCGCGAGCGCACACACACACAAACACACACACGCACGCACGCACGCACGCACGCACGCACGCATATATTTTTTCTAGATTTTAAATACATAGAAAGACAGACAGAATTTAGATACATACGTACATACATACATACATACATATATATTTCGAGTTGCATCAGCCAATATATATTCCACGAAAGTCATTAGTAACTGACCGACAAAAATAGCTCACAGTTATGGAAATTAACCAAGCTGAAAACGAGCTTTGTATCTCTCGTCACATACTTCGCAGTTAGGGACAAATCACCCTCACAGGACCCAGACAAAGCATGGTCGGGTTAATCTGTTGAACAGGAACGCATGCAAATGACTATTTGTGCCAGAGCGCGCCTCTGTTTACGTTGTGATTAAAATTTCAGCCGTTTTCTTATCAATGTCGGAGGGTTCAGGTTTACAAGCGACAGACTGGGGCCACGTAATTTGAAATGAAACCCTGCTGTGGGGGTCGTAAGTAATAGATGATGGCTAAAAGAGAGAATCGTTGCAACACGCTGGATGCGAGC
>CM065742.1:21222831-21255331 GCA_033310375.1 Conus canariensis | reverse complement strand
CTTAAGATTACCCTCTTCAAGACCTGCAAACCAGGCCACTAAATGAACCCCAGCAGGCCAGAGAAAAGAGGACGACCCAGGATGAGCTGGCGACAGACAGTGGAGAGAGACCTCCAACTCGCTGACAGAGGATGGAGTGACACCAAAAAAAAGAAAAAAAAGATGCAAAAGAGCCACAAACATATTGGAAAGAGTAGGAACACCGTTTGGAAATATACGAAACGTAGAAAAAAAAAGTTGCGAAGTGTAATAATAGCCATAGATAAAAAGAAAGAAAAAAAAAGGGGGGGGGGGGTACAAGTAGAGAAAAGTAGGAAATATGGTGGAGAAAAATGGTAAGAGAGTATATTAAGAAAAAAAAATCTTGATACGGGGAACAGTATTAAAGGATGTAGGGGAAAAAATAGGAAAGTGTAGAAAATTTATATAATAATAGAAAATGTAGGGAAAGGACGTGGGGTTAAAACAAAAGAATGTGTAGAAAAATAGTTTGTGATCATAGAAAAAGTTGGGAAACGACTTGTAGAGAAAAAAAAAAAAGTATGAAAGTATAGAAAAAGTCTCATATTAGAAGTTACTAAGAAAATAACCTAGGGAATAAATAGGAACGAATTTTTTTTGAAAATAATCAATGGAAAAATAAGAAAATGATGTAGAAGAAAAGGTAGAAAGGTGCACAGAAAAAAGATATGTAGTTATAGGAAAAATAAGGAAATGACGTAGGAAAAAAACAGGAAAGTTTAGAAAAAAAAATATGCAACTGTAGGAGAAGCAGTAAAATAACGGAGGGAAGGAAATAAGAAGGTGTTTGGGGCAAAAAGTATTTAACCATGGGAAAAGTCTGAAAATGACGTGAAAAAAAAGTGGGAAAGTATATTTTTAAAATGTATGCATCTATGGGAAAAGTTGAAAAATGACGCAGATGGCGGTTGGATAGGAGGAGGGAGGTAGGAAGGTGGGGGGGGGGGGGGGGGGGGAATGCAAATCTAGAAACAGTTTGAAAGTGGGTAGGTGAAAAAGTAGGAAAAGGTAATAATAATAAAAATAATTTTTTGAAAAAAGGAAATGCTAATGATAAGAAAATTTGGAAAGTGAAACAGGAGAGGAGAGTACCGCTGGCTGACCCCAATTTAAAAGCTGAACTCACTGTTTGAAACAGTCCAACTTTAGGGGAAGGAAGGAGCAGGTAGAGGGGGGGGGGAATGCAGGGAGGAGGGACAGGGTGGGGAAGGGAGGGAGGAAGGGGAGGGAGGGAGGAAGAACGGTAACTGATAACGGTGAAGACACTACAAAAAAAAACTACCCAATCGGGAGTCCCCACCCTAAATGTGCAGCCAACTCTTTAACAAACAAACAGACAAAAAAAAAAAAAAAAAAATCAGCAGCATTTTAAGGGGAAAAACTCATGCCACATCGGTCCTTAAAAACCTGGATCCAGCTAACGCGCCAACCGTGACAGGGACTGGTAGCAATTAGAACAATGAAAGAAAGAAAGACAGAAAGAACGAAAGAAAGAAGGAAAGAAAGAAAGAAAGAACGATAGAAAGAATAAAAAAAAGAAAAGAAAAGAGGTGGATCTTCTAAACTGACAACAGTGACAGGGACTGTTAGCAATTAGAACAAAGAAAGAAAGAAAGAAAGAAAGAAAGAAGGGAGGGAGGAAAGAAAGAAAGATAGAAAGAAAGCTAGAAAGAAAACAAAACAAAGAAAAGAGACAAACCAGATGGATCTTCTAAACTGACAACAGTGACAGGGACTGCCAGCAATCAGAAAATTGGAAAAAAAAGAAAGAAAGAAAGAAAGAAAGAAAGAAAGAAAGAAAGAAAGAAAACAAAACAAAGGAAAGAGACAAACCAGCTGGATCTTCTAAACTGACAACAGTGACAGGGACTGTCAGCAATTAGAAAATTGGAAAGAAAGAAAGACAGACAGAAAGAAAGAAAGAAAGAAAGAAAGAAAGAAAAGAAAAGAAAAGAAAGAAATCCCAGGCCTCCTGTTTTCTACTTTTAGGTGGGACAAATTAAATCACATGGCTCGTGTTTTCTCTCTTTCTCGTGTGGGGTGTCGTGTGTGTGTGTGTGTGTGTGTGTGTGTGTGTGTGTGTGTGTGTGTGTGTGTGTGTGTGTGTGTGTGTGTTTTCCATCTAAAGACACACGTCAGTCATGATTTTAATATAGTACCTTTTCCTGCTGTTTATATGAACAAACAAAACACGAGAAGAAAGCGAAAGGAACAGAAAGACAGAAAGAAAGAAAGAAAGCGTGGAAAACCAGCAGAAAGGAGACAACAGAAAGTTCGCGACGAACAACTCCTCGCCTCACGGACGAACAAAGAGAAGAAAAGTCCTCGCCGGCAATGAATATAATGTAAGTTTTATCACGCATTATATTACTGTGAATATTTTAGAATGTATCCCATCTCCACCCCATCTCTTTCCCACCCCGCTTCCATCCCACGCTTCTATTCTCCCTGCTCTTCTGACATGGAGACCACAGAAACGCAGACAAGTTTGTCTTGGATGACAACAATCATTACCAAAAAAAAAAAAATGACATATTGTTGACAAAGGGTCTAAGTTCAAACTTTGTGTGTGTTGTGTGTGGTGTGTGTGTGTGTGTGTGTGTTGTGTGTGGTGTGTAGTGTGTGTGTGTGTGCGTGTGGTGTGTGTGTGTGTGTGTGTGTGCGTGTGTGTGTGTGTGTGTGTGTGTATGTGTGTGTGTGTGTGTGTGTTTTCTCCATCTAAAGACACACGTCAGTCATGATTTTAATATAGTACCTTTTCCATGCATGTTTATATGAACAAACAAAACACGAGAAGAAAGCGAAAGGAAACAAGAAGACAGAAAGAAAGAAAGAAAGCGTGGAAAACCAGCAGAAAGGAGACCAAAGACAGAAAGTTTCGCGACGAACAACTCTCGCCTCACGGACGAACAAAGAGAAGAAAGTCCTCGCCGGCAATGAATAATAATGTAAGTTTATCACGCAATTATATTACTGTGAATATTTTAGAATGTATCCCCATCTCACCCCATCTCTTTCCCACCCCGCTTCCATCCCACGCTTCTATTCTCCCCTGCTTTCTGACATGGAGACCACAGAAACGCAGACAAGTTTGTCTTGGATGACAACAATCATTACCAAAAAAAAAAAAAATGACATATTGTTGACAAAGGGTCTAAGTTCAAACTTTGTGTGTGTGTGTGTGTGTGTGTGTGTGTGTGTGTGTGTGTGTGTGTGTATGATAAGTGTGTGTGTGTGTGTGTGTGTGTGTGTGTGTGTGTGGTGTGTGTGTGTGTGTGTGTGTGTGTACGCATGCACGCGTACGTGTGTGTTTTGTGTGCGCGCACGCGCGCTCGCGTGTCCATGAACGAGGCGTGACAAATATGACCGACGCTCCCTTTGATTACTCGTGCAGTACGTGCAGAATTCAAAAAAACAAACAAACAAACAAGAAACGGTCTGTTTGCTTCGTGCGATGCCAGAGATTCCGAACAGAATGTATTCAGGCTGGAACCCGTGTTCCAGATCAAAGTCAAGCCACAGAGATCTTATGGTCGTAGACTGGAATGGAGGTTTCTAACATTAGAACGTGGTCTACGAGCTGTGGCTCTGTCCATTTCAGTCCCATATGGTACAAAGAAGCAGGTATAGACAGTCCTAGGGAAGCAGGTATAGACAGTCCTAGGGAAGCAGGTATAGACAGTCCTAGGAATATGCACAGCAACCTGTCAATGACTGCCTCTTGAAATTGGTGGATGGTGGTGGTGGTGGTAGGGTAGTAGTAGAAGAAGTAGTAGAAGTCGTAGCAGAAGTGGTGGTGGTGGTGGAGGCGGCGGTGGTGGTGGCGGTGGTGATGGTGGTGGTGATGGTGGTGGTGGTGGTGATGGTGGTGGTGGATGGTGGTGGTGATGGTGGTGGTGGTGGTGATGGTGGTGGTGGTGGTGGTGGTGATGGTGGTGGTGATGGTGGTGGTGGATGGTGGTGGTGGTGGTGATGGTGGTGGTGGCGGTGGTGGTGGTGGTGGTGGTGCGGTGGTGATGGTGGTGGTGGTGGATGGTGTGGTGGTGGTGGTGGTGGTGGCAGTGGTAGTAGTAGAAGAAGTCGTAGTAGTCGTAGCAGTAGAAGTGGTGGTGGTGGTGGTGTTAATTAGATTCTGGCCCTGCACAGACACAAACAGCGCTGCCATGAAAGCCCTACATACATATTCCTCCAGTCAGGATGGAAGTAAGAATGGACTATACAGACCTCCTGATACTGGGAAGCAGAAGAGCCGAGGCCATAAGAAATGTGCTTCCAGACTCGCGACAAAAAGAGCTGCTGATTCTGAAAATGACACCGTCTGCTACTAAACCATAAATAACGAAAACTACATACCCATCCCCCCACCCTCTCTCTCTCTCTCTCTCTCTCTCTCTCTCACACACACACACACACACACACACACACACACACCGCGCGCACACACACACACACACACACACACACACACACACACACACACACACACACACATACTCACCCACGCACTTACGCACGTACCCATGGTCTCACACACACGCACGCACCCCCCCCCCCACCCACCCCCACACACATATACATACATATATCCAAATATAGAATGTTGCTTGTTTTTTTTTTCCTTCTGAAGAAATAATGAGAGACCTCAAGTCAACCTTTACTCTCTCTCTCTCTCTCTCTCTCTCTCTCTCTCTCTCTCTCTCTCTCTCTCTCTCGCTCTCGCTCTCTCCTCCTCCTCCTGCTCTTCCTTCTCCTCCTCCTCCTCCTCCTTCTTCTTCTTCTTCTTCTTCTTCTTCTTCTCTGCAATGGTATTGCAAAAGATACAGTGATAGATCCGAGAGACTAATTCGGTCCTTTGTTCCGAAGTTTTAAGGAGGAAAAAATAAACTTTTTTGAAGTCTGTTTATATTTTATGGTGTCTACTACCGGTAAAGCAATGTTCACATTCAGAATTTCCATAATTACGCGACAGAGGTAAGGTAAGATAATGTTGCTTACAGCCCGGCCGACCGCAAAGGGCCATATCAGGGCTGTCACCACGCTGAAGTCAACTCACAAGTTTTTAAACAAACAAAAACTCCCTCACACAACCCTTTATAATAATGTGACAGAAGAAAGAAAGAAGGCAAGAATAAAAGAAAGAACGAACGAAAGAAAGAAGGGGAAAGAATGGAGACTATGAAAGAAAACAAGAAGAAAGAAAAAAATCAAAGAAAAAAAAAGAGAGAAAGGAAAATGAAAGAATGAAAGGAAGAAAAACGAAATGGAAAAAAAAAACAGAAAAAAAGGAAAGATGACTGCAAGAAAGAAAGGAAAAGAAAGAAATATAAAGAGGAGAGAGAAAACGTGACAATAAAGATCAGCATAACAGACTATTCTGACACTCGAATTCACAGAAAGAGAATGAAACAATAAACAAACAAACAAACAAACAAACAAACAAACAAACAAATAGGGACAGTGGTGGAAGGATGGCCTAGAAAAGAGAGAAGACAGAACGAAAATGCAAATGACAAGGGGAGCGAGCGAGCGAGCGAGCGAGCGAGCGAGCGAGAGAGAGAGAGAGAGAGAGAGAGAGAGAGGCAAAACAAGTGACAAAGAACATTGCAAAACTAGAAGGGAGAAAAAAGAAACGAAAGAATTGCAATGTCTTTCTTTCTTTCTTTTCCCCACGAAAAAAAAAGGAGGCAAACCTAAAAACTTTAAACAAAACAAAAAAACACGTCAACCAAACAAAACTGAGAAACGAAGAGATCGGGAAAAAACAAAACAAAAACAGTCAGCTTTCTTTAACCGCAACGCATCCCAAACCCTCCCTCATACCATAAAAATCTCATCACAGAACATCATCAGCACTCAGGAAATCAACCCAGCAGAAAAACACTGAAATTCAGTTCCCCACTAATAGCGCCATCCATTGTCTCTCTGTGCCAGTCCAGAGAGAGACCACGTCGGCATGAAAATGACCGTGAAATCCTCCACCTAAGAGTCACTTCTGTCCAAAACGTCAACGGTCCGCAGGGGGATGAAGTTATGAAACTTGTCGCACCACCTCTCCCCCTGGAAAGCCTCGCTTCTGCGCTCTCTGCGCATGCGTAATTGATAACGCGGAAAAACCTTTCAGGCCCAGTCGTGAAAAGCCCCGGATGTCGTAACGAGTCGGGACTTGGGAGGAATGAATATTCATAGGCTCACGGACACTAATCCGTTTAGTGTGGTTTCATCTTCGGGGATTTTTGTCAGAGTTTGCTGTCGTCAAGATGACGTAATTGCTGCCTTATTGTTATTATTATTTTCTTTTTCGTCGGAGAACATTTTTCGGGTGTTTAATTCATTGAGGGACATGTCTAACGTGTGTCACCGTGTTATCCAAGTCATCCAACAATGGTGGTTTGTTGATGCGGCGGTATGACCCTCCCCCCACCCCCCACCCCCTTAACCTCCCCTCCCTCCCCCACACCCCCTCTCTCCATCCCCACCCCCACCCGCGCCCAACACACACTCTCCTCACTCCATTTTCCCCCCTCCCTCACATGCACCCCCCCCCCCCCCCCGCCCTCCTCTCCCTAAGATTTTCCTCCATAACTTCCATTCTCCACACCCTCCACCCACTCTTGCTCCCGTACCTCTCCCCTGTTCTCCTTCCCTCACTGTACATCTCCCTGTTCCCCTTCCCTCACTGTACATCTCTCCTGTTCTCCTTCCCTAACTGTACATCTCCCTGTTCTCCTTCCCTAACTGTACCTCTCTCCTGTTCTCCTTCCCTAACTGTACCTCTCTCCTGTTCTCCTTCCCTAACTGTACCTCTCCTCCCTGTACTCCTTTCCCTAACTGTACCTCTCCCTGTTCCCCTTCCCTAACTGTACCTCTCCCTGTTCTCCTTCCCTAACTGTACCTCTCTCCTGTTCTCCTTCCCTAACTGTACCTCTCTCCTCTGTTCTCCTTCCCTAACTGTACCTCTCTCCTGTTCTCCTTCCCTAACTGTACCTCTCTCCTGTTCTCCTTCCCTAACTGTACCTCTCTCCTGTTCTCCTTCCCTAACTGTACCTCTCCCTGTTCTCCTTCCCTAACTGTACCTCTCCCTGTTTCCCTTCCCTAACTGTACCTCTCCCCTGTTCTCCTTCCCTAACTGTACCTCTCTCCTGTTCTCCTTCCCTAACTGTACCTCTCCCTGTTCTCCTTCCCTAACTGTACCTCTCTCCCCTGTTCTCCTTCCCTAACTGTACCTCTCCCTGTTCCCTTCCCTAACTGTACCTCTCCCCTGTTCTCCTTCCTAACTGTACCTCTCTCCTGTTCTCCTTCCCTAACTGTACCTCTCCCTGTTCTCCTTCCCTAACTGTACCTCTCCCCTGTTCTCCTTCCCTAACTGTACCTCTCCCTGTTCTCCTTCCCTAACTGTACCTCTCCTGTTCTCCTTCCCTAACTGTACCTCTCTCCTGTTCTCCTTCCCTAACTGTACCTCTCCCTGTTCTCCTTCCCTAACTGTACCTCTCTCCTGTTCTCCTTCCCTAACTGTACCTCTCTCCCTGTTCTCCTTCCCTTAACTGTACCTCTCTCCTGTTCTCCTTCCCTAACGTACCTCTCTCCCTGTTCTCCTTCCCTAACTGTACCTCTCCCTGTTCTCCTTCCCTAACTGTACCTCTCTCCTGTTCTCCTTCCCTAACTGTACCTCTCTACCTGTTCTCCTTCCCTAACTATACCTCTCCCTGTTCTCCTTCCCTAACTGTACCTCTCCCTGTTCTCCTTCCCTAACTGTACCTCTCTCCTGTTCTCCTTCCCTAACTGTACCTCTCTCCCTGTTCTCCTTCCCTAACTGTACCTCTCCCTGTTCTCCTTCCCTAACTGTACCTCTCCCTGTTCTCCTTCCCTAACTGTACCTCTCTCCTGTTCTCCTTCCCTAACTGTACCTCTCCCTGTTCCCCCTTCCCTAACTGTACCTCTCCCTGTTCTCCTTCCCTAACTGTACCTCTCTCCTGTTCTCCTTCCCTAACTGTACCTCTCTCCCTGTTCTCCTTCCCTAACTGTACCTCTCTCCCTGTTCTCCTTCCCTAACTGTACCTCTCTCCTGTTCTCCTTCCCTAACTGTACCTCTCCCTGTTCCCCTTCCCTAACTGTACCTCTCCCCTGTTCTCCTTCCCTAACTGTACCTCTCTCCTGTTCTCCTTCCCTAACTGTACCCTCTCCCTGTTCCTCCTTCCCTAACTGTACCTCTCCCTGTTCTCCTTCCCTAACTGTACCTCTCTCCTGTTCTCCTTCCCTAACTGTACCTCTCCCCTGTTCTCCTTCCCTAACTGTACCTCTCCCTGTTCTCCTTCCCTAACTGTACCTCTCTCCTGTTCTCCTTCCCTAACTGTACCTCTCTCCTGTTCTCCTTCCCTAACTGTACCTCTCTCCTGTTCTCCTTCCCTAACTGTACCTCTCTCCTGTTCTCCTTCCCTAACTGTACCTCTCCCTGTTCTCCTTCCCTAACTGTACCTCTCCCCTGTTCTCCTTCCCTAACTGTACCTCTCCCTGTTCTCCTTCCCTAACTGTACCTCTCTCCTGTTCTCCTTCCCTAACTGTACCTCTCCCCTGTTCTCCTTCCTAACTGTACCTCTCCTGTTCCCCTTCCCTAACTGTACCTCTCCCTGTTCTCCTTCCCTAACTGTACCTCTCCCCTGTTCTCCTTCCCTAACTGTACCTCTCCATGTTCTCCTTCCCTAACTGTACCTCTCCCCTGTTCTCCTTCCCTAACTGTACCTCTCTCCCTGTTCTCCTTCCCTGACTGTACCTCTCTCCCTGTTCTCCTTCCCTAACTGTACCTCTCCATGTTCTCCTTCCCTACTGTACCTCTCTCCCCTGTTCTCCTTCCCTAACTGTACCTCTCCCTGTTCTCCTTCCCTAACTGTACCTCTCCCTGTTCTCCTTCCCTAACTGTACCTCTCCTGTTCTCCTTCCCTAACTGTACCTCTCTCCCTGTTCTCCTTCCCTAACTGTACCTCTCTCCCTGTTCTCCTTCCTAACTGTACCTCTCCCCTGTTCTCCTTCCCTAACTGTACCTCTCCCTGTTCCCTTTCCTAACTGTACCTCTCCCCTGTTCTCCTTCCCTAACTGTACTCTCTCCCTGTTCTCCTTCCCTAACTGTACCTATCTCCCCTGTTTCTCCTTCCCTAACTGTACCTCTCTCCCCTGTTCCCCTTCCTAACTGTACCTCTCTCCCTGTTCCCTTCCCTAACTGTACCTCTCCTCTGTTCCCTTTCCCTAACTGTACCTCTCCCCTGTTCTCCTTCCTAACTGTACCTCTCTTCCTCTGTTCCCCTTTCCCTAACTGTACTCTCTCCTTGTTCCCCTTCCCTAACTGTACCTCTCTCCCCTGTTCTCCTTCCCTAACTGTACTCTCTCCCTGTTCTCCTTCCTAACTGTACCTTCTCCCTGTTCTCCTTCCCTAACTGTACCTCTCCTGTTCTCCTTCCTAACTGTACCTCTCCCTGTTCTCCCTCCCTAACTGTACCATCTCCCCTGTCCCCTTCCCTAAATGTACTCTCTCCCCTGTTCTCCTTCCCTAACTGTACCTCTCTCCCCTGTTCTCCTTCCTTAACTGTACATCTCTCCCTATTCTCCCTTCCCTAACTGTACCTCTCCCCTGTTCTCCTTCCCTAACTGTACCTCTCTCCCCTCTTCCCCTTCCCTAACTGTACCTCTCCCCTGTTCTCCTTACTAACTGTACCTCTCTCCTCTGTTCCCTTTCCCTAACTGTACCTCTCCCTGTTCCCCTTCCCTAACTGTACCTCTCCCTGTTCCCTTCTCCCTAACTGTACCTCTCCCTGTTCCCCTTCCCTAACTGTACCTCTCCCCTGTTCTCCTTCCCTAACTGTACCTATCTCCCCTGTTCCCCTTCCCTAACTGTACCTTCTCCCTGTCTCCCTTCCCTAACTGTACCTCTCTCCTGTTCTCCTTCCCTAACTGTACCTATCCCTGTTCTCCTTCCTAACTGTACATCTCCCTGTTCTCCTTCCCTAACTGTACCCTCCCCTGTTCTCTTCCCTAACTGTACCTATCTCCCCTGTCCCTTCCCTAACTGTACCTTCCCTGTTCTCCTTCCCTAACTGTACATCTCCCTGTTCTCCTTCCTCAACTGTACCTCTCCCTGTTCTCCTTCCCTAACTGTACCTCTCCCCTGTTCTCCTTCCCTAACTGTACCTCTCCCCTGTTCTCCTTCCCTAACTGTACCTCTCCCCTGTTCTCCTTCCCTAACTGTACCTCTCCCCTGTTCTCCTTCCCTAACTGTACCTCTCTCCTGTTCTCCTTCCCTAACTGTACCTCTCCCTGTTCTCCTTCCCTAACTGTACCTCTCCTGTTCCCTTTCCTAACTGTACCTCTCTCCCTGTTCTCCTTCCCTAACTGTACCTCTCCCCTGTTCTCCTTCCCTAACTGTACCTCTCCCTGTTCTCCTTCCCTAACTGTACCTCTCCCTGTTCTCCTTCCCTAACTGTACCTCTCTCCTGTTCTCCTTCCCTAACTGTACCTCTCTCCCTGTTCTCCTTCCCTAACTGTACCTCTCCTGTTCTCCTTCCCTAACTGTACCTCTCTCCCTGTTCTCCTTCCCTAACTGTACCTCTCCCTGTTCTCCTTCCCTAACTGTACCTCTCCCTGTTCTCCTTCCCTAACTGTACCTCTCCCTGTTCTCCTTCCCTAACTGTACCTCTCTCCCTGTTCTCCTTCCCTAACTGTACCTCTCTCCCTGTTCTCCTTCCTAACTGTACCTCTCTCCTGTTCTCCTTCCCTAACTGTACCTCTCCTGTTCTCCTTCCTAACTGTACCTCTCCCTGTTCTCCTTCCCTAACTGTACCTCTCCCCTGTTCTCCTTCCCTAACTGTACCTTCTCCCCTGTTCTCCTTCCCTAACTGTACCTCTCTCCCCTGTTCCCTTCCTAACTGTACCTTCTCCCTGTTCCCTTCCCTAACTGTACCTCTCTCTCTGTTCTCCTTTCCCTAACTGTACCTCTCCCTGTTCTCCTTCCTAACTGTACCTCTCTCCTGTTCCTCCTTCCCTAACTGTACCTCTCCTGTTCTCCTTCCCTAACTGTACCTCTCTCCCTGTTCTCCTTCCCTAACTGTACTCTCTCCTGTTCTCCTTCCCTAACTGTACCTCTCCCTGTTCCCTTCCCTAACTGTACCTCTCCTTTCTCCTTTCCTAACTGTACCTCCCCCCTGTTCTCCTTCCTAACTGTACCTTCTCTCCCTGTCTTCTACCCTTCTTCCCTAAACTGTACTCTCTCCCTGTTCTCCTTCCCTAACTGTACCTCTCTCCCCTGTTCTCCTTCCCTAACTGTACATCTCTCCATGTTCTCCTTCCCTAACTGTACCTCTCCCTGTTCTCCTTCCCTAACTGTACCTCTCTTTCTCCCCCTCGTCTCCCTCTCCTTCCCTAACTGTACCTCTCCCCTGTTCTCCTTCCCTAACTGTACCTCTCTCCTGTTCTCCTTCCCTAACTGTACCTCTCCTGTTCTCCTTCCCTAACTGTACCTCTCCCTGTTCTCCTTCCCTAACTGTACCTCTCCCTGTTCCCTTCCCTAACTGTACCTCTCCCCTGTTCTCCCTTCCCTAACTGTACCTTCTCCCTGTTCCCTTCCCTAACTGTACCTCTCCCTGTTCCCTTCCTAACTGTACCTCTCCCTGTTCTCCTTCCCTAACTGTACCTCTCCCTGTTCCTCCTTCCCTAACTGTACCTCTCCCCTGTTCTCCTTCCCTAACTGTACCTTCTCCCCTGTTCCCTTCCCTAACTGTACCTTCTCCCTGTCCCCTTCCCTAACTGTACCTCTCTCCTCCTGTTCTCCTTCCCTAACTGTACATCTCCTTGTTCTCCTTCCCTAACTGTACCTCTCCCCTGTTCTCCTTCCCTAACTGTACCTCTCCCCTGTTCTCCTTCCCTAACTGTACCTCTCCCTGTTCTCCTTCCCTAACTGTACCTCTCCCTGTTCTCCTTCCCTAACTGTACCTCTCCCCTGTTCTCCTTCCCTAACTGTACCTTCTCCCTGTTCTCCTTCCCTAACTGTACCTCTCCCCTGTTCTCCTTCCCTAACTGTACCTCTCCCCTGTTCTCCTTCCCTAACTGTACCTCTCCCCTGTTCTCCTTCCCTAACTGTACCTCTCCCCTGTTCTCCTTCCCTAACTGTACCTCTCCCCTGTTCTCCTTCCCTAACTGTACCTCTCCCCTGTTCTCCTTCCCTAACTGTACCTTCTCCACCTGTTCTCCTTCCCTAACTGTACCTCTCCCCTGTTCTCCTTCCCTAACTGTACCTCTCCCTGTTCTCCTTCCCTAACTGTACTCTCCTCCCTGTTCTCCTTCCCTAACTGTACCTATCTCCCTGTTCTCCTTCCCTAACTGTACCTCTCCCTGTTCTCCTTCCCTAACTGTACCTCTCTCCCCTGTTCTCCTTCCCTAACTGTACCTCTCCCCTGTTCTCCTTCCCTAACTGTACCTTTCTCCCTGTTCTCCTTCCCTAACTGTACCATCTCCCTGTTCTCCTTCCCTAACTGTACCTCTCCCTGTTCTCCTTCCCTAACTGTACCATCTCCCCTGTTCTCCTTCCCTAACTGTACCTTTCCATGTCCTCCTTCCCTAACTGTACCTCTCCCCTGTTCTCCTTCCCTAACTGTACTCTCTCCCCTGTTCTCCTTCCCTAACTGTACCTATCTCCCCATGTTCTCCTTCCCTAACTGTACCTCTCCCTGTTCTCCTTCCCTAACTGTACCTCTCCCCTGTTCTCCTTCCCTAACTGTACCTCTCTCCCCTGTTCTCCTTCCCTAACTGTACCTCTCCATGTTCTCCTTCCCTAACTGTACCTTCTCTCCTGTTCTCCTTCCCTAACTGTACCTATCTCCCCTGTTCTCCTTCCCTAACTGTACCTCTCTCCCTGTTCCCCTTCCCTAACTGTACCTCTCCTGTTCTCCTTCCCTAACTGTACCTCTCCCTGTTCCCTTCCCTAACTGTACCTCTCCCCTGTTCTCCTTCCCTAACTGTACCTCTCCTCCTTCCCACTGTCCTCCTTCCCTAACTGTACCTATCTCCCCTGTTCCCTTCCCTAACTGTACCTCTCCCCTGTTCTCCTTCCCTAACTGTACCTCTCCCCTGTTCCCCTTCCCTAACTGTACCTCTCTCCTCTGTTCCCCTTCCCTAACTGTACCTCTCCCCTGTTCTCCTTCCTAACTGTACCCTCTCCTCCTGTTCCCTTCCCTAACTGTACCTCTCCTGTTCCCTTCCCTAACTGTACCTCTCCCCTGTTCTCCTTCCCTAACTGTACCTCTCTCCCTGTTCTCCTTCCCTAACTGTACCTCTCCCTGTTCCTCCTTCTCCTAACTGTACTTCTCCCCTGTTCTCCTTCCCTAACTGTACCTTCTCCTGTTCTCCTTCCTAACTGTACCTCTCCCTGTTCTCCTTCCCTAACTGTACTCTCTCCCTGTTCCCTTCCCTAACTGTACCTCTCCCTCATGTCTCTCCCTTTCCCTCCAACTGTACCTCTCCCCTGTTCTCCTTCCCTAACTGTACCTCTCTCCCTATGTCTCTCCCTTCCCTAACTGTACCTTCTCCTGTTCTCCTTCCCTAACTGTACCTCTCCCCTGTTCTCCTTCCCTAACTGTACCTCTCCCTGTTCTCCTTCCCTAACTGTACCTCTCCCTGTTCCCTTCCCTAACTGTACCTCTCCCCTGTTCTCCTTCCCTAACTGTACCTCTCCATGTTCTCCTTCCCTAACTGTACCTCTCCCCTGTTCTCCTTCCCTAACTGTACCTCTCCCCTGTTCTCCTTCCCTAACTGTACCTCTCCTGTTCCCTTCCTAACTGTACCTCTCCCTGTTCTCCTTCCCTAACTGTACCTCTCCCTGTTCTCCTTCCCTAACTGTACCTCTCCTCCCTAGTACCTCTCCTTTCCCTCTAACTGTACCTCTCTCCTGTTCTCCTTCCCTAACTGTACCTCTCTCCTGTTCTCCTTCCCTAACTGTACCTCTCCCTGTTCTCCTTCCCTAACTGTACCTCTCCCTGTTCTCCTTCCCTAACTGTACCTCTCCCTGTTCTCCTTCCCTAACTGTACCTCTCCCCTGTTCTCCTTCCCTAACTGTACCTCTTCCCCTGTTCTCCTTCCCTAACTGTACCTCTCCCCTGTTCTCCTTCCCTAACTGTACCTTCTCCCTGTTCTCCTTCCCTAACTGTACCTCTCCCCTGTTCTCCTTCCCTAACTGTACCTCTCCCCTGTTCTCCTTCCCTAACTGTACCTCTCCATGTTCTCCTTCCCTAACTGTACCTCTCCCTGTTCTCCTTCCCTAACTGTACCTCTCCATGTTCTCCTTCCCTAACTGTACCTCTCCCTGTTCTCCTTCCCTAACTGTACCTCTCCCTGTTCTCCTTCCCTAACTGTACCTCTCCCCTGTTCTCCTTCCTAACTGAACCTCTCCGTTTCCTTCCCTACTGTATCTCCTGTCCCTTCTAACTGTACCTCTCCCCTGTTCTCCTTCCCTAACTGTACCTCTCCCTGTTCTCCTTCCCTAACTGTACCTCTCCCCTGTTCTCCTTCCTAACTGTACCTCTCCATGTTCTCCTTCCCTAACTGTACCTCTCCCCTGTTCTCCTTCCCTAACTGTACCTTCCTGTTCCCTCCTAACTGTACTCTCCGTCTCCTTCCCTAACTGTACCTCTCCCCTGTTCTCCTTCCCTAACTGTACCTCTCCCTGTTCTCCTTCCCTAACTGTACCTCTCCCTGTTCTCCTTCCCTAACTGTACCTATCTCCCCTGTTCTCCTTCCCTAACTGTACCTCTCCCCTGTTCTCCTTCCCTAACTGTACCTCTCCCTGTTCTCCTTCCCTAACTGTACCTCTACTCCTGTTTCTCCTTCCCTAACTGTACCTCTCCCTGTTCTCCTTCCCAACTGTACCTCTCCCCTGTTCTCCTTCCCTAACTGTACCTCTCTCCCTGTTCTCCTTCCCTAACTGTACCTCTCTCCTGTTCTCCTTCCCTAACTGTACCTCTCCCTGTTCTCCTTCCCTACTGTACCTTCTCCTGTTCTCCTTCCTAACTGTACCTCTCCCTGTTCTCCTTCCCTAACTGTACCTCTCCCTGTTCTCCTTCCCTAACTGTACTCTCTCCTGTTCTCCTTCCCTAACTGTACCTCTCCCCTGTTCTCCTTCCCTAACTGTACCTCTCTCCTGTTCTCCTTCCCTAACTGTACCTCTCCCTGTTCTCCTTCCCTAACTGTACCTCTCCCTGTTCTCCTTCCCTAACTGTACCTCTCTCCTGTTCTCCTTCCTAACTGTACCTCTCCCCTGTTCTCCTTCCCTAACTGTACCTCTCCTCCTGTTCTCCTTCCCTAACTGTACCTCTCTCCCTGTTCTCCTTCCCTAACTGTACCTCTCCCCTGTTCTCCTTCCCTAACTGTACCTCTCTCTGTTCTCCTTCCTAACTGTACCTCTCCCTGTTCTCCTTCCCTAACTGTACCTCTCCCTGTTCTCCTTCCCTAACTGTACCTCTCCCTGTTCTCCTTCCCTAACTGTACCTCTCCCCTGTTCTCCTTCCCTAACTGTACCTCTCCCTGTTCCCCTTCCCTAACTGTACCTCTCCCTGTTCCCTTTCCCCTTTCCCTAACTGTACCTCTCCCCTGTTCCCTGTTCCCCTTCCACTAACTGTCCTGTCCCCCTCGTTCTCCCTGTTCCCTTTCCCTTAACTGTACCTCTCCCCTGTTTCCCTGTTCCCCTTCCCTAACTGTACCTCTCCCCTGTTCCCCTTCCCTAACTGTACCTCTCTCCTTTTCCACTTCCCTAACTCACTCTATGATACTTGTCATCACATTTGGAGCTCCCCCCCCCCCCCAACCCCAACTGGCTCCTCCCCCTTTCCCTGACACTTTTCACCTGTTTACTGCTATTTATCCAGTTCGCTTTATACCTTTTCTGAAGTAAATTCATGAATTACATTTAAAATCTGTTTAGATTTCCGCCAGCAGTCGCCTCACTTTGCTACTAGATCGTTTCTCTAGTGACCCATGATATTGCTACATTTGTCACGCCCCCTCCTAACTAACTACTAACCACTAATGCCGTGGCAGACGGAGGCGCAGGCATCCTTGTCAAATTCCCCAGTGGAGAGACCACAGCCTGCAGT
This sequence comes from Conus canariensis, assembly GCA_033310375.1. Lineage (NCBI taxonomy): Eukaryota > Metazoa > Mollusca > Gastropoda > Neogastropoda > Conidae > Conus > Conus canariensis. Next base: position 21,239,186 of record CM065742.1, on the reverse strand, counting down.
GTTGCCACAGGAAAGCACTGCACAAACTACAGAGCTGAACAAGCCCTCCTACTGGCTGCCTCCGTCATCCAGAACACAGACAGTGACACCTGTCAGGTTGTCTTCCTATCTGACGGTCTTCTCTCTGTCCTGCAGGCGTTTCAGAACAGCGAACTCCCGAGCCTCAGCGAAGCACTGCAGAAAGTTGCTACTACACAGAAAAGTGGTGCTCCAGTGGATTCCAGCCCACTGTGGGATACCAGGCAACGAGTTAGCTGATCATCTGGCGAGGGAGGGTGCTCAAGGGAAGCAGTATGACAACAGTATTACCTACAGCGAGATGCGAAGCATCATCCGGACTATCACAACGCCCAGGATACCCAAGGAGGATTATCATCTGTTGCCCAGAGAGCAACAAAGTATCCTGGTGAGGCTCTGCACCGGGCACAACAGACTTAACTGTCACCTTGTGCCGAAAGCTCAAGGTGGTGCCTTCTCCAGTCTGTCCTTGTGGGCAGGAAGAACAGTCAGCGGAGCATGTGCTCCAAAAATGCCCATTACATGAATAGCCAGGAACAGAGGTGTGGCCAACGGAGACAGCTCTGATGACGAAGCTCTACGGCAGTCTACAAGAGCTGGAGAAAACGACACTATTCATCTCAGGGGCCGAATTGACCGTGTGGACCAAGGCGTACACAAAGAAGAAGAAGAAGAAGAAGAAGACGTCCCTCCTATAGAATTGTGAGGAGAGAGAGAGAGAGAGAGAGAGAGAGAGAGAGAGAGAGAGAGAGAGAGAGAGAGAGAGAGATAAAAAGCTGTTATCATCTTTATCAACATTATCACGGCGAATATTTCAGTTACTTTCATTGGCAGTTTATGCCCTTCGCAGTTAAGATATTTGTTAATAACGGGACCCATAAGTAGCGGTATTGTCATCATAATCATCACCACTGTTCTTCTTCTTATTATTATCTTTACTGTTATCGTCATCATTATTATTACATTCTTGTTGTTCTTCTTCTTCCTCTCATTATTATTATTATTATTATTGTCATTTCATAAACCAAAAAAAGGAGGCACAACATCGATCATTGCAGATAGTGAGAGAGGAGAGTGGGTCTGGGAAGGAGTTGTGGGGGTGGGGAGGGGGGCGGGAAGGATAGAGGTAGGATTAGGAGAATGGTGGTGGTGAGATAGGTTGAATCCACACACGGAGCGATTTGTTTTTAATAATCATCACTATTATTGGAATTAAGGGTTCAGTGAGTTTGAGCATTACTTACCATTATCCTCCGACGAAAACGAAGAATGGTTGCCTGCTGCAAAACAAAGTAATATCAAAACACCACCACACACGAAAATCCTCTCACCTAAACAAGGCATCTCATCAACCTTGCATTTGCTTGTGAAAGCTACCCGCCCCACCCCCACCCCACCCTTATCCCCAACCCCAACCCCAGACACCTTTTCTATCACAACCCCCTCCTTCAGCTCCCTTCCTCCTGTCCCTTCATCCTCTCCAACCCCCTCCCCACCCCCGTACCCTTTCTCCATCCCCTTCTCATTCTCCCGGCTAAGTCGAACGATGGAAAATCGGCAGCAGCATTAACATCAGCAGACCAACCGATCCTCGTCAGTTCATCACAAAACCGTAGACCTGTTTACCAAAAGACAAGGCTTATTATTATATCATCAGATGCTAAGCTTGCGAGGGAAGGCATAGATTTAAGGGTAATCCTCTCTGTATAATGAGATTAAAGGGACTGATAGACTTGACGAATTGTATAGTTTCTGGTCGAAGGGGATAACGGTCGACATGTAACATCACATACAAGTTTTAGAAGGGTGCTTTGCTAATGGTCGCTGCTTTTTGGTGTGTTTTTTTTCTATGGTTAGTCGTCTCTGCCTGACTCTTGTCTGTCTGTCTGTCTGTCTGTCTGTCTGTCTGTCTGTCTGTCTGTCTGTATCTATCTATCTATCTATCTATCTATCTATCTATCAATCTATCTACCTCTCTCTCTCTCTATCTATCTATCTGTCTGTTGTCTGTCTGTCTCTATCGATCTATCTAAATATCTCTCTGTCTATCTATCTACCTCTCTCTCTCTCTCTCTCTCTCTATATATATATATATATATATATAGAGAGAGAGAGAGAGAGAGAGAGAGAGAGAGAGACACTCTTTCAAATGACAAGACCAAACAAGCAAGTTGTCATCTCACAACGTTTCGGCACTTGGCCTTCCTCAGGGCATGCTTTATTACTGCAGACTCACAAACAATGCCTTTTCCTCCAACACCCCCCAAGAACAAAGCTCACGTACCGGTCAAGATTCAAAGTGTTTAGAACAATGTTCACAAAATTTTCTCTAGTTGAATCTCCATATTCTCTCACATGTTCTAACCCAAATCACCAACAGTCCCCAGCTGTTAGCTTACTCCCCATCCCCCTTCTCTCTCTATCTCCCCCCCCCTTTCTCTCTCCCTCTAGCAAGGTGTAATTACATAAATATAAGTACAACTACTATATATACACACGCACACACACACACACACACACACACACACACACACACACACACACACACACACACACACACACACACACACACATACACACACACATACGCACACATATGTACACAAAAAGATTCACATAAACAAGCATAGAGGAAACAAGGCATATTCATTAAGCAACCTCTTCCTCATATCCATCTTTAACATTACCATCCCCCCACATACTCCCTATCCTCCCCCCTCCCCCCTCCCCCCCCCCCCTCCCCCATGATAACACAAACACAAACATATGTCCACACAGTTCGTTACACACACACACACACACACACACACACACACACACACACACACACACACACACACACACACACATTAATACACATAAGCATATAATCGCCAACACGTGCCCAAACACATTATCAGTACAAAAATTATGTACACAGCAGTAAATGATGAAAAGTCTTGTTATCTTACTCTTGTTGGTTACTAACATATTGTAGAAATGGACATTAGACAATGATTAATTTAACTGCATATTGTGAGTTGAAAAGTTTAGGATACAATGGGAATTTAAAAATGCATCCTTTCCTCAATGATGAAAAAGAAAAGAGATAATACATTCTTGTACCGATAACACACATTACACCACCAGGGAGGAAGCGGCGGGGGTGGAAGTCGAATAGCGACTGGGGAAACACTAGCAAACAGTGTTTAAGCCATCAGGCTGAATGGTACGCAATTTGTGGAACCAGAAAGCTTCCCGTTTGAGTCTATACTCCACGTCATCAGACAGAACTTTTTCGATTGCGATGCAGCGGAGATTGAGGAGAGAGTGGCCTGGTTGATTTAAATGCTTAGTTACTAGAGTTACAGAGTTGTTTTTTATGTTGGATCTGTATTGGTAAAATTGAGTTTTAAGGGAGTTTTTTTGTCTCTCTAATATACTGGCTGTGGGGACATTTATCGCAAAAGAGTAAGCAGATCAAATTAGTGGTTTCATAATCCATGTGATGCCGAATCGAAAAGGATTCGTCAGTTTTCGCACTGTTAAAGGAACCTGTCTGGACAAGATGTTGTTTACAGACAACACATTTTTTCTCACATGGAAACCAGCCTGCTGGTTTTGTTTCTGACTGGCATATAGGCAGACCAGAGGGCATAAAAAAATTTCTAAGGGTGCGGCTATTCCTTTCCCCCAGGATTGGGGGATCAGGAATAGCCTTTTGGAGTCGGAGACTGGACTGTAGGATTGGATGTAGCTCTTGGAACCATTTGCGGATGGGGGTATTGACAGGGTTGTAAGTAGTAATTACTGGGATGCGCTCAGTGTGCTGTTTGGGTTTGTACTGAAGTGTTGAACATCTTGGGAGACATTTGACTTTATCCAAGGCAGAAATCAGGCACTGTGCCTTGTAGCCACGAGCATGAAGCTGTTCAAACGGTTGCATCTTGACTCAAAGTCAGCGGCTTTGGAACACAAACGTTTCAAGCGCAGAAAGAGACTGTAGGGGAGATTTTGTTTGCAGTGGTGAGGGTGGCTTGAGGTGTAATGGAGGTAGGAATGAACATCAGTAGGTTTGCAATACAAATCTGTTTGGATGTATCCGTCTTCTATTTTCAAGAGGATATCTAGAAAGGGGAGAGAGACTGCAGAAGAGCTGACGGTGAATTTGATGGTGGGATGGACTGTGTTAATGTACTGTGTGAAGGTGTCAAGACCATGCAAATCTCCCAACCAGAGGAAAAGGATATTGTCAGTAAAACGCTTCCATAACTCACTGCACACAGGGACAGGGCTATTGTTCAGCAGTTCCTGCTCGGGCCATCCCATGAAAAGATTGGCTACAACTGGGGCCATGGGAGTGCCCATAGCAGTGCCCGATATCTGGTGGTACATTTGATCTTCAAAATAGAAAAAGTTGTTGTTAAGAACATGTTCGACTGCTTGGAGTACAGCCTGAGTAGGTGGAGCGTGAGGGAGAGGAGTTATTTTAAATACCTTTTAAAAATTGTGTGAATTTCCGCCTGCAGTCGCCTCACTTTGCAGTTAGAATCATTGTGTAAAGAGCATTGAATGTTGGGGGCGGGGGGTGGGTGGGAGGGGAGGATATATATATACAGATATGTATGTGTGTGTGTGTGTGTGTGTGTGTGTGTGTGTGTGTGTGTGTGTGTGTGTGTGTACACTCACGCACTGACGTACGCACGCATGCATGCACGCACGCACGCGCGCGCACACACACACACACACACACACACACACACACAAAGAGAGAGAGAGAGAGAGAGAGAGAGAAGAGAGTAATATAACTCCATTCAATGCCAAGGGAGCGCTTTCACAATCAGCCGTGCCTTTCTGACGAGTCCCACACTGTGGACGAAAAGCCTCAGAGGAGGAAATATGTTCAGGAAGGAATTACGATGGTCCCCTTATACCGCTAATGAAAGATTTAACGTGTTTAATCTAGCGCCCTAATGTCCCGTTTTCTTTTTCCTCTTCCTCCTCTTTCTACTACATCTTCTTCCTCGCCCTTCTTTTTTCCTTTCAATCTTTGCTTAGTTATAATGGCCATGATGGGTGAAATTGTTAGCCTGTACTAGTTTTCCTCCGCTAGTGATTTGTTCGGCATATTATTGTTTGGTTAGTCAGTGGCAGATTGCATTTCTGAGGAGATCCTAATAAAGGCTGTTCTGAACAATTCTCAGTTGCTGTCTGCTCTCAAGTGACTGAAAATGCTTGGGTTGTTTAACATTAGGGTTGACCATTGTGATTGTCGACACCTTTTGACCTCCCTTATATCCTTAAATGGATCCTCAAGCATAGGCTCGAAATCCCCCCTCTCGAACTACGTTTCAGTGAAGTCATGTGAAAGATACTAATATCTTTAAAGAAAGAATTGAAAATCACATCAGGTGGAACATCTAAACGAGAGTTCATGGAATCCACTGTCAAATGTCTGGGCCTTAAATCGCAGATATTGTAACACTCGGTTACAAGATGTTTGATGCAAGATGGTTTTACCACAGCCGAAGCTGTTAGGCTGGGTGGCAGCGCTTCCGCCCTGGCCGTTGACCCAGTAAGGAGGTCCTCCGCCCAGTGATGCCGTGTCTACATCACCCCCTCACGTGGTTTAGCCCCCACCACCTGAAGCGGTGTACCAGGGTGTGGCGCTTGGAGCCAGCACCTGAGAGATTTAGGCGATGGATGAGGACCAGCGGTGCCCTTCCACCATACCGGAAAGCAGGCAGCTGAAAAAAAACAACATTGCAATCAGTTCCAAGATCAGACTGATGCGCTCCCTGGTCATTGCCATATTTCTTTAAGCCATGTGAAACTCTGACAGCTGAACCTGAGAGGAGGATTCAGGCATTAGAGATCAGATTCTTCTGCAAGATCCTTGGCTTCTCATACAAAGACCACATTACCAACTTGGAGATCCAGACCACAGTAAGGCAAGCCATTGGACCATACGAAGACCTGTTGCCTACAGTGAAAAGAAGGAAAATGAGATGGTATGGTCATGCATCAAGATCAACAGGACTTTCCAAAACCATTCCACAAGGAACAGTGCGAGGAAGCAGAAGGAGAGAAAGACATAGAAAGAGATGGGAGGACAACATCAGTGCATGGACTGGCCTCACACTCAGCAACTGCCTAAGAGCGTCTGAGAAACGGGAGGAGTTTTGGAAGCTGGTTGCGAAGTCTTCTGTGGCACCCAAACGGTCTTCAAGACTCCTGGATAGGCGATAGGTTTTACCACATAGTAGGCACCATAGAGTCTCGACGCCCTGTAAGAGAGAGAAGAATGAGTAAACTAAGTGTGGACAGGATGTAGTGTGCACCACACTATTTCTTCTGCGCAGTTTCAGGAGACAGGTGGAATAAATTCCTTTAAATATTTGAGGATCTGGTAAAAAAAAAGAAAGTTTGTTTTCAATTTCTGTATCCATTATTCTTCCCAGAGATCTTTGGTGTACCTTTCTACAAATCTCCTATAAAAGCCATGTGTTATTTCTCAGATAAATGGCTAGCAGAATGAACGAATTACGTACCGGTTAGGAGGGCTACTTTGCAGCGTCTTTTTTTTTTATTTCACATTGAGATGATGTGAGCAATAATATATCAAATGACCCAGTGCCAGACAGATCAAGAAATCGGAGAATCAGTGGGGCACCATGCTGAAGATCATGTCGCCCGATTCCTTCAGTTCTGTCGGTTATGTGTCAAAGCCCTAGTCTCTGCCGGGTTTTCTTTTTAATATTCATTTTGCAGACGTTGTCAGTCCACCGGGTTTTTTTTTCTGATTGCTCTCCCTTCTTCCCTTCTTCAAAAGTTTCCTTGAGGATTAGTTCAGAAAGATCATCGGATCTTGTTCCCCGGCCATACCAAAGTAGTTTTCTTTTCTTAATGATTGATATCCGTAGACCTTGGTATTGTCCGAAGCGCTGCTTGATGGTGTTTGACGTCCCTGATCATTGGTGACATGATCAGTATCTCTGACGTTTAGTGTCTGGCGGTAATACCTGATTTCCATGGCTTGGCTTCTTCTTCCAGATCTGCTTGAGGACCATGCATCACATACAAAACCAACGAGACAGCATGAAACGAAAATAAGAGAGGCAACTCAACTCAAAGACAAATTGTTGACGCGGACACCAAAACCCTGTCACTAACACAGTCCCATTTAAGCTGGTCAGATAGTGTTTCCATTCAAATGAAGGTCCTTCGGTACTCTTTCACAGGCGAGTTTTCTCAATGACAATGATCCGATAGCTAACTCACGATTCGAACACCACCACAGCAAATTGCACAACGCATCAGGTGTAAAGAATGAAGGTTACAGCATGAAGGCGAGCGCAACAATATGGATTGAATGTTCACATAATACACTGTGGACCAGAATTCGCCTCTCTCTCCTCTCCTCTCTCTCTCTCTCTCTCTCTCTCTCTCTCTCTCTCTCTCTCTCTCTCTCTCTCTCTGTTCTGACCCACCGGCTAAATGAAAGTACTAACTCTTGAACAACACAAGTTTCATTCTAGTTCGTCAGTGACGCTGACACGCCACTGGGAGATGACAGCAAGACTCAGCGCAAATAGTAAAATCCACCTTAACCCCTTCTATTCTGAGCGTCGCTAGCACGCCAGAAGGAGATGACAGCAAAACTCACGTGTATGTTATAAAATCCAAGTTAGCCCTTTTCCTTCTGAGGGTCGCTAGCACGCTACTAGATGACAGCAAGACTCACGTGTACGTTGTAAAATCCAGGTTAACCCTTTTTCTTTTTACTGTTGCTTGCACGCCACAAGGAGGTGACAGCAGGACTCACGTGTAGATAGTGAAGTCCAAGTTAACCCTTTTTCTTCTGAGGGTCGCAAGCACGCCACTACATGACAGCAAGACTTACGTGTACGTTGCAAAATCCTGGCTAGCCCTTTTTCTCCTGAGTGTCGCAAGGGCACTACTAGGAGGTGACAGCATGACTCAAGTGTACACAGTAAAATCTAAGTTAACCCTTTTTTCTCCTGAGTGTCGCAAGGGCACTATTAGGAGGTGACAGCATGACTCAAGTGTACACAGTAAAATCTAAGTTAACCCTTTTTTCTCCTGAGTGTCGCAAGGGCACTACTAGGAGGTGACAGCATGACTCAAGTGTACACAGTGAATTCTAAGTTAACCCTTTTTCTCCTGGGCGTCGCCATGAACTACTAGAAGATGACAGCACGACTCACGTGTAGCACAGTAAAATCCACGTTAACCCTTTTTCTTCCGAGCGTCGCTAGCGCGCCGTTAGGAAGTGAGAGCGGGACTTACTACAAAACAAGTCTTGAAATTCTTCTTCTTCTTCTTCTTTTCTTTTTTTTTTTTTTTTCCTTTTTTTTTTTTAACTTGTGGGCTGGCTCTGTTGCAGTCTCTCCTTAACACCTTACAGCCGTTTGTAGTAAAACGAACCATGGGTTTTTCGAATCTAGATGGCGAATGAGGAACCACAGTTTTCCTCTTCACTGAAGCCCACGATCTACATTGCAGGGTTACGAGGAATTAAATACGGATTCTTCTTTTTTTTTTTTTGTTGTCCGCGTTGGAGTGAAGGTTCTTTTCTTTTTATCAAAAGAGTTATGGCTCCTAGCCACCAATGTTGATCAACTACAATGCCAGCTTACAGACCAAATATACAATGCAGCCATATTAACCTACATACATACATCCATACATTGATACAAGTTAATACAAATATAAAGCAACATAGATACACACAACATACATACATACGTACCCCCTTCCCCCTAACATACATACATATATACATACATACATACATACATATATAAATACATACATACATTCTTTAAAAAAAAAATTTCATCAGAAAAATAACCCATGGGTCGCAACTAATTTATTAGCCCCTAGCTGTGAAATCCGTTTAAAAAGAAATCTAAAATGGTGGTTGTAGCTTTAAGATGGTGGGTGTGGCTTACATAACGTTGTTGTTTATACCCTGGCAATTATTGCAAGAATTGTTACATTTTGTGTGAATTTCACCCCCAAAAAATGTAAAATTGATCATATCTTGTGGACAACACATCCGAAAATCGTACCGTTGTTACATGTATTTCGCGGAGAGTGTTGCATTCTTACGTTTGATACCAAACACGAATTTTGTTCATGTTATAAAAACGTGTCTGTTTGTGGATGGAAAGACATGCCAGCATAAGTGAGCAGATACTCTCTCTCTCTCTCTCTCTCTCTCTCTCTCTCTCTCTCTCTCTCTCTCTCTCTCTCTCTCTCTCTCTCCTTTAGGGTCTTACCCAAGCCAGAATCAGTCCCATGCAGTCTCCTATGTTTCCAACCAAGAGGAAGAACGATTTCTGTATGACCCCCCCCCCCCCCCCCCCCCCCCCCCCCTCAGTTACGACAGCTGCGAAATCCTTTCATGTGTGTTCCTCCATACCAAGGTCTAACAGGACAGCCATTTCCATTTGTTTCCCTTCAACAACGGCAGCAGCAGCGACAACAACGTGAACTCTCCGACGGGTATCTTGCAAACCTGAGACAGCAAGAAATGAACCACGCCCGCCCCCCCCCCCCTCCCCCTACTAGACTTAGTTCAATAGCTCCCACTTTTGAACAGGCAAAACCTGGCACATAGGGAGGAAACGTCGCCAATGAGACTCTCGGAAACATCCCATGAATTCAGGGACTTGCCCACCCCACGTCGGTCACCTAACCATGGGAACAAAATTCAGCAAAACGCAGCAAGGGGAAAGCCAACACAAAACCACCAACTCGAAAAGCAGCGGAGAAATCAAGCTGAGCAAAAAAAAAACCACTGCCCTCAGAGCAAGGAACAAGCCTCTGTAAGAACTGAGGAACGATCCAGGCAAAGTCAACCACAACCATCAGGACAGCCACAAGAACGCCAGCAAATGAAGCGACAGAAAGAAGGGAACAATGTGACTCCGAATATGGAGGAACAGCAGTATCAACATCATAAAGATAACCAACGAGATGACAGTGGGCAGGGGGGGGGGGGGGGGGGGGGATTTGAAAGGCCAGGGTAAACATGTTGTTGAACAAGATAGCATTCAGCAGCCTCAAGATTATAATGTTCAAACAGAGCAGCTCCAAACTGAACTACAAAACGTTCATGACCAACATCCGGAACAACCACCGAACCAGGACCAGAAGATTTAACAACCAATGGTTGAATGTCATGGTGAGGAACTGAACGACCCAAATGATTCTGTCCAAGAAATGTCTGATCTAGAACAGGAGGCGAAGGAAAGGGCGGATTCTACTCCTCGGTCTGCCTCGCGTCAATCACGCCCTTGAACCAGACAGGTCACCAAACATAACCGGTCCAGAGAACACCAGGATGAAGGTCGTGCTTTACACTCCCGGACAACGCAGCAGCGCTCCCTAAGCCAGACCAGCATTAGGGACGCCTTCAGAATTGAGCGGACAGACAGCACCTACAGCAGGGATGAAAGCGATCATGGAGAGCTTTCCTCCGCAGGAGAAGCATCAGCGAACAATAACAGTGAATAGGGATTAGGCCGGGCACATGGAAAAAAGAGACACTCAGAGTAGAGTTGCAAAGATTCCCCTGTTTGTGCAACATGAAAAGCAAACATCTCAGTCACCCATCACATTTCTTGATTATAATGTAAGTGGTTTGCAGTCAAAATTAGCGGATAAAGCATTCGTTAATTTCATACAAAAGCATGATTTCGTGCGTTTGACTGAGACTTTTATAGATGGTGAAATAGAGGAGAGTTTATTTCCAGATTATCACATATTTTCATTTAAAACTAGAAAGCTTTCAAAACAGTGTAGGCGTGCTGGGGTGTCATTGTGTTAGTTAAAAAGTGTTTTTTGGGCTTCGTTGAGAGAGTCCATAGTGATGTAAATAATAAATAATACGGTGATTTTGAAATTATCCAATGAACTTTTAAACATTGATAAAGATGTTTTCTTCATTGCCACATATACTCCTCCTTATGATTCACCCTCTTGGAAATTTGAAACCAACCGGTTTGGTTTAGAATTGCTAGAAAAGTGTATGTTATATCTTTGTGAATCTTTTGATAATTTATATGTCTTGATATGCATGGATTTGAGCTCGAGGACGGCTGACAAGAATATTGACTTTAGTTTATCAGATGGCAGAAGAGACTTTGATGAAGCAAGCAAAGCAGTAAAGAGGCATTCACAAGACAATGAAACAAATTTCTTTGGTGGACAACTTATTGACTTTTGTAATATTTTTGACTGCTTAATAATCAATGGTTTTGATGTGTTTGGTTTTGATGACAGTTGTACGTTCATTTCAGCTGCCGGTTCCAGTCTTATTGACTAATTTGTCATTTCGATTGAGCGCCTGTATAGACATTGGTGGAAATTTTTCGTTGTCTCAGAGATAGTAGACTCTGATCATTTGCCTATCACAGTGTCAATTTGTGTGCGTTACAATGTTGAACAGACGCCTAAACAAAAAACAGAAACTGGTATGTCAATCCCTATTAATAAGGTTGTATAGGACAGAGAAAAAGAGCCTCTGTTTGCGGCCAACATTGATAGTGATGATTTTGCAAGTGGGGTAGAAGCTGCTATTCAAGAACTAGACAATGATGTCAATCATGCGTTAGAAGTTTTTAACGATTGTTTGAAAAGTGCTGCAGGCTGCACGGTTAAGCAATGCTATATATCTTCACAGAATAAAGGTCCATGGTATGACCAAGAATGTAGGGACGCAAAGGCCAACTGCAAAAGGCTGTTAAGAGTTTTTAGGAGAAGCATAAAACTCAAGAAGAAAAGTGTGAATGATGATAGGCAAGAATATGTTAAACATAGAAAAGCTACCAGCCGCCGTGGCGAAGTGGTTAGCGTCGCGGACTCCTGGCTGGGTGGTCGTGGGTTCGAATCCCATCAGAGTCATGTGGGTTTTTCTGCCCTGACCGGCTCCTACCCAGAGTTGAGTTTGCTGCGGACTCAGTTGGGAAGACTGGGACCACACAGTCGAGTTTCATCCACTTAATGGATGGGTTTCTGAGAGTGTTGCTCAAATTTCCTGACCAACACTGCAGGTGCCTGTATCTCTCGGGCCTGGTTGACGCCGGGATATATTATGAAAGGAAGCGTAGAGTGCAGCCCTGTCATGTAGTCTCGGACCGAAATGGAAATCCGTAGCATCATCTTAATCATCCTCATTCTCATCGATCAGCATAAAAAAAGTCTCAAATTCTGTGGCCCTTCATGCCCTGCTCTCATGGTGACCTCAATTTGGATGTCCTTTCCACGTCTGTGGTCTTGGTTTGGTTCCGTCGGGGTCACCGGTATCGGCGGGTCCATGGGGGCTGTCGTTGGACGGACGTGGTGGCACCCTCCGGAGGGCGAGCTCACTCACACCGGCTCCGCGACTAAGCAATTATTGTCGTCAGTAGGGGGCTTAGTAGCTGGTGTCCCGCGTATGTTAGATCAGAACAGGCGCCACTGAACACCACCGAAGTGACTCGGCAGCAGTGCAGTGTCTCCTCCGGTGGGTTGCCTCTTGACGACTTGACATTGACTGCTCCCTATGGATTGCCGGTGCCGGGGCTGCGGCGGGGCCGATCGGGCTGTGGCTGTGGACGGGGTATCGGAATGAGCGGCGTGGGTGCACTGCCTCCGAGGTGGCGCAGAGGTTGGGACAGAAAAAAAAAAAAAAAAAAAAAAAAAAAAAGGCTCATAAGAAACTGCTCAAAAGAAGAAAGCGTGAATTCCGGAGAAAGAGCTGAGTCTTTAGCAGCAAACGTAAACAAATCAGCAGAATTTTGGAAAGAAATAAAGAAGCTTGGCAATGGTAAAATGAGAAAGAACACTAGTGATAACATAAGTTTAGATGACTGGTTTAATCATTTTCAAGGAGTTTTCCAAGAAGGTTGTGTCGTTAATCTTAACGATAACAACATTGATAATAATATAAATGAGGCAAGTGATCACTGTTTGAATAAGAAAATAACACAAAAAGAAGTTAAAGATGCTTTAAGGAAATTTAGTAATGGAGAGTCAGGAGGTTTAGACGGTATAGTCCCAGAAATGTTAAAAGCATGAGGTGAGAAAGTTACTAAATTTCTGACCAGGCTTTTTAACAAGGTTTTTGACACTGGGGATTATCCACAAGAATGGTCCAAAGCAATTGTTATACCAATCTTTAAGAAAGGTGACCATGACCAGCCAGACAACTATAGATGGATTTCACTTATCAACGCGTCATGCAAGTGCCACACATCTATCTTAAACAACAGGTTAAGCTCATGGTTAGAGAATAACAATACTATCGTTGAAAACCAAGCAGGATTTAAAAAAAAATATTCCACTATCGATCAAATATTCAATCTCTATGCCCTAGTCCAGAAATGCTTTAATAAAAGAAGACAGAAACTGTATGTTTGCTTTATTGATTTTAAAAAAGCATTCGACTCAGTTAATCATGATACATTATTGGAGGTGATATATAATGAAGGTATAAGAGGGAAATTTCTCAATGCTTTAAAAAGTATGTATGAATCTCTAGTTTCTTGTGTGCGTGTGAACAGTGAATTCTCAGATTTTTTTAAGTGCCCTGTAGGCGCGCGACAGGGTTGTGTCATGAGCCCTACTTTGTTTTTCACTTTTTATTAATCAGTTGGCAAATCACATAAACAACACAGGTTCCCATGGTGTGCAACTGTTACCTACTTTGCTTGAACTCTTCTTACTGTTATTTGCAGACGATGTGGTTTTGTTATCGACGACTCCAGGGGGCTTACAATCCCAGTTAAATTCACTTAAAACTTGTTGTGACAATTTGAAATTAACAGTTAACAAAGAGAAGACCAAAGTAATGGTGTTCAGGAAGGGAGGTTACTTGGGGCAGCGGGAAAGGTGGTTTTACGAGGGTGATGAGTTAGACATTGTTAATATTTATTGTTATTTAGGTTTCTCTTTTACAACTATGATGAGTTTAAGACTTGGTACCAATTATTTAGTCGCCAAAGGAAAGAAGGCATTATACTGGCTTTGTCAAGCATTCAGAAAATGTAAAGAAATGTCACCAAAAATATTTTTTCAGAATATTTGATGCTAAAGTTCAATCTGTTTCACTGTATTCTTCAGAAATTTGGGGGTTTAAAAGGTTAGAAAATATTGAGAAAGTGCATTTATTAGCCTGCAAGAGATATCTGGGACTACCATTGAAAACGCCAAATAAAATGATTTATGGAGAGTTAGGTAGATACCCACTGTTTGTAAATTCACGTATACGATGCATTAGATACTGGTTTAAACTTGCATATGGATAATGATAGATTACCTAAACAATCTTATTTGATAATGATGTTAATGGATAGTAATGGTAAAAGGTGCTGGGTAACTGAAGTAAGAGAAATGCTTTCAAATGCAGGTTTCTACTAAGTTTGGTTGAATCAAGGTGTTGTGAATATTAAGGTGTTTGTAAGTGAATTTAAACAACGTTTGAAAGACATATGCTTTCAAGAGTGGTCCGGTACTATCAGGGATAAGGAAAGATACAGCTTGTACAACTTGGTTAAAAACAATCTCACTCTCTGTAGCTATTTAAACGAAATCGATACACACACACTTACACAAACACCACACCACACACACACACACACACACACACACACACACACACACACACACACACACACACAAACACCACACCACACACACACGCACACACACACACACACACACGCACACACATGCATACACACAGTACACATACACAAACATACTTGCGCGCGCGCACACACACACACACACACACACACACACACACACACACACACACACACACAAAACACACACACACACGCACGCACGCACGCACGCATGCAAACACAGACACAAACTCTTACACAGCCCGTTTTAATTTGCTTGTTTTTTGTGGATTGGTTCATTTTTAGTCTAATATCATCATTGTTGTGAACAGACGTTAAATTAAATCAATCAATCAATCAATTAACGAAATCGACATTTTTTGCTTCCATGTGCCTTTAACCCAGATTAGATGTGGGGTGTTGCCAATTAATAAAAATATGAACAGATTGGTTTAGATGAAACACAGTCATATTGTCCTAAGTGTAAAAACAGTTTCGAGGATGAACAGCATTTTTTGTATAGTTGTCCTTTGTATTCAGAGCTGAGAAGAAGGTATTTTGCTAAAGCAATCAATGTTCCGTTGGAGAAACTATTAGATGGTGAATGTAAAACGCTTTCTGTCTTAGTTTCCAAGTATATTTTTACGCCATCAGACAAAGGCAACGATTTTTGGAAGGCTAAATATCAACTTTCAATGCAATAGCAATAAAACACTCTGATAATTAGGATTATTTGTGTATGAAACCAGTTTAGAAATATCCTGTTATGGCTATGAAGTTGCATTGTATACCTTATATTTTTTTTGTTTTCTTCGTTTTATTATTATCTTTATTATCATCATCATTTCTATTATTTTTATTATTAATATTATTGTTATTATTATTACCATTTTTGTTGCTTGATTATCCGTTCCTTTTTATCTCCCCATTGTTTATGTGCCCATGGCCAAAGAACATTAACATTTCAGTTCATTTCATTTCTCTCTCTCTCTCTCTCTCTCTCCTCTCTCTCTCTCTCTCTCTCTCTCTCTCTCTCCTCTCTTGGTAAGTAAAGCAAGGAAAGTTCTGCTTTGCATTATGAGAAAACTGTATATTCTGAAGAATTAGATTTATTGTTTGAAATATTTGATTCCCAAGTTCAACTCATTGTTCAACAGGGCGCAAAACTTTAGGGACTAGATGATGCAGCCCCTCATTGTGAAAAAGTACACCTCTTTGTCTTAAAGAAATTTTAGGAGTTGAAATGCGAACACCCAGTGACTTTGTCAATGGAGATACCAAAAGAGAGCCTGTTTATCTAAATTCTGTATTAAACTGTATTCGATACTGGTTGAAATTAAAAAAAGTGAATGATCATAGATTACCACGGAAAACCTATGTGACGTTATAAGACATTGATGCAGGAGAAAAAAAAAAAAGTTTCAAATATCCGTCGTAAATTAAACCAATTGGATCTGGTTATGTTTGAATAAGCAAGGCGTGCAAAATGATCTATGATCTGTTTGTGAACTTAAAGACAGATTAATTGCATGCAGGTGACAGGAATGTCAAAATTGTCGATAGATTTACCACGCATTGGACATTTTGTATGGTACACGATGTCAAACTTTATCTGCGAATGGATTTAGGCAAACACTTGAAATTTATTATGACCAAATTTAAACTGGGAATTTCAGACATTGCACACAACACCAGTATCGTTACAGAATTTGGGATGGA
>CM065742.1:21202831-21210331 GCA_033310375.1 Conus canariensis | reverse complement strand
TTTTTTTTTTTTGGCGTTATAAACAACAAGATAGAAATAAAGATATCAGAGTCAAAGTGAAAATCACAATGTAGGAAAGACAAACTGGAACAGTGAGGATAGTTCAAAGACAGGGAAGACAGGGAAGCACGGAAAGAGAGAGAGAGAGAGAGAGAGAGAGAGAGAGAGAGAGAGAGAGAGAGAGAGAGAGAGAGAGAGATTAAATTAAATGAAAATGAAATGAAAAATGGTTTATTCATATACATAGGCCATAGCCCCTATATGAAGGGGAGTGTGACATATTCAAATAATTCAAGACAAAGAAAAATGTACTAAGTGGTACCATACACAAACATAACAAAAAAGTCAAACTGTGCTAAGAACATAATACGTCTCTTATTTTAAAGGCGTGGTAAAGAAAAAGACTAACATTTTTCACCACATTTTCATTGGTAGAAGCCATCACAAAAGTATGAGCGGAAGAGACAGGGCTGCTTATAATATTTTTCTCGAATAAACTTTTCTCTAATATTCTGAATAGCTGGGCTTAATGTACTTCGTCTTCCTTGGATTTTCTGCACAGTGGACATATTATGTCATGATCAATATGAGTCCTGTATCTTAGGTAATGAACTCTTATTTCTGACACTCCAAATCGGAACTTAGATGTGATCTGTTTTAAAGATCGGCTTAATTTAAGGGTTATGTATGGCTTAAAATGAGATATCCCATTCAACAAAGAGTACATTTCAAATCGTTCACTGGTTTGGATATGGTGTTGCCAGTTCTGCCAGCTACAATCAATCATTCTTTGTCTGAAGCTACGAATAAACATTTGAACATTTCCTACTCCCTGGTTAACCCAAATATGACCATAACCAAATTTAAACAAGCATAACTTCACATTGGTTGCCCAATTATGTTTACCTCTAGCATCAAGATGCAACAGTGTCAAATATGCTTTGTGTGGCAGTCTATTTTCTTCCATGCTGATAAGCCTTAAACTTTACACATCGAAGAACAGAATTGACTGTAATCGGATATCTGTTGGTTTCACCATAAACTAAGTATTTGGTGTACGTCTGTGTACACCAAGAAAATGTTTCAAAGCACACAAATAAAACTTTTCACAATGCTCAGCAGCTTTTTTCCAAACCCCACAAATCCTGCTTGTATATCTCCAGTAATGTCGTTTTCGGTTACCCACGCTAGAATTCTAATTTTGATGACAGTACCATAAAGTTTACTGCTGATATCACTTAATGCAATGCCTCTATAATTACTAGGGTCATTTGCGTCTCTTTTTTGTACAGTGGTAGGATAAGAGACTCACTCCAGTTATACGGAAAAACACCTTTGTCAAACAAAGCATTAAAAAATGACATATAAAAAATCTATAATGTCAGTACAAACGCACAAATCATTTATAAGAGAGAGAGAGAGAGAGAGAGAGAGAGAGAGAGAGAGAGAGAGAGAGAGAGAGAGAGATTGGGGGACGGGGTGTAAATAAGAGTATGTGTAGTCTATATGTGTTTCAATCATTCTGGAATTTCACGAGCCATCAGCGACGACTTCATGACTTTGAGGCCTCTAAATCAAGGACTGTATATTTCAGGAGTGAAGTTGTACTGTACCAGTGCACCCTACAGGTCCAGATGTACCGTAATTGTGCGCAATGTTCCCGCGTCGAGTGGGTGGGACTTTTTTTTTTTTAATTCTTCCTTTCTGCTTGACTTTAAATGGTCGTTTGGGTGCTTGTCTTTACGGGTCGGCAGTTAATAGTGACACTGACTGACCTAGCCAGAACTGATTGAAATTAGGCGTTAAACCGATGCCGAATTGGTTTCAAAGTACTTTAAGATTTTTTAAGCATATAGATCTATGAGCGAAATGTATTTTTTGTATGAGTGGAACGAAGAATATACGCGGTTTTTTTTTGTTGTTGTTGTTGTTGTTGTTGTTGTTGTTGTTTGTTTGTTTGTTTGTTTTTTTTTTTTTTTTTTTTTTTTTTGGGGGGGGGGGTTGTTTGTTTTTTGTTTTTTGTTTTTGACCATAGGCTTTAAACCGATGTCGAATTGGTTTCAAAGTGTCTTAAAAGTTTTTAGCAGCTGATTTTAGGTATGGTGAAAGGAAGAAAATAAGCAGTATTTTGACATAGGCACTAAACCGATGTCGAATTGGTTCCAAAGCATTTTAAAAGTTTTTAGCATCGAATTTCATGTGTGATATGTAATTTTTGTCTGAATGAAACGGTGAAAATGAGCAGTATTTTCACATTTGAGATGTCAGTCATTTAACCAAAATGCTTTCATACGTTCATTAAGCGACTGATCGCCATTATTTTTTTTTCCGACTTACCAGTTGTTTTTTTTATGAAAATTAAGGTGACGCTTCAATCTGCGTTCGTTCTTTCGATCATTATTTTATTTCACGTGTGATCTGTAATTTTTATTAAGATAAAACGGAGAAAACTAGCAATATTTCAACATTTAAAATATCAGCCAAACACATCCTTGGATACGTTAAAAAAAAAATGACTGATCCCTATTATTTTCTTTCAGGAATCAGTATGCTGAAGCTTCGATCTGCGTTCGTGCTCTCGAACATGATTTGTTACGTGCACGGGGCAAATGACAAACATGAAGTGAGTTATTTGGCCACGAGCGTCAGGGAGTAGCTTTTAATTTGATTTCTCTCTATCCAGTCAGTGCGAGGGCTCAGACAGTGCCACAACAGATCACGTACTGAGATCCTGCGCGCAGTATGCATGCAACTAGTGCAAGGAAACCAGCCGCCGTGGCGAAATGGTTAGCGTCGCGGACTCCCGGCTGGGAGATCGCGGGCTCGATTCCCATCAGAGTCATGTGAGATTTTTCTGCCCCGACCGGCAGAGCTGAGTTTGCCACGGGCTCAGTCGGGAAGACTGGGACCACACAGTCGAGTTTCATCCACTTAATGGATGCGTATCTGAGAGTGTTGCTCAAATTCCCTGACCAACACTGCAGGTGTCTGTATCTCTCGGGCCTGGTTGACGCCAGGATATGTTATGAAAGGAAGCGTAGAGTACAGCCCTTTCGTGCAGTCTCAGACCGAAATGGAAATCCGTAGCATCATCTTAATCATCCTCATTTCATCGATTAGAATTAAAAAAAAAAGTCTCAAGTTCTGTGGCCCTTCATGCTCTGCTCTCATGGTGACCTCACTTTCGATGTCCTCTACACGTCTGTGGCCTTGGTTTGGTTCCGTCGGGGTCACCGGTGTTGGCGGGTCCATGGGGGCTGTCGTTGGACGGACGTGGTGGCGCCCTCCGGAGGGAGAGCTCACTCAGGCCGGCTCCGTGGCTAAGCAATTATTGTTGTCAGTAGAGGCTTAGTAGTTGGGTGTCTTGCGTATGCTGGATCAGAACAGGCGCCACTGAACACCACCGAAGTGACTCGACAGCAGTGCAGTGTCTCCTCCGGTGGGTTGCCTCTTGATGACATTGACTGCACCCTATGGATTGCTGGTGCCGGGGCTGCGGCGGGAACGACCGGGCTGTGGCTGTGGACGGGGTGTCGGAATGAGCGGCGTGGGTGCACTGTTGCTGAGGTAGCACAGAAGATGGGACAGCAACAACAACAACAACAACAACAACAACAACAAAAGAAACTAGCGCAAGAAAAAGAAGCCACG
This sequence comes from Conus canariensis, assembly GCA_033310375.1. Lineage (NCBI taxonomy): Eukaryota > Metazoa > Mollusca > Gastropoda > Neogastropoda > Conidae > Conus > Conus canariensis. Next base: position 21,206,680 of record CM065742.1, on the reverse strand, counting down.
GCCTACATGCTTCGACGTGAGTTCAACTTTACAGGGCCCCTAAAACCCAGTTCAAACGTTACATTTCGCTATAATTATATTTCAGAATGGTTGACACGTTAACCATACTGACTTATCAGAACCGTTGTGATCTCATCGCCGTTTTTTTTAAGAAGTTGATTATATCATCTTGCCTGTATTGTACACACTTATACACTTCGAAGGGAAAGCTACGTCGATGGATCAACAAATACATACGGTGGCAAACAGAAAAACGAAGCCCCCTAACAAAGAAATAGAGGGGGACAGAAAGGGTCTCTTCGTCTGTCGCTAGTTTAGTGCCCCATTGCACATACTTGAAGGCATTCACTTCTTCCTGTTGGTTTGACTGATTCTATGTCGTGCCTCCTCTTCACGATTTAATTCACGAGAGTTGTCTGTCTATTCAACACACACACACACACACACACAACACACACACACACACACACACACACACACACACACGTAGTGCACGGCTTGTTGGCTAAAACCTATGTTCAGGCAGTAAGCCGACCTTACTGAGACGCGTCCAACATGTGTGCTTAAATCTGAGCGGGCAGCCCTGGCCACTGAACAGCTCACGCGCCCGGATGACGTCAGTTACCTTGCGCGAGAGAGGCTACACGCCACAATTAGGATTTTGTACCAAATCACTGTAATTGTAATCCATGTAAGCGTTTTGAAGCCTAGCATAAATCTGAGCCAGTCTTTCATATCAAACTGATAATTAATTAAAAGAACAATACCCACGAATCAGTTCACTTATTTTTGGAGGGGTGGGGGTAGGGGGGGGGGGGGGTCGCATTTCAACCAGTGAAACCATTCACAACCTTCCAGTACATGACCTTCCCCTTAGCTGACGTCACATTTCAGGTCTTTTCTCTGCTCACCCATGACCCTATCTTTGCGCCAGTTGGTATCCCCCAAATAGTCCCATTCCTTTTATTTGAATCTGTCTGCTGCATTGGAACCACTTCACTTGTCCCTTGATGGCCCTATGAAAGTACACGAGATGAGTCAACTTTCAGAAACAACTAAAAGAAATCTCAAAACAGTCTGATTCTGCAGTGTTTAAATACTCGACTTCTTAAGCAAGGTCTTGGCGCGTTCATTTTGGGTGTGCAGCCAGAACGGGAGTGTGACAATGACGAAGATGGGAAATCGAGGCGTGTTACCGTACCTTTTTTTCTTTTTTTTTTCCTCTCTACTTCCTTGTATCACTGGCATCCAAGGGCGAGCAACACAGCCAAGTCTGGTGGGAAGAGAACGTTAATCACAATATCATGCAAATACAACCTAGTTGAGGAGAATTTGTTTCTTTTTACGTGTCTTCTGTTCTCGCTCAATTCCTTGATTTATCCGCCTACTCCGTTTTTTCTTATCGCTCCTTTTCCTGAAGTTGATTATCTCCCTTCCCTTTACCTTTCAAGAAAGAGTTTGGTTGTGTTTGGACTTGGTTCCGCCTCACTGCGGGTTGTTGTTTGTCTTTCGTATGAGTCACGGTCGTTATCGTGTGTGTGTGTGTGTGTGTGTGTGTGTGTGTGTGTGTGTGTGTGTTGTGTGTGTGTGGTGCGTGCGTGCGTGCGTGCGTGTGTGTGTGTGTGTGTGTGTGTGTGTGTGTGTGTGTGTGTGTGTGTGTGTAGACATTCAACTGATAACTTCTAGAGATTTTTCTTTTAACACATTACCATGAAGTCTTCAGCAATTGGCTCTCTTTTCTTTTTCAAAAGATTTGTACAAAAACCAAGCAAGCTGACGAGTAATATTAACATTTTCACATGTCAAAATTTCTATCAGATACTGGCTTTTGAAATGAGGCGAAATAGTTTTGAAAATGTTTGGGCGAATATTGTTATACTGAGAACACTCAAACAAAACATGTTTTTCATCCTCTAGTTCATCTGTACAGAAAGGACAGTCATTCATTCCCGCAGACGTATCCCACATGAAACGATTTCTGTGAGTTTATATCGCTCACCCCTAACCTGAACCTCGTCAAGGATTCTCTGAAGCACTTTATCTTAACTTCAGAAAAAATAATTTTCTGGTACAAACATAGTTTTGAAGAATGTATTCAAGGTGAAACGTCCACTGTCGCTCATGTCTGCAAACCACTCTTGTTTTGCTACGTCTGTAATTCTTTGTTTAAAAACAGACAGAAACATTAAATCATTTTTCACACTTTGGTTAAGCCAAACAAAATTGAAACTCAATGTCTGTAAAAGTATTCTAATTTTTGTGACCCCGTTAATTTCCCTTGGTTATCTAGCCTATTAAGAAGGTCGTAAGCTTGCTTGGGTAGGCGATCTGTGACCATCTTTATGATACGTAGCCAGTATTTGACAGCTCTGATACAACAGTTCACTTGAAGGGGGTACTGTCCTAGTTCACCGTAGACCATGAGTGATGGTGTGCGCACAGGCACATTCAAGAACTTTTTTGCAGGCATACAAATGGACCTTTTCTACCTGACTACTGTCCTGCAACGGTCCCCAGATTTCCGAAGCGTATAAAAGAGTCGGTTGAACCACTAGGTCAAACAGTTTGAAAAACGTTTCTCTCGTCGTGCTATCGATTCGCCTCAGAGATCGGATAATGTCGGTAGTTGCTCGTTTACCTTTGATCGCTAAGCGTTTTCCTGCTTGATAAGCGCTCATAGTAGTTGTGAAAGTAAAGCCAAGAAATACATACTGTTAACGACTTCGAGTTGTTCTGTTCCAATATACCATTTCTCATGTCTCCCAAGGAACCTCCCTTCCTAAAAACCATCACTTTAGTTTTTGTCACAATTTATTTCAAGTTTGAGATCAGAACAGGCGTTAACTAAACAATTAATCTGGTTCTTTAAGCCAGATGGCGAACTTGACAGTAGTGCAAGATCATCTGCAAACAACAGAATGAAAAGTTCAACAAGACCGGGACAGAGTTGTACACCATGCTTTCCTTCTACCGACAATTGTTCTGATAACTGATTGATGACTACGGAGAAAAACGTTGTACTTGCAATGCATCCCTGTCTCAAACCTTGCGGGCAATCGAAACAGTCCGTGAAGTCGTTCTGCACACGTACGTGTGCTTTTAAAGACTCGTACATCGCCATTACCGCTTTGGTAAATGTACATGATGTACTAGCTTTGACCAGGGCTCTCAGTAGGATTACATGTTGAACTGAGTCATATGCCCTCTTTAGATCGACGAAACATACATATAGTTTTCCAGGTTTGCTCAACTACTTATGGATCACGGAGTATAAGGTAAAGATACGATCCACGGTAGAGTATCCTCTTCTGAATCCCGCCTGTGATTCTGACAACTTGTTCTCATCTTCCAACCAGAAATATAAACGATTATTCAAAATAGATGTATGACATTTTCCGATCAAGCTCAGGAAGTGATATTCCTCTATAGTTGGACGGATTTTCACGGTCACCTTTCTTAAAAATGGGTACAATGATGGCTTCTCGCCACATGTCTGGAAAAGTCCCCGACAAAAAAAAAAAAAAAAAAACTGAATTGAATAGTTTTGTTAGAAACTCACATACTACCTCTTCTGCTGACTTCAGCATTTCTGCCAGGATTTTATCTGAGCCACAAGCTTTGCCAGATTTTAAGTGTCGTAATGCTCTTCGAACCTCACTTTCAGATCGAGTAAGTCGATTTCTTGTAGCCTAGCAAAATTAATAGAATGATGAACATTAGATTCATTTGAAGCGCGTTGGTTCGATTTGAACATTTCACTCAAATGATCAAACCATTTGTCTTTTGTAATTTTGTCGCTACAGACTTCCTTGGACTTTAGATGCAAACATGAATTGACTTCTTTCCAGA
>CM065742.1:21190331-21197831 GCA_033310375.1 Conus canariensis | reverse complement strand
CAGCGAAAGGCGGGAAAAGAGTTTATTAAAGATAGTGCACATAGCAATAGGTAGAAAACGTTGTGAAAGATGGCTGAAATGGCAAAAGGTAGGAAAAGGTAGCTAAAAAAAACTATGCACAGCAATTGATAAGAAAAGCAGCTTAATGTAGTAGACATAGAAGGAAAAGTAGTGAAAGATAGAGGAAATGACGATAGATATGAGAAGTAGCTAAGTAGTGGAAAACAGCAAAAGGTGTGATCAGTATGCAAAGGTAAGTAAGGTGTGAAAAGTATGCAAAGGTAAGTACAAACAGCAAAGGATAGGAAAAATAAATAAAAAGAGGGAATGCTTCGAAAGATAGGAAAGATCATAAAAGAAGAGGAAATAGCAAAACATGGGGGGGGGGGGGGGGGGGGGGGGGGGCATGAGCAAGCAGGAAAAGTAGGTGTGCTAACGGTAAAAGTAGCTAGCAGGAAAAGCAGCTGAAATTCGCGGAAGATAGCAGGAGGTAGGAAAAGTAGATTTTAAAATGGCGAACATAGCAATAGGTAGATAAAAAAAAAAAAAAAACACTAAAGTTAGTGGAAATACCAATGTGTAGGGAAAGTACTTAAAGACGGAAGACAGCAATCGGTAGGAAAACCCGCTAAAAGTAGTGAACACGGATGGGAAAAGAAGCTGAAGGTAGTGAACAAACCACAGGTATGAGAAACAGCTAAACGTAGTGGACATAGCAATATGTGAGGAAAGTGAGTATAAAGAAAGCAGACATAGCAATAAGTAGCAAAAGTAGGTATAGGTAGCGGAAACAGCAATAGATAGGAAAACTAGTTAGAGGTAGCGGAAACAGCAATAGATAGGAAAATTAGTTAGAGGTAGCGGAAACAGCAATAGATAGGAAAACTAGTTAGAGGTAGCGGAAACAGCAATAGATAGGAAAACTAGTTAGAGTAGCGGAAACAGCAATAGATAGGAAAACTAGTTAGAGGTAGTGGAAACAGCAATAGATAGGAAAACTAGTTAGAGGTAGCGGAAACAGCAATAGATAGGAAAACTAGTTAGAGGTAGCGGAAACAGCAATAGATAGGAAAACTAGTTAGAGGTAGTGGAAACAGCAATAGATAGGAAAATTAGTTAGAGGTAGTGGAAACAGCAATAGATAGGAAAATTAGTTAGAGGTAGTGGAAACAGCAATAGATAGGAAAACTAGTTAGAGGTAGTGGAAACAGCAATAGATAGGAAAACTAGTTAGAGGTAGTGGAGGCAGGAAAACTAGTTAAGATGCTAAAAACAACAATAGGTATGACAAAAAAATTAAAGATGGCGGAAATAGCTACAAATAAGCTCTGTCAGTAATGCTGATGGACAAAGCAAAAGGTAAAAAGAAAGTAGTTACAGACCGTGAAAAATATAGTGAAAGTCAAATACAGGTGAGATAACAGCAAACGGTAGGAAAAGTAAACTAACGGTAGTGGTCACAGCACAAAGTTGAAGAAGAGGTTAAAGACGGAAGAAAATGGCAAAAAGCAGGAAAAGACGTCAGAGATACTTCAAATAGCAAAAAGTATGAAAAGTTGTTCAAGAACGTTGAATTAGCAAAACCCAGGACAAGAAAAAACGAGTAATGGTAGTGGACATAGCAAAAAAGTGCAGAAATTATTTAAAAGCAGTGAATGTAGCAATCGGTTTTTTTTTTTTAAAAAGCGTTTCAAGATGGTGAAAATTGCTGAAAATTGGACACGTAGGAACAGGTAGTGGCAATAGCTAGAGGTGGAGAATATAAGAAATGGTAATGGAAACGGCAAAAAGTTTAAAAGGTAAAATCGGAAATAAAATTAAAAGGTAGTTAAACATAGTGGAAAGGGCAAGAGGTAGGGTAAGCAGACAAAGGCAGTAGTAGTGACAGCAAAATCATAGGGAAGATAATTGATGGTGGCGGACGTAACAAAAAGTAGAGAGAGACGTCTTTGAAGGTAGGTCGTAAAAATGTTGATAGGTAGGAAAAGTTGTGTGTGGGGAAAATAGCAATAGGTAAGATGAGGTGTGTGTGTGTGTGGGGGGGGGGGGGGGGCGTGTGCGTGTGGTGTGTGTGTGTGTGTGTGTGTGTGTGTGTGTGTGTGTACATTTTCGTGTCTTTAGTATTTTGATTCCTGAAATCTACTTCCAAGACTCACTAATTCCTCAATCCTCATACGTCCACCTCATCTCTCCCTCCCTCCATCCCTTCTCTCTCTCTCTCTCTCTCCCCTCTCTCACACACACACACACACACCACACACACACACACACACACACACACACACACACACACACACACACACACCACGCACGCACGCACGCACACTTGCACGCACACACACACACACACACACACACACACACACACACACACACTCTCTCTCTCTCTCTCTCTCTCTCTCTCTCTCACTCTCTTACACACACACACACCACACACACACACACACACACACACACACACACACACACATAAACAACAACATGAACAAATCCTATTTGTTACTACCTTCGTCATGTATTGATCATCTGAAGATGTCTGGGGGAACGGAATCTTGTTTTAGTATTTTGTTTGGACTCGCAGGATAAAATATTCACGTCATTGTCTGAGATCCCATCTCAAAGGCCTCCTTGGGACTTCCGTCTCCTACAGTAATCTTGAACTTAATCACACTGGGGGGGGGGGGGGGGGGGGGGGGGGGGGGGGGGGGGGACTTGTAAATAAAGGTCTGTTGTGGTTATGTGTGCTTCAGTGTTCGTGCGGGGAAGTGAGGGTGAGAGGGGGGCGGTGGGGGTGGGAATGGGGGTTGGGGATGGGGTGGGTGGGTGTACGTCTACAAATGTGTATGTTGTGTTGTGTGTCTACGCGTAGTATCAAAGTCAAATTCCAAAATGTTATTTTCAGATTGCAAATTGAAAGCAAACATTTATGGAGAGGTTTTTTTTTTTTCTCCGTTAAACTTACATGTTTAAAGAGAATGAGACCGTGTAAACACCTAGTCTGAGTTGTCCATGTGGGTATGTGCCTTTATATGAGTGTTTGTGCATTCGTTCATGTTCAAAGTTGACTTTGTTCGAAAACAGCTACAACAACATCAATGATAATAATAATTATGATAATGACGATAATAATAACAATAATGAAAATGATAATGATAATGATGATGATAATGATAATAATGATGATAATGATAATAATGATGATGGTGATGTTGATGATAATGATGATGGTAAAAATAATAATGATGATAATAATGATAATGGCAATAAAAACAATACTGATAATAAAAAATAATAATATTAATTGTGATGATGATGATGATGATGATGATGATGATGATGTACATTTATTGCGCCTAATTAGAGATAAGCCCTAAGCGCTTACAACAACAAGAAATACAAATAAGGAGGACGAAGAAACACAAAAGTCATGAAATAATTAATTCACACACACACACACACACACACACACACACACACACACACACACACATACACACACGCGCGCGCGCGCGTACGCGCGCGCACACGCACACACACACACACACACACACACACACACGCGCGCGCGCGCGCGCGCACGCGCGCACGTATGCAAGCACGCACGCATGCACGCACACACGCACGCGCGCACACGCGCACACACACACACACTCTCTCTCTCTCTCTCTCTCTCTCTCTCTCTCTCTCTCTCTCACTCGTCTAATATCACTTAATGTGGAAAGACGTTAAATTGAAGACAATAACAACAACAACAACAACAACAACAACACACACACACACACACACACACACACACACACACACACACACACACACACGCACACACACACACGCTTGCACGCACGCACGCACGCACAGAGAGAGAGAGAGAGAGAGAGAGAGAGAGAGAGAGAGAGAGAGAGAAGGAGCGAGAGAGAGAGAGAGCAGCTGAATAGGGGAGATGAGATGAAGAGACATCAGGGCGTGAAGAGAGTGGCTTTAACACAAGATTTGAACGATGACGGAGAATCAGAACCACACAGTGAGAGAGGAAGTTTGCACCACGAGGACGGGGCCTGGAAAGAACATCAACGTTGACCAGCGCTCTTGGTGCCAAAACGAGGGATGCGGAGGAGATGAGTATCAGCTGAGGACAACTGGAGTGATGGAATGTAAGAGATAATGGGGATCAGCGAGGCAGGAAAAAGCCCACCCATTCAGGGAATTGAAGCACAGCAGCGAGGGTTTGCAGTCGATATGTTGAACAATTCAGTAGTGGGGGAAAACAAGAGCAGGCTTACAATTCCTCCATCAGTATATTAATGACTTGGCAAAGATTGGGAGAAAGAACAAGAATCAGAGAGGGGGAAGGGAGAGAGAAGAAAATGAGAATGAAAAGTGATGGAAATATATTTAGAATATACAATCTTCACTAGAAGCGTATGGAGACCATTTTAACCCATCTTGAAGACAGAACTATTTTCACGTTGCCTGCTCCGAGGCATTTCGTTCGCTGGATCCACTCTTCAGGGAGTTTATAGTCAATTCGTTTGTCGGTGGGAAGCCAGTGAAGGCAGAGGAGTAAAGGAATGACATTGAGCATTTACAGCATCTGAAGATTGACAGAACAGCATTGTTGGGTTCTTTGTTGAAGTCGGAGGAGAACATTCCGTGGACAGCCAGCGAGGAAACAGGAACAGTAAATCAGTCTGGAGAGAACGAAAGCAGAAATGAGAGATTTGTTGGAGTCGGAGGAGAACATTCCGTGGACAGCCAGCGAGGAAACAGGAACAGTAAATCAGTCTGGAGAGAACGAAAGCAGAAATGAGAGATTTGTTGGAGTCGGAGGAGAACATTCCGTGGTCAGCCAGCGAGGAAACAGGAACAGTAAATCAGTCTGGAGAGAACGAAAGCAGAAATGAGAGTTCGTTGGAGTCTAGGAGATACAATTCCGTGGTGAAGCCAGCGAGGAAACAGGAACAGTAAATCAGTCTGGGAGAGACAGAAAGCAGAATGGGATTTGTTGAGTCGGAGGAGAACATTCCGTGGACAGCCAGCGAGGAAACAGGAACAGTAAATCAGTCTGGAGAGAACGAAAGCAGAAATGAGAGATTTGTTGGAGTCGGAGGAGACATTCCGTGGTCAGCCAGCGAGGAAACAGGAACAGTAAATCAGTCTGGAGAGAACGAAAGCAGAAATGAGAGATTTGTTGGAGTCGGAGGAGAACATTCCGTGGTCAGCCAGCGAGGAAACAGGAACAGTAAATCAGTCTGGAGAGAACGAAAGCAGAAATGAGAGATTTGTTGGAGTCGGAGGAGAACATTCCGTGGTCAGCCAGCGAGGAAACAGGAACAGTAAATCAGTCTGGAGAGAACCGAAAGCAGAAATGAGAGATTTGTTGGAGTCGGAGGAGAACATTCCGTGGACAGCCAGCGAGGAAACAGGAACAGTAAATCAGTCTGGAGAGAACGAAAGCAGAAATGAGAGATTTGTTGGAGTCGGAAGAGAGCCTTCCGTGGTCAGCCAGCGAGGAAACAGGAACAGTAAATCAGTCTGGAGAGAACGAAAGCAGAAATGAGAGATTTGTTGGAGTCGGAGGAGAACCTTCCGTGGTCAGCCAGCGAGGAAACAGGAACAGTAAATCAGTCTGGAGAGAACGAAAGCAGAAATGAGAGATTTGTTGGAGCCGGAGGAGAACCTTCCGTGGTCAGCCAGCGAGGAAACAGGAACAGTAAATCAGTCTGGAGAGAACGAAAGCAGAAATGAGAGATTTGTTGGGGTCTTCAGAGAAAAGATGGCGAACGGAACAAATGCCATGGGAGATCCAAAAAGAAGCAAGCGCGACAGACAGCGGAAACGTTATGTTGACAAGAAAGAGTCTGGTCAGATGTAACGCCTAGACTACTCACAGTCGTAGAGGCATGAGTGGGGGTGTTTTCTAACTGGACATAAGTGGAAAGTCAGTCCGTGAACATAGTCAGTCGTTTTGCGCACAATGAAAGTTATTTCAGGAATTTCTTTAATGTTCAGTTGAAATTTTTTTTGAAATACATCTCAAATGCATAATTGTGTGCGATGGATAACGGAAGGAACCTGCAAATATCAGCAGACTCGTAAAATCGATTGTCATTGGGACACAAAAACTGTGGTGAGAAAAGCTACGATGGGCGACATTGTCAGAGAAAGGTTGTATGTAAAGGACAAAGACAACAGGGCCCAGCACGTTCCCCTAAGGGACTCCATACTGCAAGGCAGCCGGACGAGAAGAAAGACCATTAACAAAAACAACAAATGTGCGACCAGAGATATATGACTGAAACCATGAAAGAACTTTACTGCATATGCCAAAAGTGTAGTGAAGACCAGATAGAGAGTAGTATGATCGATATTATCAAGAGCGGCAGTAAATATCAAACTTGACTGAACGGTAAACACTGTCAAGACACGACCTTTCTCTCCACTTCATGCCTGAAGACGTCTCCGAATAGTGGCAACCAGAAATCTGCAATTAACGGTTTCAGCAGTATTTGCAATATTTCAAAACTGATACTTTTTCTCAGAAGTTTCAATCACTCACAAGTATTGCTTTTTTTGCTCTGATAAAAGACATGTGACGCGATGTAAGAAGCATTACGTCAAGATATTTTCAATTAGGCCATTTGACGTCATTCCGACAAAGCAGGAGTGTTGACGTAAATAGACATGACAATGACGTAATCCAGCAGATGCCAGTGCTTCGAGCGAGGGTGCATCCATGTTGTCTTGTTACGATTAGGATGGCGAGAGACCGAATTGGTGATAAGGTCATGAGCAGCGCAGGTTTCCAGCGATAGAAGGCCACTTCTGCCGCAGTTGCCAACGCCATTTTCCCCTAAAACTCCATCCCAGCACGCGTGCCGACTCTGACGTTGAAATCACTGAGGTGATGGAGAAAAACGATAAAGAGGAGAAAAAAAAAAAGGGGGGGGGGGGGGGGGACGTGGGGTGGTTTGGAGACTGAGGAACAAGAGTAAGGAGGGAGAGAGGTGTTGGGAGACGGCATACAACGGGGAAGAACGGAATGTAACGCCAATGGTTTGGTCGACATAAATGATAATCACATTCTCAGAAATGACAATTTTCTACGTCGTCTACCACTACTAGTGCCATCAACGCTTCTTTTTTTTTTTTTACGGTACCTTACCTCAGGTGTTGTCGCTGGAATTATTTCTATATACCTCTCTCCTTTAAACACCTTTCGTCAGTCTACCATCGTATGACTCGTGACAAATGAGTCTAAAAGGCAAAATGCCAAAACATCTATTGAGAGAGACCAAAAAAAAACTGAGTGAATAAACCTGAAAACAGATTACAATGTGGCAGGTAAAGAGGGAAAACAACGAGGTCACTCTGAATACAGATTAAAACGTGCAAGTAGATAGTTGTAAATTGTTCGCTGTGTAGAGTCCAAGTCACGACATAATCGCAACAACGGAGCACGCCAAGATACCTATGCTCTCTCTCTCTCTCTCTCTCTCTCTC
>CM065742.1:21182831-21185331 GCA_033310375.1 Conus canariensis | reverse complement strand
TCGTCTTGTCTCGTCTTGTCTCGTTCGTGTCGTTTCGTCTAGTCTAGTCTAGTCTAGTCTATTCTATTCTAGTCTAGTCTTATCTCGTCTAGTCTAGTCTATCTAGTCCAGTTGATCTGGTCTGGTCTGGTCTGATCTGGTCTGGTCTAGTCTAGTCTGGCATCACAGGCCCCAGAGTCCACCATGTCGCTGTAGGCGCTGTCACGTTGCAGGCTACTCCAGTACAACTTCATTATCGCGGCAGATTTTTCTTTGTGAATTCCGACAGTTCTGTTCCGGAGGAAAGAACACGTAGCCATAGAGCGGAGTCGCCCATCTTCATCGTTTGCCTGTGTATGCTGCTGTGAACGATTAAAGTGGAGTTTTAGACAGAGTTGTGTCTGGGACAGCTTCCCTTTTTGCCGCGGGTTCTTCTGCGTGCGTGATCCACAGGCTATAGAGGAAACCTGTATTGTTGTGTCGTTCTAAACATTTCTATGTGGTATTGAAGGAAAAAAGCGTTGTCTGCGGTACAATATATGAGGCAAGTGTTTAAAAAGAACTAGTAGTAGTAGTAGTAGTAGTAGTAGTAGTAGTAGTAGAAGAAGAAGAAGAAGAAAAAGAAGGAGAAGAAAGAAGGAAAAGCAACTCTCGCACGCGCGTTAAATCCGACGCCATTTTCATAGTAGAGTAAACCATTATGTGACGGTGGGGATGGAGCACACACACAAAACACACACACACACACACACACACCACACACACACACACACACACACACACACGTGTACATCGCATGCACGCACGAATGCAAGCACGTACACTTGTAAGCAAGCGCGCGCACGCGCTCAACACACACACACACACACACACACACACACACACACACACACACACACACACACAACACACACACACACACACTGTACATTGATCTTTCTGTAGACATCTTACCCGACATAGGAATTAGGCAGTCTCAATGGTGGGATTAAAAAAAAGTTCACGACAACAACAAAATCCCACCAATATTTGACTTAGGAGTATTAGCCAAAGAAGGCAGACGAAAAAAACAAAAATAGAAGAAAATGAGGAGGAGCAGGAGGGGGAAGAGGAGGATGAGAAGGAGGAGGAGAATGAGAAAGAAGAAGAAGAAGAAAAGGAGGAAGAGGAGGGGGGGGGGAGGAGAAAGAAAAAGAGGGGGAGGAGGTGGAGGAGGAGGAGGTGGAAGGAAGGCAGGAAGGAAGGGGAGAAGGTGGAGGAGGAGAAGAAGAAAAGGAGGAAGAGATGAGGAGGAGGAGGAGAAGGGGGGGGGGGAGAAGGGGAAAAAGAAAAAGAAAAGGAGGAGGGGAGGAAGGAAGGGGAAGAAGAAGAAAAAGAAAAGGAGGAGGCGGAGGAAGGAAGGAAACGAAGAAGAGGAGAAGGAGGGGGTGAGGAGAAGGAGGAGGAGAAGGAAAAAGAAGAAAGAGAAGAGAGAGGAGAGAGGAAGAGGAAGAGAGAGGAGGAGGAAGAAGGGAAGAAGAGTGAAGAGTGGAGGGGAGAGGAGGGGAGGAGGTGAAGAGAAGGAAGAAGAAGAAAAGGAGGAAGAAGGAGGAGGAGGAGGAAGAGGAGGAGAAGAAAAAGACGAAGAAAAAAAAGACAAGGAGAACGAAGAAGAAAAAAAAAAGAAAGAGAAGGATCATAACAACAACAAAATCAACAATGCTAATAATGAAAAAAAAAATATATATATATATATAAAACACAACACCACCAACATAGTGGGATTCGAGGTGAAGTTCGTAGGCTCTTCAAAGTGATAAATGTGAAGAAAGCAGCAAGTCCTGCTGACATTTTCCCCCCAAGGATCTGCTCCCATCTTTTGCCCTGAAGGGGTGAAAAAGCGAAATGTTTACAGCTCGTTTGACCTAGCCCTGCTCCTCCCCAACCCTGTCATTTATAAATGTGAATATGAAAAGAACATACCCTCATGTCAAATCTTTACTGAGGGTTGGGGGGGGGTTTTGTTTTGTTTTTTTTTGTTGTTTTTTTTTCCAAAAGTCAGAGATGAAGTAGAAAAGTAGGCTGCTCGTCTTGGCATGTTCCATGGACGTTTTATTGCCCTATAGCTTCCATGTTTGCCTCTTTTGGAGTAAAAACATCGTTTGGTTTATAGCATGCTAAAGCTATGGCAACGGCCGACTCTTATGTGTGTGTGTGTGTGTGTGTGTGTGTGTGTGTGTGTGTGTGGTGTGTGTGTGTGTGTGGTGTGTGTGTGTGTGTGTGTGTGTGTGGTGTGTGTGTGTGTGTGTGTGTGTGTGTTAGAGTTTTTGTTTATTTGTTTGTTTGTTTGTTTGCTTGCTTGCTTCTTTTCAAACTTCTGGGTCGTTTGTTTCTTGTAACTTTTGAAATTCTTCTATGTCTTCAGTAGTTTTCATTTTGCTCAGAGATATTTATGATCTAACGTGCAAACAATTGTGATTAATTGTTGATGGTTTTTATGTCCTATCATTTCAGTCCCTTCAATATCGAATATGTGTGAATT
>CM065742.1:21157831-21162831 GCA_033310375.1 Conus canariensis | reverse complement strand
GAGAGAGAGAGGGCGAGAGTGAGAGAGAGAGAGAGAGAAAGAGAGAGAGAGGGGGGAGAGAGAGAGAGGGGGGGGGGGGAGAGAAGAGGGAGAGAGAGGGAGAGAGAGAGAGAGAGATCCAGAAGAGGGAATACATAAATGCCAACAATCGCGGACTTATATGAATCATAGTATATATAAATGCTGCGCTTGTTAAATCCCTCGGGCAACTAGTTATAATACGAGTTTCGTTTCACAATATCTTCATTTCTCTCTTTATGCAGAGAGAGAGAGAGAGAGAGAGAGAGAGGAGAGGAGAGAGAGAGAGAGAGAGAGAGAGAGAGAGAGAGAGAGAGAGAGATTCAGACGGTGGAATACACAAATGCCAACAATCGCGGACTCATATTGACATCAATCATAGTATATATTAATGATTGACCTGTTAAATGTCCAGGACAGTTACAACACGATTTTTTCTTTTTGCAATATCTACCTTTCTCTCTTTATGCAGAAGAGAGAAGAGAGGAGGAGAGAGAGAGAGAGAGAGAGAGAGAGAGAGGAGAGAGAGAGAGATGGTTCATTCGTAAAGGCCTGAGCCCCTTAAAAGGGAAAACATATAAATGCAAGAATCGCCCACTCATATTGATATTACTCATATTTTGTGTAACTGCTTCGTCTCTTGTATGCCCTGTGCAGGTTTAGTACGAGTTATGTTACAATACCTTCATTTCTCTGTTTATGCAGAGAGAGAGAGAGAGAGAGAGAGAGAGAGAGAGAGAGAGAGAGAGAGAGAGAGAGAGAGAGAGAGAGAGAGAGAGAGAGAGAGATTCTTTACTTTATAACGGTGAAAGTGTTGGCTTAGTTAGCCTTTTTTCATACTTGCCGTTACTATTCTACGAAACTAGTCAGAGAGAGAGAGAGAGAGAGAGAGAGAGACAGACAGACAGACAGACAGACAGACAGACAGACAGACAGACAGACAGACAGAGCCGCAGTAATGGCTCAGACCATGTTAGTTATATAAAGGTCTGCCCAGCGCGTTGGGTTAATGCGCTGTTTGGTCATCGGCTAAGCGTTGTCCATTATTTCGCCGTCACCTCATGAAGACCCTCTTCCACTTCATTTTCCCAGTAATTCACTTATTTATGGGTCTCTCTAAAAACCCCTGTCTTTGTGTAACCCATGTCAGAGCTGATGCTCCCAGGATTCACCGAAAGGGGGAGAGAATGATGAATCCATCGGTGCTCAACCAATCATGACTGCAAATCCCAAACGGACTATGAACATGGACAAATGGAATATCCATGTGTCTGTGGAAAGCGTTTCGCTACCACCCGTGGCATGAAGATCCACAGAACAAAGATGGGATGTGTGAAGACTCATCTGAATGAGCAGCAGCGCACTGCATCAGCAGATAAGACGTCGGAAGACCAAGGCCAGGATTTAAACCACAGTGCCAAGGACATCCACGCTGTTGGTTCGGATGAGGAATTTGCACAGGCCCTCGATGCCAGGCGCCTGAAATTCAACCTGCCACGAGCAAACGAAACTGAAGATTGGGAGAAACTGGATGCAAAAATCGTCCAAAGACTCGATGCACTGATAGGGAAAAGCACCCTGGAACACAAACTAGCCACATATGGGGACATTGTGTATGCCACATGTAGAGACGCCTATGGAGCAAAACTACCCAAAGAGAAAACACCTCCAAAGAAATCCAGACGCCAAGAAAAGATGGACAAGATCAGGGTCCAAAAGAAAAACCTCAAGATGCAAATGAAGACCGCACTGCCAGCTGAAAAACAAGGCTTGGAAAAACTGTGGAAAGACCTGAAAGAAAAACACAGCGCCCTCAGCAAAGCGGAATCTGCGAGGAAGAGGAAGAGCAAAAAGAAGAAGACACAAGAGCGCTTCTTCAGAGATCCCTTCCAGTTTGCCAGAACACTGTTTGAGCAGCCAAAATCTGGGACCCTAAGTGTGGACAAAGGAGTTCTTGAGCAGCATCTGAGGAAAACATACTCTGACCCACAGAGCAAAGCACCACTCGCCATTCAAGGTCTGGTGTGGCCAACCAACCCTGAGGAACAGTTCAATGGCAAGCCTCCAACGTTGGCGGAAATCAAGAAGGTGGTCGACAAAGCCAGAGCCAAATCATCACCAGGGCCAAACGGAATACCTTACCAGCTTTACAAGAAATGTCCCAAGGTGCTGGAGTGGCTCCACAGGCTGCTGCGATCGGCTTGGAGAAACCAAAAGATCAGCGGCCAGTGGATGACGGCAGATGGTGTGTACATCCCCAAAGAGCAAAACTCAAGTGACATCAGCCAGTTCAGGCCAATATCACTACTGAACGTCGAAGGGAAAATCTTCTTCTCTGTCATGGCAGCAAGGCTGACCAAGTACCTGATGGAAAACAAGTACTTGGATGTGTCAGTCCAGAAAGGTGGCATCCCAGGCGTGGCTGGCTGTGTAGAACACGCCACAATGATCTGGGACGCAATCCAAAAAGCAAAAACAGAAAAGAGAGACCTGGACGTAGTGTGGCTTGATCTGGCAAACGCATATGGATCTGTGCCCCATGAGATGATACAGTTGGCTCTTGAGATGTACCATGTGCCAAAGAACATCCGCGACATGCTCAAGAAGTACTTCAATGGCTTCTCAATGCGGTTCTCTACCAAGGAGTACACAACAGACTGGATCAACTTGGAAGTGGGTATTGCAATGGGCTGTGCAATTTCCCCAATACTGTTCGTGCTGGCAATGGAACTCATCTTGAAAGCAGCAACAAACAACGCGAGACAAACAGACCTTGGCGATGGATACAAGATGCCTCCTCTCAAGGCCTTCATGGATGACACTACAGTGATTTCATCCAGAGAAGACGAGACACGTCATGTGCTGGAGAGGCTGGACGACATAGTTGCCTCAACCAGAATGAAGTTCAAGCCAAAGAAATCACGGAGTCTCTCACTGAGGAAAGGAAAAGTGGCCGGATCTGTGGTCTTCAGTGTTGCCAACCAGGCCATTCCAACAGTCACAGAAGAACCAGTCAAGAGCCTTGGAAGATGGTATGATGATACGCTGAAAGACACACAAAGAGCAAAAGAAACCAAGCAGATGGCGGAGGAAGGCTTGGAGACCATTGACCAGTGTGGGCTCCCTGGCAAATACAAGGTCTGGTGTCTGCAGTTCATGCTGATACCAAAGCTCCTATGGCCTCTGATGATATACGACATCTGCACCAGCATAGTGGAGGCAATGGAAGCCAAAATCAACAAGTTCACAAGGAAATGGCTTGGTGTCCCACCCTGTCTGACTGACATAGCGCTGTACTGTCGCCAAGCAAAGCTGAAACTACCACTGAAATCCATCCTGGAGGAATACAAAGCAGGGAAGATCAGACTTCAAAGCATGCTGGAGGACTCAGGAGACAAGGTGGTAGAAGCAGTCAAGCCCCAGCTGAAGACAGGCAGAAAATGGAAAGTTCAAGAGGCGATGGATTCTGCAAAAGAAAGTCTCAAGATCAGAGAAATAACAGGACACACACAGACCAACAGACAAGGACTGGGGGTGACCAAAACTGAATGGTGGTCAAAGGCCAAAGGAAAAGCCAAAAGAGACATGATGATTCAGGAGATGAGAAAAGAAGAAGACCAAAAAAGACTCCAAAAAGCAGTCCAGCAGAGCCAGCAAGGGCAATGGACAACGTGGGAGAATGCACTCCAAAGAAGTCTCACTTGGAATGACATTTGGCACATGGCCCCTCTCAGGATCAGCTTCATTCTCAGATCTGCATATGACCTTCTGCCCTCAAATGCAAACCTGGTGAAGTGGGGGAAAACAGACGATCCTGCATGCCCCCTCTGCCATGAAAAACAAACAGTGGAGCATGTCCTAAGCTCATGTAAAGTAGCCCTGGCTCAAGGAAGGTACACATGGAGGCACAACCAAGTGCTCAAAGAGATTGTACAAGTAGTCTGGGCTAGTACCAACACCACAAAAGGGAAAATCAGGACTCCAAAAGCACCCGCAACATTCTTCACGGCAGGAGGCAGCAAATCATGGCCAAGAACAACAGTGCCACTCGAAACATGCAGGCAGAGTCTGCTGGACAGGGCAGATGACTGGGAGTGCACTGCAGACCTCCCAGAATGGAAGAGTCACCCAGAGATCATCAGCAAGAGTGGCATGAGACCAGACATAGTAGTCCACTCTCAGTCAACCAAGCAGCTGATCATGATCGAGGTCACGGTGCCATATGAGAACAGAATGGAGGCAGCTCAATCTACAAGACTGAAAAGTATGCTGATCTGGCAAACAGCCTGAGGAGAGAAGGCTATCAGGTCAAAGTCCTCACTGCAGAAATTGGAGCTAGGGGGTTTGTAGGAACGTCTGCATACAGCCTCATGAAACAGCTCTCAGTTGCAGGGAAGGAAAAAACCAGAGCCCTGAAAGCAATGGCAGAAGCGGCAGAGAGGTGTTCAAGCTGGATCTGGTCAAGGAGGAACAAAAGTGAACTTCATAAGGCTTAATTTCCCTACAAATATCAGGTGTCCCTGTGGCTCAGTGGTTAAAGCACGAGTCATTAAGTGGAAAATGAGCATGTCCAGAGGGTCATGGGTTCGAATCCCAGCCATGGCTCGTCCCAAGATGGGAAAAAAAAAGGGGCAGCAGAGGGACATCCGGAGTCATGAACCGGGTGTGGCCCAACCCCCCTAGAGTGTCAGGAGATAAGGGCCGAAACACTTGCTTGAAGGGGGCTTCTCTTCTGAGGACTCTCTGCTGCCACGCTCTCCACGAGTTTCTTTCTACTGTATAGGCTGTGTGTATATGCTATGTGTATATGCTGTGTGTCTGTATACGCTGTGTCTTCATGCTGTGTGCCTTATATGCTGTGTGCCTGTATATGTTGTGTGTCTGTTTAATGCTGTGTGTCTGTATAATGCTGTGTGCCTGTGTATGCTGTGTGTCTGTGTATGTTGTGTGTCTGTATAATGCTGTGTGTCTGTATAATGCTG
>CM065742.1:21135331-21142831 GCA_033310375.1 Conus canariensis | reverse complement strand
GCACACTGACCACGTTAGAACGGACGTGGACACCTTACAGACGGACACCAACAACATGAAAACAGATATGGAGGCATTACAGACGGATACTAACAACGTCAGAATGGACGTGGAAACTTTACAGACGGATACTAACAGCATCCGTGCTGACGTAGCAGCGTCGCAGATGAACACTGACGTCACCATGAACGTCAGAAATGATGCAGGGACAGGACAGAAGAACAGTGCCATGTGTCAGAAGAATCCGCATTGTTCCAGACTGGGTGAGTTGTGTACCACTTGAGGTGAACTTACACTCTGTCTGTTTGTCTGTCTGTCTGTCTGTCTCTCTCTCTCTCTCTCTCTCTCTCTCTCTCTCTTTATACTTGATATATATATATATATATATATATATATATATATATATGTGTGTGTGTGTGTGTGTGTGTGTGTGTGTTTGTGTGCGTGCGTGTGTGCGTGCCTGCCTGCCTGCCTACGTGTGCGTGTGTGTGTGTGTGTGTGTGTGTGTGTGTGTGTGTGTGTGTGCTCTGTGTGTGTGTGTGGAGAGAGAGAGAGAGAGAGAGAGAGAGAGAGAGAGAGAGCGTGCATGTGTGTGTGTGTGTATACAGATACTTGTCTGTCGATGCGAAAGAAACCTGCTTGATAGATGCATGCAATAAGTGGAGTTCATACAAAAGGAGATTCTGAGGTTCGTATGTGGCCTGTTTCAATACTGGGTGACATCACTACATGGCGACATTAAAAAACACACGCCGAATATACAATTCTTTCAATACTGGGTGACGTCACTACATGGCGACACGAACAAACACACGCCGAATATACAATTCTTTCAATACTGGGTGACGTCACTACATGGCGACACGAACAAACACACGCCGAACATACAATTCTTTCAATACTGGGTGACGTCACTACATGACGATACGAACAAACACACGCCGAATATACAATTCTTTCAATACTGGGTGACGTCACTACATGGCGACACGAACAAACACACGCCGATTATACAATTCTTTCAATAATAGGTGACGTCACTACATGGCGACGAAGCAAACGCATGCCAACAAAATTTCTAAAATGGGTGACGCGCGTTCGTGAGAGCGCAGATTTATATGCAATTTCCACTATGTCTAAATACCCATACCCTCACCTCCCTTTTTTCTTTTCTTTTTTTTTTTTTTTCTTTTTTTAATTTTTTTTATTTTAAATTTTTCATGCAGATACATGACATTTACATACATATACATAAATTAGAAAGAAAAAAAAAAACAACCACCATACATACATACATATACAGATCACCAGATGAGAGTTTAAGATAGTACAACATGAGTCCAATTACATAATATAAGACGGGTGTAGATACATTAATGAACATATTCAAACCTTTTTTGAATTTTTTCACACACACACACACGCGCGCGCGCGCGCGCGCGCGCGCGAATCTGTACGCATCTGCACAAACATTTGGGATTGTTAAGTCTAAAAGGGAAAGTGAACCACAAAGACTTCAAAAGAAAAAGAAAAAGGTTAACCTATAATATAGTAGCATTGTATGATATATTATGACAGAAGCATAACTAGCCATAATCATTACACAAAATACACGAACATTTAGACATGGGAAAATAATGGTTTGTATGTCAGCCACTTTTCAAAAAAAGTTGTATAACATAAGCTTAAATATGCATTATGTTGCTCGATTTTATATCTATAGTTCAATTTTTTTCAAAAAAGATGTTGTTTGTGGAAGGTTTCCTTCTAATTTGCATGTGTATACGTAATGTTTTGCTAGTAATATAATGAAATATAAAATATCATCAATATTGATAGTCACATCGAAGCCCAATAATATTAAGGATGCCGTTAATTTCATATTCTCTGCGTTGACACATTTTTCTTTAATTAAACCAGCAAGAGAATTCCAAAACTGTTGAACATAAACACATTTCCAAAGCATATGGTCAATACTATACTGTTGAACATAAACACATTTCCAAAGCATATGGTCAATACTATCTTTATATAAACCACAAAAACTACATTTATCATTATCAGCCACTCCCATTTCTTTTAAGATAACATTAGTACCTAGACACCTATGCAATATTCTCAGCTGAAACCATTTCAACTTTATGTCTTTAACTTTATGTACGTTCAAGAAGCATAATTTCCAGTTATGACGAACCGACATTTTCTGATCCCATTTGTCACAACATTTTGCTCGTAAATTATTATCAATCATAATATCATAGTATAATCTAGAGCCTTTATGAATGGCGAACAATTTCTTAAATGAGAGTGTTAAGTTAATACATTTATTGTTCTCAACAACAATATTAGATTTTCTTATGTAGTCAGTTATAGCTGACCTATAGCCAGCAAAAGTAAGAAAATTAATGTTTAGATTATACTTTTCCCTAAAACATCTATGAGACAGAAAATGTCCATTTTCATCAAAAAACTGAGCAAGATGAAAAACGTCTTTGTTATCCAGTATTTTAGACACAATATATTTTTTTCCTATTTGAATTCGGTTGTTGTAGCAAAAAGGCTCAGCAAGAAATTCAGCAGAGGTTTTTGGTGTACATTTGTAAAAAAAAGTTCTGTAAGCATCAAAGACGTCCTTCCAAAAAAGGTTATATGAAGTAAATTTTGAAACTAATTCTGGGCCATATTTGTTCAAAATCGGAAACTTAGGGAAATTAGTAAGTAAAATATCTTTCCATTTATGGGCCGATTTTTCAGCCCTGCGAATCCAAGATAATTTAAGAGATGTGACGAATGTTCTTAAATCAGGAAGGCCAATACCACCATTTTTAACACTTTTGTGAGCTATTTTCCGACCGATTTTGTCCGGTTTTTTATTCCAGACACCCTCACCTCCCTTTGTGATTGTTATTATACACCCCCCCCCCCCCCCCCCCCCCCCCCCCCCCCCGAACAAGTATATCAGAAGGTCTACTCATGGACACTGAGGATATGTGAACACACACTTGTTTCTGTTTTTGTTTGCGCTCAGAACATCAATCGTGTTTACTGCTCTATACTTTCTATCTACCAGCGTGTGAAGATAGTCATTGTAGGCTGACATTGCAAACTTTGCAGTGAGGCAGGCGGCTCATGCAGGTGCTGTCGTTTTGTGGACTGAGAAGAAACTTTGGGCTAACCTCCTGACGTTGGCACTTGGACTACTCACCGCCACAGATAGTTCGTGAATCATATATATATATAATATATATAATGCTGAACAATTAAGTAGTGGGGAAAACAAGTGCAGGCTAACAATTCTTCAGTCATTATATTAATGATTTGGCAAAGAGTTGAACTTTTAGAGAAAAAAAAAATTCAAAGATGAGGAAAATGGGGGAAATATATTATAAATATGAGAGACCCTTCACTAGCCACCTGAGGGAACCATCGGAATCCCTCTCGGAGGCAGATCTATTTGTATTGCCTGCTCCTAGGCCTTTCGTCCGCTGGATCGGACTCATCAGGGAGACACGGCTGACTGTGTCTGTGCTCTTGGTGTCAAATAGAGACACACCACAGTCCATAATTCTGCGGTGTTCTCACCACCAAGGATTCAAAAAAGAATCCAACAGCACCCCCAAAGCAGCCAGCGAAGGGTAGTAAATGGAACAAAACGAAAGTGTGGAGAGGAAAAAAGTTGCTGAAAAAACTAAAAACATTATGCAAACAGTATAAAATGTAGGGATAATCTTTGAGCCTATTGCTTGAGGATCCAGCATATATATATATATATGAACACATTTTTCTCTTCTTTTCTTTCTGGTTTTGTTGTTTTTTGCTTTGTTTCCCTTTTCTTCATCTACACTCTTTAAATCTGCTCTAAAGTGGATTGTACTCATAGCACTCATAGTATCCTGTTTATTTGCACCGCTGTTAACAATGATTTTTTTTTTTTTTTTTTTTTGTATTATCGTCATTCATTGTTTTAAGCTTAATACTTTGTTTATCTTTCTTTCTATTTGTTCGACATCGTGCTTCAACTATTACTCTTTTTTGTTGTTTGTTGTTTTACTGGCTTATTACATTTTCTAAAGATACATTCTGTTATCTGTCTTTAGGCATAATAGTTAACCTTTCTTTCTGTGCGTCTGTCATCATTGTGCGTTATCCACAAACATTACTTCTCTCACCTGTATTCTGGTTTATTGATCTGTAATTCTCTGTGTCTTTGTGTGTGTGTGTGTGTCTTTGTGTGTGTGTGTGAAAACTGTTTTCCTCGTTGATTGTGTGTCACTGTTCCCTTACTACCCATGCCTTCCCATAATCCCGCTCTCCCAGGACTTAAAGTTGCACATCTCAATGTCTATCATTTATTTGATAAGGTCCATGAAATCTCCTCACTCTTAAAACAGTCACCCCATCCAGTACAAGTATTTGATGTCAGTGAAACAAGGTTAGACTCTCGCATCACAGACAATCTTATTACCATTCCTGACTACAACATAGAACGACGCGACAGTGATCAACCCCAACATACTGGCCTTGCCATATACATTCATCAATCAATTGCCAACACTACCCGTCGCAGAACTGATCTTGAAACTAATACTGTTGAATGTATCTGGATTGAAATTTTAAAAAATCTCCAAATCACCGCCATTAATAATGGGACATTTATATAGACACCCATCTTCCACATACGAATGGAATGACAACTTTGTACAAATGATGGATCGGATCTGTCACAAAAATTCAAATATACTACTATTTAAGGGACTATAATATTGATATGTTAAAACAACAACCAGCTCGGGCAAGTACACTGTCACTTAACGCACTCCATCAGTTAGTACAAACCCTAACAAGAATAACTAAAATAACTGCGACTCTTATTGATCATGTATACACAAACAACAATTTTTTACCAGCCGCCGTGGCGAGGTGGTTAGCGTCGCGGACTCCCGGCTGGGAGGTCGTGGGTTCGATTCCCATCAGAGTCATGTGGGTTTTTCTGCCCCGACCGGCTCCTACCCAGAGTTGAGTTGCTGCGGACTCAGCTGGGAAGACTGGGACCACACAGTCGAGTTTCATCCACTTAATGGATGCGTTTCAGAGTGTTGCTCAAATTTCCTGACCAACACTGCAGGTGCCTGTATCTCTCGGGCCTGGTTGACGCCAGGATATATTATGAAAGGAAACGTAGAGTACAGCCCTGTCATGTAGTCTCAGACCGAAATGGAAATTCGTAGCATCATCTTAATCATCCTCATTCTCATCGATCAGCATAAAAAAAGAATGTCTCAAATTCTGTGGCCCTTCATGCCCTGCTCTCATGGTGACCTCAATTTCGATGTCCTTTCCACGTCTGTGGCCTTGGTTTGGTTCCGTTGGGGTCACCAGTATCGGTGGGTCCATGGGGGCTGTCGTTGGACGGACGTGGTGGCTCCCTCCGGAGGGAGAGCTCACTCAAGCCTGCTCCGCGACTAAGCAATTATTGTCGTCAGTATGGGGCTTAGTAGGTTGTGTCCTGTGTATGTTGGATCAGAACAGGCTCCACTGAACACCACCGAAGTGACTCGGCAGCAGTGCAGTGTCTCCTCCGGTGGGTTGCCTCTTGACGACTGGACATTGACTGCTCCCTGTGGATTGCTGGTGCCGGGGTTGCGTCGGGGCCGACCAGGATGTGGCTGTGGACGGGGTGTCGGAACGAGCGGCGTGGGTGCACTGCCTATGAGGTGGCGCAGAGGCTGGGACAGCAAAAAACAAAAAAACAAAAATCTGCAATATTAGATGTTTCAGTGGTACATTCTGGTATTAGTGATCTCTGTTCAGTTTTCTGCACGTGGTCCTTAAGGCTCCCAAAAGCACCACCCAAGGTCACACGACCATCCAATACCGCTCTTCCAAAAAGTTTAATGAAAGAGCATACCTCTATCACTTAATTATTTCCCCATTTCACTTAACTTATAATTACTCAGACGTCAATGATGCACTGTCCTGGTACCAACCATTCCTCACCATCATAAATAAACACGTGCCGTTACATCAAAAAAGAGTTAGGCATCCGCAGATGAACCCGTGGCTAACACCAGAATTGCTGCAAGAAATGTCCTACGTGATCAACTCAAGGCAGCAAATTTGTTTGACGAATACAAAGAGCAGAGAAACTTTGCTTCAAACGAAGTTGAAAAAGCCAAGCAAGACTACTTCAGTCAAATGATAACGGATGCGAAAACCTCAGCGCCAATGTGGAGGGCAATAAACACTATTGTCCGCAACAAGCGTACCTTCGCAAAATTCAAGCACAAACATCACCCCGGACGAATTTAATACCCACTTTCTATCATTATCAAATATCCTTACTCAAGCTTAACAGACCATAAGAGCACCAAATGAATATACACGCCAGACTTCCCTAATATCATTTTGCAAACAAAAACTTGGATCCAATAACTCAATCAAAATTCCCCTATTGCTGTACATGAAGTAGGAATGCACATAACGCAGTTAAAGAAGAAAAAATCCATTGGTCCTGATAACATACCCACATTTCTTCTAAAACCCGCTCTACCTTACACTGTTGAGTATCTTACATCCATATATAATTTATCCATTCAAACTAATGTCTTTCCTCAAGCGTTCAAAAACGGCAAAGTGATCCCCCTTCCAAAATCAAATGATTTGTCGGATCCAAATCATTTCAGACCTATATCCTTCCTGTCTATACTATCCAAACCCCTCGAAAGACACATATACACACACGTATCTCAGTTCATGGAGAAAAACAAACTATTTCACCCACTCCAATCTGGATTCCGATCTAATCACTCCTGCCACACAGCGTTATCACGAATGTGTGACTTGTGGCTTTCAAATATGAACCCTCCTATTCTGCATCTTCATCAATGATTTACCATTGTCCGTATCAGATGAAAAGGTGACGACAGATTTATTTGCTGATGACTCGTCACTCCAAATGAATGGTAGTGATCTACAGACAATAGAAATTTCTCTCCAGGAAAGTCTAAACGGCATGTCAGACTGGTGTCATTCAAACTCATGGTCATACACCCAGCCAAAACCAAATCTATGATCATAGCTACCCACCAAAAACACCAATTGACTCCTCTTTGCCGAAAACTTCAGTTGAATGGCACTTCTATCGAGCAGGTAGATGAGCATCGTGTTTAAGGGGTAACGATAGATAAAGAATTGAAATGGCAATCTCATCTCAATAACGTATGCAAGGGAGTCTCAAAATACCTTTTCCTGTTATCTCAGTTAAAGCGTTATGTCAACAATACTGTGCTTAAACTTTTCTTCGATGCACACCTAATGTCACGTATCAATTATGCTTCAACTGTGTGGGACGGGAGTAGTGATATCCGCAAAAAAGACTGAATTCACTCCATAGTCGTGTAGCAAAACTACTCTATCCAGCTGTATCTCTAACAACAGACGAGAAACTAAAAGCGCTGAACATACTTCCTCTTAGTAAGCAATTGGAATTCAACAAGGCAT
>CM065742.1:21100331-21122831 GCA_033310375.1 Conus canariensis | reverse complement strand
AAAACAAGGGGTGATAATTGGTGAGGAATTGTTCTTTTGATCAATTATCAGTTTAACATGTAATGCTGACTCAAACTTAAGGTAGCCCTCGAAACGCTCACGTGGATTATAATAATAGTGTTTTAGTGCAAAATCCTAATTGTGGCGTGTGGCCACACAGATTCCCATGCCGGAGTGTCATCAGCAGATGTAGAGCAAAGACACAGAGTTGTGGGAAACACGGTCAATCTGTTGTGGTTGCTATACACTGCTGGCGATGCTTCTCAGCCAAATGAGCGAAACAGGTTAATTCTTTCAAGACGGGCGCGGCAGCGCAACGTCATTTTCCTTCCGCTGCGTGCTCCGCACGCGCTTACAACCGCTGCAGACGTGCAATATTTGCACATTTTTAAATTTCATTTTACGTCCCCTAATATCAACGTAACGTCGCATCGTTATATATCAACGGAAAAGGTAAAACGCAGACTGTATAGTGAGCATACACTTAAATACATTTTAGGTAAAACAGCAACGCTACAGTTACGGAAACAACAAAACTGCAACGTAGGAGAACACAATCTTGTTTACATTTGTTTGGTTAGTATCTCTTTGTTCAGACTGCTCTGGGGCCACAAAGGTCATCGCTAGTGTATGCAATTTTTTTTCAATGGCTAGAACCTTGTTCTAAATATTTAGGGCAGCTGCATCCCTTACACTGTAGACGAGAGAACAGGGTTTTTTTGTTGTTCTTGTTGTTGTTGTTGTTGTTGTTTTATAGTTGTGACGG
The DNA here is from genome assembly GCA_033310375.1 of Conus canariensis. Classification (NCBI taxonomy): domain Eukaryota; kingdom Metazoa; phylum Mollusca; class Gastropoda; order Neogastropoda; family Conidae; genus Conus; species Conus canariensis. The sequence continues at coordinate 21,122,065 of CM065742.1, read as the reverse complement.
AACGGGGCTACAGCTCGTCCAGGAAGTACAACAGCGTTGCCCGTAACCACAGAACGGCTCGTCGTGAACGGGTTAACTGAGTCGGCGTATACTATCGCACGGTGCGTTGCGAAAAAGTTAATCGGTATAGACTGTTCACACAGGAGGCAGGAGTGAGGAAGGGTGGGGGTGGTAGGGGTTAGGAGGACGACGTAATTAGGGATTGGCACCAGGAGTGATGGTAATGCTAGACAAGTGTGACATGATACTTGAAACAGAGGGCGAAACGTGGGATCTTCATTGGATAATATTGGTGTAGTCACGTGTACAATGTAGTACTGATGATATTGGTGCAGTCACATGTACAATGCAGTACTGATAATATTGGTGTAGTCACGCGTACAATGTAGTACTGATAATACTGGTGTAGTCACGTGTACAATGTAGTACTGATAATATTGGTGTAGTCACATGTACAGTGCAGTACTGATAATATTGGTGTAGTCACATGTACAATGCAGTACTGATAATATTAGTGTAGTCACGTGTACAATGTAGTACTGATAATATTGGTGTAGTCACGCGTACAATGAAATGCTGATAATATTGTTGCAGTCACGTGTACAATGTAGGACTGATAAAATTGTTGCAGTCACGTATATAATGTAATACTGATAATATGGGTGTCGTCACGTGTACAATGTAGTACTGATAACATTCTTGCAGTCACGTGTACAATATAAGTCTGATGATATTGGTGTAGTCACGTGTACAAGATAGTACTGATAACATTGATGTAGTCACGTGTACAATATAGTACTGATAATATTGTTGTAGTCACGTGTACAATGTACTGCAGATAATTTGTTGCAGCCACGTGTACAATATAGTACAAATGACATGGGTGAACACAGGTGAGATTGGTGTTAGCCATTTTGCAGAATACAGAGAAGAAAAAACACAAAGGATGAACCGGTACAATACAGATGTTAACCACCTGTACAACATGTGGGAGAACACTGGTAATATTGATATTGGCCGTTTTGTAGAATACAGTAAAAAAGAATAAAATAAAATAAATAAATAAATAAATAAAAGAAAAAGACAAAGGGTGTACCAGTGAAATACTGATGTTAACCTTCCGTACAACATGTCACAAAGAATACACACTCAGATCATGTTGCTGTGTGTTCTCTGAACAACACAGTACAAAGGACAGTCGAGTGTATGTATACAGATGGTCTGATATCAACAACACAGTTAAACATGTGGGAAGACATCTAAATCCAGAAAAATCAAATGCGCCATATAGGCGGCATTACTTTCATTTCATATCACGCGAACTAACTGTTCCCCAGAATCATGTCATCAATATTTAACAATCAATCAATGGTTGTTTTCCATCTTATCGTCATATCTGACTATCAGTCAATGGCTGTTTTGCATCAGGTCATCCAGTGTCCGGCATCTCAAGCGCTGGAAATAAACAGACTCATCAATATATATTTGTTACCGTAAGTTTCAGTATGGACAGTACGAAGATACAAATATGCGGGAAATTGTACCCGGCTTATCATTACATCATTTTTTTTTTTTCTGTTGTTGTCGGTGGTGATGGTACTCTTCTTCTTCTTCTTCTTTAGATTCATTTCTTCTCCTTAATTCTATTCTTCTGCTGCTCCTACTTTCTCGCCTTCATCTAATTTTTTTTTTTTTTTTTTTTTTTTTGTATACTTGCTCTCTTTTGTCCGTTATTGTACTCCCAGTTCTTATAGAACAGGGAGTACTTTACAATGGGAACGATGCTGTGTGTGTGTGTGTGTGTGTGTGTGTGTGTGTGTGTGTGTGTGTGTGTGTGTGTGTGTGTTGTCTGTCTGTCTGTCTGTCTGTCTGTCTATCCATGGTCAAAATGAGTTCCACTCGCTCCAGACAAAACTTCTGGGCCGATCTTTCTGAAAATTTGTAGGTATGTGCATTATGGGTCACTGATGATGCTCGATGTTTTATTTTACCAGAATAGCCGTTACTAACGGCTATAAATGATAATTTTTTTTCAAGTCCGAAAAGGGATTTGACCACCGCACTGTCGAGTTTTTTTTTTTCCCCACTAACTGGAAATTGTCTCCCCTCTTTCTCACTGTACTGGGAGTACGTTTATATGCTTTGCATCTTGTCTTTTTCACCCTCTTCTTCTTTTTCCCGTGTACATTTCCATGTATGTTCTTTGGTGTGTTGGTGGTGGTGGTGCCTGCATTAGCATGTGTGTGAATGTCTCGGAGAAAGTGAGTGTCAGTGCGCTTATTCATCTCCTCTGAGGCGTACGCAGCCCACGTGTATGTGCACATGCTTTAAAGGATCCTGTACTTAATGTATGCGCGCATGCGTAGCTGTGTGCCCAGAAAGAAAAAATAGCAGACTTCAAGTGAATGACGTATCGGCCTCATACTGTCCCAGAACCTGGAGGAACGGTATCAAAGACAGAAGGCCATGATAGTCTGGTCCGCGCTGTGTCCACTTCTTCTGCAGTCATGAACGTGTGGACCATTCTGCGAATCATTCCTTCCAGTGAGAGCAAGTTGGTGGGACGCGTACGCTAACACTAGCAACGTATTCTTACAGCAGTCCCAAACAGAGCACTTCGCGTTCGTTTTCGGCGCTTTTGTCGATTATTCACAAATATGTGTCTTGTAATCAATGCACTGAGTGCACAATCCACCACGAAGAAAAAAAATATTCTGAAAAGAAAGTGCGTTTTCTGTAATGAAGTCGTCTGCCTGCTCGGCGCACTTTGTGTTAGTTTGGCGATAATAGTACACCATACTCAGACTCCCTTTTGCATATGGTGAGGGCCGCCCTTTGTGTGAATGTAAACGTTGTCCCACATACGACGGGTTGTAACGTCAATAGAACTGCTCAATTATATACATGACTATTCAATGAGGTCTCGTTGTTCGATTGAATGGGCATCTATTGGCACTATCAGCAGCTATTTTAACTGAACAAATTATTCCTTTTTTCCCTCTCTCTCTCTCTCTCTCTCTCTCTTCGAAGGTTTGAAGGTGACAGTTAACGTCACGACACATGACGTCATGACACAAACAGAGGAGCACCTGTCTCTGATAATGGTTGTGAGTATCCGCCCTTGATTAGCACATGGAAGTTTGCATGAACTCTTTTTGTCTTAGAACCTCATAATTTGTGTATAGATCGGGAGGACGCCTGAGTAGTAACCTGATTACTACGCTAATAGACGATGTAAAGATACCTGCAAGGGAGGTAATCTGTGTGAGAGTTCGCGTTCAGTAGAGTGACCTCGCCATTCCCTAATGAGTCACAACAACAGCTTCATAAATGGAGATTCTCTCTTGATGAATGCACGGGTCCTTTTAGAGGAAAATCTCCCCAGAATGATAGTTAAGATAACTGTGTACCATAACCGAATACCGCAAATTTGGTTGACTGCTGTCGTATAAAAGATGATTTTACTAGCAGGTTCTGGTACTACCAACTATGAGGTTGGTAAAGGTAATGCTGCTTATAGCCCAGCCGACCGCAATGGGGCCATATCAGGGCTGCCACCGCGTTGAAGTCAACTCACAAGTCCTGTTTAAAAAATAAATAAATAAATAAATAAAAACCTCATTCACACAACCCTTCAAAACACACCGGAAATTTTGTTAAGAAAATATTTCCTCCGTAAATTCTTAGATCAGATGAAAAAAATGATCATCTTTTTCAGAAGTTCAAGGAAGTTGGTCGCTCATGAGAATAACAAAAGAAGCGTGAAACTTCGATAAGAAACTCGTTGAACGGAAGTGGTGTGAGTGACAGTACCACATGCATTCCCCCATTCCGTTTACAGTCTTCTGAAAAGAACAGAAATTAACTGGCATGAAAAAAAAAAAAAAAAGCCAAACTAGTATACCTGTTACAAACGGATCGTTTTCATGAGCACGGTTTCTGGGTTCAGATCTATATATTTGGATTTTTCTTCTTTTTTCCCCATCTCACCCTCCTCTTTCAATTTCCTAATTACCCTCCTTTATTTATTTTTCCCCGAAGTTGGGAGTATGGCCGCCTTAATGGCGGGGTAAAAAAGAAACACAGTCATACACACAAAACCCCACTCCCTTTGTTGGGTAGATGGGATTAATCCTTGCCTGTCTATACAGGAAGTGTCTGCAGGCGTATCAGCCTGCGCACGCGGGGAAAAAAATCTATTTATTTATTTGCTCATGATAATGGTGATAGAGGACATGGTAATAATAATGATTATTGTTAGTATTGTTGTTGTGATTGTTATATCTCCCCCCCCCCCCCTCCCAACTCATTTCACCACCATCCCTCCACTTCCTGCGCTTCGCTTTCAACCCTGTACACCTCCACCCCTCCCTCCTATTCCCTCCCTTTTCTCCCATGCCTTTCCCCCTCCACCCCCCATCTCTCAGTGTACTTTTTTACAATGAACTCTTTTTCCAGTGAACTATTTTTCCAGTGAACTCGTTTTCTAGTGAGCTCTTTTCCGTCCCAAACCACAGAATTTCATGCTGTTTTGTTCGTCAGTAGGCCAGAGGTGCTTGAAAAAAGGTTGTAATAAAGCGAAATAGTGCAGTTAATTCATGGGTGTCGTGTGGCTTCATCTCTTTATCTTATTTTTGTTTTAGATGTATTTACCTCCAAGTGACGTCAGTTTATCAGATGATGTATACAGCAGACGAGGTAATAAATTCTGGTAGTTTTTTTGTTTTGTTTGTTTTGTTTTGTTTTTTTTTAGATCTCGGAATCATCTTGAAAATGTCTGAAACTTTCCTTTGGAGAGTTTCGTGCGTTTTGACTGGTCGTACTACATCATGATTCTCGAACTTTCTTCAATGACCCTGGCATTTTGATTGGCTGTGACATGTCCGAAGTTTTTAAGGCATTTTTCCGGGTAATATCCCAGCCTCAAGAGAAGCTTCTCAGATCGTCTGTGTCTAACATAGAGTGCAGCAGTCTTTGCCTTTTTTTTTTTTTTAAATTCACATACGCAGGCTGATACTCCTGCGGACACTGCCTGTATAGACAGGCAAGGATTAATCCCATCTACCCAACAAAGGGAGTGGAGTTTTGAGTGTATGACCGTTGCTTATCCCGCCATTAAGGAGACATACTCCAACTTCGGGGAAGGTGCATGCTACGTGTAACGTGTCATCCATACCAAAAGCCAAACTGGCTTTCACTTCCGAAAGTTGGTGATGGGGGGCAAGATGTTATGCGTGCGTTCACACTCGGAACCTCGGTTTATAGTCTCATTCGAAGGACTGTGTGGGAAATGGAGTCAGAACTAATGTTAACTCCGAGGGAAAAATCCCCCTGTACCGAAAAAGCCCGGCGGAGATTCGAACCCGCAACCCCAGGATCACCAAGATTACGAGTCCGGAGCTCTACCACTGGGCTATTCCGGCCCCTCGGCAGTCTTTGGATTCTTCCGGAAATGTCTGGTGTATTGTATTGAGTTGGGATGGGTTGAGTTGGGTTGGGTAGGGTTGTGCTGTGCTGTGCTGTGTGTTTTAATGCATTGTGTTGAACTATTCATCGTCACAACAGATTAATTTGTGTGAAATCTGGGCCGCTGTTTCCGAGGTGAGCGTATCACCACAGTATAACGTCACCCTATATACCACCCCCCCCCCCCCTTTTTTTGTGTGTGTGTGTGTGTGTGTGTTTGTTTGTTTTGGTTTGTTTTGTCACTGTTTGTTTTTGTTCACCTATCAAAATAGATGTTCATACAGAATTTTGCAAAGAACAATAAGCGTGTTCCAAGAAAAAAAAAGAAAGAAAAAAAAGGGAAGATAACTCTTGTGTTTCCACTGCGAACAGAGTTATTTTTTCTCAGTTTATGGGTCAAACAGACAGATCAAGAGAGTCAACTATTTGACGTGAAGCGCGCGCCAGGATGACGATCTGGAATGTGGACTGGCTGCATTCCAGACGTACCGTTTCACACTCATGTTCTGGCATTTACTCTCTCTCTCTGGTGGAACTGTTCAACCCACTGGTGGGGCAAAATTGTTTTGGGCACGCCCACCAGCAGCGTCTGTCCCATAAAAACGGCGAGGTCACTCTCTCTAAACGCGAGCTCTGACACAGATTACCTCCCTTGCAGGTTTCTGAACACCAGTGTTCCCTAGCCCCTTTGTTTACCTGCGTTAAAAGCATGTTACATACAGGACCAGGTTTTAACGTTTTACTCGAAAGACCAGCTACTCAGACTACCACTGAAGATCTAATAGAAAAGGGAGAGAAACACACACGCGCGCGCGCGCGCACCACACACACACACACACACACACACACACACACACACACACACACACACACACACGCCCAGTACCAGATTCGAAACCTGGACCAGAGATTTTCTCCCTTCCTGAGCGAGTGTGTCATGCACTGGGACCCCCTTACCACCTACACAGGCCCTGGAAAAATTCTTAGGCGCCCCAAAGACAAAATGGATGCTCTGCTCAAAAGCGCAGGCCGTACAGCGCACGAGTGGACGTCAGAAAGCGCGAATCGTTAACAACAGAAGTGTGCCGCTTGGGGCAATACGGAAATCCTCATTATACGGAACTACTCCCACCCATGCATTTGTGTGTGCGCGTGCATGTGTGTGTGTGAGAGAAGGGGAGAGAGAGAGAGAGAGAGGAGAGAGAGAGAGAGAGCGTGTATGTACATCATGGTGCCATAACAGAACATCTAGAATATGCACATTCACAGCTTCATTTCATATACATTTACATGGTAAGAATATCAGTGTGGGCCTAAGAGAATCGTGGGAACTGCACGCTCGTCGTATGCCTCCTGTGCACGTGCCACGATTCAATATTGTTGTGTCAGTATTGCAGATACCATACTCCCCACGCACAGTGTCAGCAACACAAACGATGTTTTTGAATTCCTCCTTCTCATACCCGACCTTTCACCGCACTTCACTGACACGCAGTTCTGTGTACACATGGACACGGCTACTGCAATGTAGGTGCCAGCGACCCTGATGAAGAAATGATCTTCACTGCCATGTTAATAACCGTTATTAAATCTCGGTATTGCTCAGATATACGCTATAAACAAAGAGACTTCAATACTGTTTGAACTGGCAACTGAATCAGCGTCAATGAAAACATGTGCCATTTGGCTAAGGAGCCGAAGGGAAGTAGCCACATACGATCTACGTTCCCAAATAGATAGCCCCTAAAAGAACGCGATTTTATTTCATCAGTAACCTGTTGTCAATAGTGCAAGCAAAATGAGAGTGTATTGCACCACTCTTTTTTTTTTTTTAGTAAATAAAGCAAGCAGTCACATGAAAATAGCAAATCAAAAACGTTTTTCTTGTTTTCAACGCGGTTTCAAAATAATACCAATCTGTCATAGATTTGCCTTCCTGTCTGGATCAAACAAAATTGATTAGCTCCGGTAAACACGAGAAAAATCCGAAAATGGAACCGTCAACTAAAGCACGTTATCAAGCCATTACGTCAGTATAAGAGTCAGTAGAAGATGACAATGACGATTTGAAACAAGTCTTGGCTGAAAGTAAACGTGTGCTTGACCAAGGCAGTCCTTGCTTCGATCTATGACTCCCTGTGAATCTAGAGTTTTCCCCCCACCTTCACTCTCACCCACACCCCTCCACCTCCACTTCTCCTCCTAATCCCCATCACTTTACTCACTGCCTTTCCTTTCTAGCGTGCGTGTGTTGTGTCCATATCGTACCCACTGCCTAAATGATAAAAACGCGAAATAAACTGGAGCAGAGTGAGCGAGCTACGTCAATGAACTAAAGATAGTGTAGTGCTGACTCACGCTTCTCATTCTCTGTCGCACCATCTAGGACTGGCTACCCTGATAAGACCCTGACACACTTTGTGCATGTGTTCAACAGGCAATTCGCCCTCTTTCTTTCAAGTTGAATGGGTTTGTACACAAAATGTGCTGATACTTACAACACACTAGTGCAAGTTTGAAGCTGCAAACTCTTCGTACAGATCTTCAATCTGTGATCAGGCGAGCTAGCAAGAACCACAGCGAAGTGAATTACTCCTCATCAAACCTTGCAACAACCAACACGATGATGGAGACGTCGCTGCCATCCCTGCCACATCTGGACAGTGCTGTCTCTGTCGGTACAACTCCAGAAGTCAGTGGATACAGCAGCACTACAAACTCTACCTCCCCGCTCCCTCCCGCTTTCTTCATTCCCTGCGACAATCCGCGGAACGTGGTCAGTCCGTTCGTAGCCGACATGGTGGATCTCGTGGTGTATGTCGGGATATTTCCTGTCCTGGTCATCTGTGGCGTCATCACCAACGTCATCAACATGGCTGTCTTCGCTCGGCAGGGACTGTCAGACCGGATTCACCTCTGCCTGTTCAGGTAAGCGATTAATATAATTGATTAGCAGGGCAGCAAATCTGGCAAGGCGGGGAGTGGGGGTAGGTGGGGGTAGGTAGGTGGCAGCGGTAGAGAGGGGAGAGGGGGGAGAGGATGAGCAACGGGGAAGATGGGGAGGTTTCAGGGGAGGGAGGGAAGCGGAGAACTCTCTGCAACAACGTTTTATCAAAATTCTTGTTTTGTCGCTAGCACTATAATTTTCCTTCCCGTCACTTTTGTAGGGAAAGTTTGATAGCAGAAGGCCTTCAGAGAAGTGTTTCGGCCCTGAACTCCTTGTGTGTGTGTGTGTGTGTGTGTGTGTGTGTGTGTGTGTGTGTGTGTGTGTGTGTGTGTGCTTGCGTGCGTGTGTGTGTGTGTGTGTGTGTGTGTGTGTGTGTGTGTGTGTGTGCTCTCAAGCTTTCTCTTGGTCTCCATGGTCAGCTGGGCTATGAATAATGTGAATTTGACTGTTTCGTTTCCAGTCTGACCACCGTCCAGTAGCATTCAGGCCATGATAGGGACCCGGACAACGCGCAGGGGCAGACTTGGATGTAGTCCTGTCTCCCGCGTTCTCCTCTTCACCACCTCGCTCAGTCCTCAATGAGCTCCCGAGGACAAGACGTTAGATGACTCTGGCTGCTTTCGCTTACACCTTTAGTCTCTTTGACGAAGAACTGCAGCAATCTGGCTGTCTACCCATGGACCTGTATATAGTCTCTTACACGATTTGTAGGAGAATCTGACTCTTCCCACCGCCCCCACCCTTTGTGATGAGGTTTTAGAAGATGAATCTCGCTGTCTTCCTACAAACCTTTTGTTTGTTCAGGTGTTAGATGAGTCTGACGGTCGTTTCATGGACTTTTTCTTGTCTCTTTCAGGAGGGGTTAGAGGCCTAGACCTTTAGTCTCGTTGACGAGGTGTTAGAGGAATCTACCTGGCGGTCTTCCTATAGATCTGTGTATGGTCAATTTGACGAGCTGTTGGGAGAATCCGGGCAAAATGAGGAAATGACTATAAAGACACAATCAGATTCTAATCAAAGGTCATCACATAGAGTAAAGGTCTGTACGTAGAGAGTCGGATTCTTCGAGCGCTCGTCAAGAAGACTTGATATCTAGGCTATTGGTAGAGTCTCCTCTTTGTCGAAGTGTCAAAGGAACCTGGCAATCTTCTCACACACCTTTATGTAGCCTGTTCGGCGAGATGCCAGACGAGTTTAGCTGTGTTGCTATGGATGTGTATCAGTCTGACGAGATGTTAGAGGAATGTGCTGTGCTTACTTAATCTGATAGATCGTGAACATAATGCATCACAGAAAGCAACAAAAAAAATCATTTTAGCTGAAAAATCAATTAAATTAAAAACAAACCGGGATGGGGCGGGCTGGTTTTCAGAGCATCCTACAAGAGAGAAATGCTTCTGTGCCTTTACTTTTTTCTGTGTATTTTTCTATGTGTCAGGCTGAAAATGGAAGGAAAGAAACACTAGGAAGAGCTTGACAACAGACGGTATTCAGAAGAGGAATGTGCTGTGCTTACAAATGATGGATGAAAAAGAGAACATATCACAGAAAGTAAAAAATTATTTTAAGCCAAAAAATCAATGAAAGTCTAAAGAAAAAAGAAAAATCGTGGGAAAAAAAACTACCTCCTCACCCCCTCAGGAACTTTTTACGGCCCTTAACTTGCACTTTAAGGGGGCTGGCCGCATCCGTGTCATGACTGCTAGATGTCCCCCTCCCAGAATTGTTTTACCCCCCGCCCTGCCCGCATTCGGACGAATGCACGTGTGAGTGTCTCAAGGCTTTTGCCTTTTTACTGAGACGGATGTCTTACCCACAACTGTTTCAGATGAGGGATCAAAACCTGAAGTGCTCTCCAGCGTTGCGCAAGCAACAGCAGCGCTAGCCAGACTAAGACCCGTCTGGTATGACAGAAACATCACAATCAGTTCCAAGGTCAGACTGATGCGCTCCCTGGTCGTTGCCATATTTCTCTATGCCTGTAAAACTTGGACTCTGACACTTGAACTTGAGAGAAGGATTCAGGCATTAGCGATGAATTGCTTCTGCAAGATCCTTAGCATCTCATACAAAGACCACATTACCAGCTTGGGGGTCCAGACCAAAGTAAGGCATGCCATTGGACCATACGAAGACATGTTGTCCACAGTGAAAAGAAGGAAAATGAGATGGAATGGTTAAGCATTAAGATCAACAGGACTTGCTAAAATCATTCTACAGGAGGCAGAAGGAGATGAAGACAGAGAAAGAGATGGGAGGATAAAATCAGTGAATGGACTGGCCTCATACTCAGAAACTGCCTGAGAGCGTCTGAGAACCAGGAGGAGCAGAGGTTGCGAAGTCTTCTGTAGCGTCCCAACGGTCTTCAAGACTCTGATATAGGTGACAGGTGGACTTACCCACAGTGCTATCAGAAACGTATTCAAAGTTGGGAAATTTAAGTCACACGATGCTCACGTTTGTTATCCCTCGACCAGATCCGGCTGGGATTCTTTTCAGCTGTTTCTGCCATAGCCTTGAGGGATCTATCCTCTTTTTTTTTATTTTGCTGGCTATGCCGAGCTGTTTCGTCAGATCAAGAAACAGCTCGGGATTTCTGATAAGAAGGTTATCGTGCAGACGAAGACAGTCTCTGTGTCTCTGCTTTCTTCCTGCAGAATTTGGACCGTGGACCTGACAGTTGGCGAAAAACAAGACCAATCGGGTAAACGAGCAGACAAACGAGCATAATGTGAGAGTTTTTTTATTTCATTTTCTCATTTTCTTTTTATTTCTTCTCTCCTGGGCCTTTCACTGTTATTGTCAGCTGATGACTCCATCGTTCTCTAGGCCAACTTTACAGATTACAGTCAAGTTTAAAGTACACACACACGCACACGCACACGCACGCGCACGCGCACGCGCACACACACACACACACACACACACACACACACACACACCGGATCTGATTGGACAGATAGAAACAATCGTCTCCTCAAGAGAGTGGATAGCTCTACCACTACAATGACACAACCAGAATGAAAATAGCCTACTGTGATCACGGGCAACAGAAATGGTTTGCAGTTGATGTTGTGCGCCACCGGGATTCGAACTCACAACATTTAACTGCGGGCTCAGGGCTCAGCTACGACTGGGCCAACTGGGCACAAAGGCAACGACTGTAAAACTTTATATATAAAGAACATGTAGGGTAACTCTTGCTCCCATGATGAATGCCCATAACTCCAAACGAATGCTGTTTACAACACCGAATCGCCTAGCAGAAATGACAACACAGAGCACACAGAGCAGAGAAGAACACATACCCCCCAAAAAGGATGTCCCAGACTTGCCTATACATTGCCTATAAACGACTGTAAAACGGAGTGTGTGTTGTGTGTGGGGGGGGGGGGGGAGGGGGAGTTTTAAATGAGGTACCAAGCGACAAATCATAGACAACAAACAAGAAAGAAAAGATAACGTTAAATTTTGCTTCCGTGCTGAGACAGTTACATGCTCATTGCTTCAAACGGATGCTGCTTACGCATTGCATACATGCAGAAAGAGAGCACAGCACAGAATTGCCTGAAGAGTTTTGCACAATTCGCGCACGCTGACATGTGGGAGTGATCGCGTGCATACATTGACTAGCGCAACGCTCAGAGCAAATCACTCGACCGGAAAGCCACAAAACGATTCTTCGCCCTTCCCCCCCCCCCCCCCCCCCCAACTCACTTTCTCTGACGCTAGTCTCTCATCTCTCCCTCAACCCCTCTTCCCCCTGTTCATCTACAGCTACTGACACAAATTTCTTACTTCCTCTTTTCACAAATACGGAGTCTCCAATTGTCTCCCTTTATTACATCTCCAGTGTCCGTACATCGCTATTCCTCCTCATCCTGGACCTGATCATCCGTTTTCGACTGGGTTTTAAAGAACGTGACTTGTACCTTCATCCTGTTCCTGAACCTGCTTCAAACGTGACTTGTACCTTTATCCTAAACGTGACTTGTACCGTCATCCTGTTCCCTAATCCTTGTTTCAAACGTAACTTGTACCTTCATCCAGTTTCAAACGTGACTGGTACCTTTATCCAGTTTCAAACGTGACTTGTACCTTCATCCTGTTTCTAATCCTGTTTCAAACATGACTTGTCCCTTCATCCTGTTTCTAATCCTGTTGCAAAGGTGACTTGTACCTTCATCCTGTTTCAAACGTGACTTGTCCCTTCATCCTGTTTCTAGTCCTGTTTCAAACGTGACTTGTACCTTCATCCTGTTTCAAACGTGACTTGTCCCTTCATCGTGTTTCTAATCCTGTTTCAAACGTGACTTGTCCCTTCATCCTGTTTCTAATCCTGTTTCAAACGTGACTTGTCCCTTCATCCTGTTTCATACGTGACTTTTACCTTCATCCGGTTCCTAATCCTGTTTCAAACGTGACTTGTACCTTCATCCTGTTCCTAATCCTGCTTCACACATGACTTGCACCTTCATGCTGTTTCAAACGTGACTTGTACCTTCATCCTGTTTCAAACGTGACTTGTGCCTTCATCCTGTTTCAAACGTGACTTTTATCTTTATCCCATTCCTAATCCTGTTTCAAACGTGACTTGTACCTTCATCCTGTTTCAAACGTGACTTTTACCTTTATCCCATTCCTAATCCTGTTTCAAACGTGACTTGTGCCTTCATCCTGTTCCTCATCCAGTTTCAAAGTGCCGACCTCTCTGTGGTTCTGGTCAGTCTGGCAGTGTCCGACACAGGGTTCCTGCTGTTCCTGATGTGCGGCAAGTCCTACGCCGTCATCAGTCTGGTGGACCCGGTGGCCGGGAACTACTGGCTGATGCGGCACAACGGAGCAGTTCTAGGCAACTACCTGGGCTTCCTGACCATCTCCAACCTGATCACTGCTCTGATCGCCGTGGAGAGGTGTCTCTGCATCCTCAGCCCTCTCAAGGCGGCCAAGTTCTTCAAGACGAAGTGAGTCCAGTCTTTGCTGAAAATATTAACTTTGTATTTCACAACTATTGTTATTACACACACACACACACACACACACACACACACACACACACACACACACACACACAAGCGCACGCACGCACGCACGCACGCACGCATGCACGCGCGCGCGCACACACACACACACACACACACACACACACACACACACACACAGTGGATGTGGGGGGTGAGGGAGGGGGCGGAGGGGAGGTGCCAGTGTGTATTTCATTTGATTAAAAGTATACCGTGCAGCAAACACAGCATAATGAAAGTGACAAGTGCACCACGCATTAGAACATGAATAAACCCGGACGCTTTGTATCAAACGCCAAAACATTAAGAATAAACCCAGACGCTTTGTATCAAACGCCAAGACATTAAGAATAAACCCAGACGCTTTGTATCAAACGCCAAAACATTAAGATCAGCAAAATGTGAATGTCCATCTGTTAAAAAAAAAGAAATCACACGCAGACAATGCATTCTCTCTCTCTTATCTTATTGCATAATTTAGCTTAGCAAGGACAGATTGGAAGAATAGGCTCTGCCTAAAATCTCAATCCTTGATCGAATAAAAGTTTTCTGGGTTCTGAGTTCTGCGCTCTCTCTCTCTCTCTCTCTCTCTCTCTCTCGTACATGATGGGTGGAGTCAATTTCAGAAGAAGAAAAAAATGACAGGTGGGGAAAAAGATAGGAGGACGGAAGCCCCACTGTCCAAAAAAAAGAAAAAGAAAAAAAAAAGGAAAGAAAATAAAGAAAAGAAAAAAGGAAGAAAAAAAAGGGAAAAAAAAGGAGACAAAAAAAAGAAAGAAAGAAAAAGGAAAGAAAGGAAAGAAAAGAAAAAAAAATGGGGGAAAAAAGAGAAAAAAGGAGAAGGAAAAAAAAAGGAAAGAAAAGAAAGAAAAGAGAAGAAAAAACGGGGGAAAAAAAAAAAAGAAAAAAAGAAAAAGCAAAAGAAGAAAGTGGAAAAATTCGGAGGCTGGAGGACAACAACAACAACAAAAAAAAAAAAAAAAAAAAAAACAGCAAGCCAAGTCAGTTATCGCTTGGTGCCCCGTGCTGTGTCTGCTAGTTTTTACCGTTGGTGTGTTGTAAAACAAGGAGATGAAGGCAGCGTCTCTTTCGCCGCCCTCTCACTCACCCTCCCTCTTCCCCTCCATTCCGCCACCCCTCCCTTCTTCTTCTTCTTCTTCTTCTTCTTCTCTCTCTCTCTCTCTCTCTCTCTGTCTTTCTGTCTCTGTCTCTGTCTCTGTCTCTCTCTCTCTCTCTCTCTCTCTTCTCTCTCTCTCTCTCTTACATGATCAAACATCCTATAATACATTCAGCCAGTTAAAGTAAGGTAAGGTAATGTTGCTTACAGCCCAGCCGACCGCAAAGGGCCATATCAGGGCTGTCACCACGTTAAAATCAACTCACAAGTCATCCACAAAACAAACCAAAAAAAAACAAAAACTTTCACACGTCTCTTTAAAATACATCTTCTAAAAACGTACCAGAAACTTCGTTAAAAAGCTTTCTTCCTTAAAATCTTAGATCAGATGAAAAATGTTAATCTCTTTCAGAAACTCAAAGATCACGTCAGGTGGGACATCTCTGAACAGGGTTTTCATGGAGTCTGCCGTAAAGTGTTTATATCTCACTTCGTGCAAGTCCCAACAATCTAAAAGAATATATTTCACTGTGAGTGGAACATGACATGGAATGCACCACGGAGTTTACCTTATCACAACATTGCCATAGTAGACACACGCTGCATATGCCTCTCTCTCTCTCTCTCTCTCTCTCTCTCTCTCTCTCTTACATGATCAAATATACTATCATACATTCAGCCCGTTACATTATCACAAAATTGCCAAAACAGACACGCTGCATACGCCCCTCGCTGCGTGCGCAGGAAACCTAAATGTCTGAACATGCCAACAGTCCCGAACAGATATCACTAATTACCCTCGAAGTGACTCAGCAACTGCACGGTGCCTCCTGTGATGAGTTCTTCATGGCGACCTGCTATCGAAGTACTGTGTGGACTGCCGGTTTAACGACAGTAGAAACACTCGACGCAAGCAGGAAAAAAAAAAAAAAAATTATTCGCCTTCAAACATGGTCGTTCTCTGTTGTGTTGTCATTCCGCCAAATATCAAAATTTGATTAACTGGAAAATACCCTCAATATTCTGCTTAAATTCCAAATAAACACTCAAATTTAGGCCTACACGTGCATTGCTGAAACGAACTCGACCTTCATAATTATATTATGACAGAAAGGAGCTGTCTTTCAAAGGGAGGTTATTTTGTGAGGGTTTTGAAAAGGGGGCCTTGTGCTGCAAACCCTTAGAGGTAACTTCCCTTGAGCGTGTTTCTTCGGTGGTCGTGTTCATTTGAAACGTTCGACACCAGTGCTGGATCCTGCGCGGGACTGTACGTGGGGGCAGGGGGAGGGGGGGGGGGGGGGGTCAGAATTTACAATTTGGGGTAATGCCATTTAGAAGACCCAGAACATAAGATATTTTCTTCCTTTTTTTTTTTTCTTTTTTTTCTTCCTTTTTATGTATGTTTTAAATGAAAATCCCAACTGATAGCGGAACACACGTGAGAACTCCGCCTTGACATGAATAAATTATCTTAATTCATGTCGTACATTTATTCCAACGATTTGTTTGCTTGTTTGTTTACTGGAACGAACAAATATTTAGCTGCCAAAACAAGAGACAGTCTGTAAATAACAGGATTTCTTCATGTGACCGTCCTGGAGATTTTTGTTTGTTTGTTTGTTTTTTCTTAAACAAAATGTCAGTTGCCTTTTATCATTTTAACATCAGGAGGATAATACATGACTTATGTGTGTACGTAATGACTACACTGCTTACACACAAGGAATATCACGCTTTGGCATAAATGGCTCTTGCGACAAGTATGATCAGCCAACAGAACATGAGAATCTTACCAGTGGCTGCGTACATTGTGGTATGTTGTTTGACGAATGCATGGCAGAACTACCGGTAGCGGTGTGCGTTACACTTACAGGTACTTTGCAGTGTGACTCATGGCAGTGTACATGGAAGTATGTTGTTTTAGACGTACATGGCAATGTTACTTACTGGTGGCAGTGTATACTGTAGACTGTTGTTTTATAGAATCATGGCGATGCTGTTTACACTCTTGTAGAGCGTTTAACAGGTATATTGCTATAGTAGCCTACTGGCGGCAATGTATATTCTCTGAGTGTGTGTGCTTGCATGCGTGCGTGCATCAGTATGTGTGTGTGTGGGGTGCGTGCGTGCGTGCGTGCGTGCGTGCGTGCGTGCGTGCGTGCGTGTGTGTGTGTGTGTGTGTGTGTGTGTGTGTGTGTGTGTGTGTGTGTGGTGTGCGACAGTATACGCAAAGCTTCCTATCGATGTCGTGGATTTTCATGTGTGTTGTGTTAAAGTATGTGACAATTCTGCTGTTGACGAGTTACTGTGCTCTCTCTCTCTCTCTCTCTCTCTCTCTCTCTCTCTCTCTCTCTCTCTCCTCTCTCTAAATAGATAGAAGGCCTTCCTATTAGTGTTTGTAGACATTCTGGTATCAATCGTATTTTACTAGTTCTTAGCAATCTTACCAGTGGTGATCTATATTCTGATACGTTGTTTGACAAGCGCATGGCCGTTTGCATTGTCCATTCTAGCACAGTGTTATACAGGTACAAGGCGGTCCTATCGGTAGCAGCATATAGTTGTATAGACGGATAACAAACTATTTAAAATCCGTCCAAACCTGAAAGAGTTTTTGCCATGTTCCCAAGGCGGCCGTACAGAAGAAACAGTCGTGTGCCGTTTGCATACAGGCCACTCCTTTTACACCTGTTCTTATCTTTTGAAGGTGAAGAAGAAGCTCTATGGTGCATTCAAAGTCATGTACCACTCACAGTGAAGCATATTCTTTTGGAGTGTTGGGACTTGCATGATGTGAGGCATAAACATTTTACAGCAGACTCCATGAAAACCTTGTTCAAAGACGTCTCACCTGATGTGATCTTTGGGTTTCTGAGGGAGATTAACATTTTTCGTCTCTGATCTAATATTTTGCAGAAGAAAGATTTTTAACAAAATTTCCTGTGTATATTTAGATGTATTTTAAAGGATTGTGTGAATGAGTTTGCTTGTTTGTTTGTTGTTGCTTTTTTTAAAATAAATATGACCTGTGAGTTGACTTCAACGCGGTGACAACCCTGATATGGCCCTTTGCGGTCGGCTGAGCTATAAGCAACGTCGCCTAACTTTCCCTTACCTTATCTTACCAAGTGTATAGTGCCTAACAGATACGTTGCCAATGCTGTTCGTGGCTGTGCACCTTTTGGTATGGTGTTTCACAGATACCTGAAGACGGCAATCCTGCTTGTGGCAGTGTATATTCTGGCAGTGGAGAACGTCATCCTCAGTCTGAAGTACCAGACCGTTGAAGTCACCAACCCCCTGACCAACTCCTCCACCTACATTTCCCGCCTGTCCCCCTTCTACCTGACGCACCGAGCTGTCATTGACGTGTTTTACATGTACCTGCTCACCATCACCATCCCCATCGTCTCCCTCATCGTCGTCATCGTCTGCACTATCGTCATCATCCTTCGCCTCAGAGTCGCCGCCAGCTGGCGACGCAGGACCGTGTCCAATATGACGTCAGTGGAGAAACAGGAAGTGACGGTGGTTCGAATGTTAGTGACTGTGTGCTGCGTTTACGTCGTCTGCACGATTCCTACCATGGCTAAAGAGTGGATGTTGTTCGTCCGTGTGCCGGGTTTTCTTATCACTGGGCATCTGTGCAACGTGTTCAAGATAGCCATTGCGTTCACTCGCCTGCTCGAGGCGTTCAACGCTTCGATCAATTTCTGCATCTATATCAGGCAGAGTTCTCGTTACAGAGGCACTCTCCGGCGGCTGTGTCTTTGCGGGGTCAAGGAACAGAGGAAAAAGACAGGTCACAGCTCACAAACTGCAACTCATTAGTCATCAGTTAGTTAGTTACCAACGCTCCGCGAAACAACCAAACCTGCCCGCATGGACGTTTCGATCGCACACCTTGTATTCAACGGCAAATATAATCACTTCTGACAAGTGTGGTTTCTTTGCATAGTGTGTGTGTGTGGTGTGTGTGTGTGTGTGTGTGTGTGTGTGTGTTGCCTACTCACTTTTGCGTCTATCTGGACCTTTGTTACCCAAGTCAATTTACCCTAGATCTACATTCTCCTGGGTCAACCTTTCCTATTCACGTCTATGTTCCCCTGTTTTAGCTTTTCCTGTTATCTATGTTAAACATATATATATATAATATATATATATATATATATATATATATCTTTTTTAATGAATCATGTTTCATTTCAAAACAAAACACAAGTTACAAATAAGGATTACAAAACGCATAAGGCAATAATAACGACAACAAAACACGATCATCATGATCATCATCATAATGATTATAATCATCCTCGTCGTCATTATCCATTAATGAGCATGATACATGTGTTTCTTTGTCAAATCAAATACATGTTAAGGGTAGTAATCACCATAAAGGACAAACACACAGGAAAGAAAAAAAATGACCGAAACATCAAATGAATTACTCAAACAAAGAAAACAAAACAACTGGCCGTTGCCATATCGTTTGGAAGCCTTGAAAAGTTAATGTATTGTTCCAATAAAGAAGAATATGGGAGCCACTGTGTAAGAAATTTTGTTAGTGACATGTGATTACAAGCAGCATACTTTTCTATTTCGTGCTTAGCTTTCAAATACACAACAAAAACATCAAATAACGGTAAATCCTTGTCATATTCACATTTGTAAATATAGAATTTGGCATGCAAGAGAGTTAAATCAAAAGTTTTATCTGATCTAAAATAATTGTCACAGCCAAACAGGACAATATTTTCGTTCAACAGTAGCTTCATATCTTTGCATTTTCTGTTTACTGTACTTTGAAAATTCATTGCCAGAAAGTTTGCACATGTGGGCAGTGCCAAAATAGATGTTGAATATTTTCTTTTTCTCTCGTACGAAAGGAGCAATTTTCTGAATCTTCAACGCCCATGTTTTGCAAAACAATACTAGTTCCCAGTATTCTATTAATAATTCTAACCTGAAACCATCTTAACTTAATATCTTTTGTCTGTCGGATTTTCTGAAAAAGTTTTAGCCCACATACCATCCTTTGGTAATCTTTCATTCCATTTGTGGCAAAAAGTTGGCTCTAGGGTGTCTTGATTCAGTAAATCGTAATAAGGGGAGGCACCCCTTGAAACTGAACACATCAGTTAACAGTTTACTTGACTCACCTTCTTCACAATACTGCATTTCTATTCCAGCTTCTCTCGAATACTTTTTCGCGGCACTAATATCACCGTTATATGTCACAAAATCTGTATTGATGCTATATTTATTAACAAAGGACTGGAAACTCAAAAAATGACCATTTTCATCTAAAAGATTCCGTACGCAGAATACACCATTTTCGATCCTTTTTTTTTTTTTTTTTTTTAAACTAAATCTGCCCCCAATCCTCAAATTCATGTTGCAAACAAATGCTCTAAACAGAGTTCTTCTGCAGTTTCGACACAAACAATCTTACCTATTTCTTTGTATGCTTTGAATACATCTCTCCAGAAGTTATTTACCTTATCAAGCCCAGACAAATCAGCACCTAATTTAGAAATAATCTCTGCTTTGCGATATGGTGAAAAAAAAAGTACTTCCTTCCACCTATGTTTACTTGATAAAAGTTTACGAATCCAAGTTAACTTCAGTGCGTTTATTTGTTTTCATGTGCTTGGTGTTCCTATACCCCCTGCTGAACACTTTTCACAGATGTTTTCCAGTTAATTTTGTCTCTTTTTTTACCCCATACAAACTTAGATATAAATTTCTGAATTTCATGTTATGTAGTCTGGTGGGTTCGGTTAAACTTCTATATTCTCCTGAACCAAGCTTTCTCCAGATTTATGTTTAGATGCGTCATGATGTTCTCCTGTCTCAACTTTTTCTCATCTATATTTGTATAAATACCCGCGTTCACCTGGGTTTTTGTTTGTTTGTGTGGTTTGTGTGTGTGTGTGTGTGTGTGTGTGTGTGTGTGTGTGTGTGTGTGTGTGTGTGTGTGTTTGCGGGGCCTGTTTTTGCGTCTATCTTCCTACTTTGTTTCCGCGGTTCTATGTTTCCCCAGTTCCATATCTACTGAGGACTATGTTCTCTTGGAATCAGCTTTTGCTTCGTTGAAGAGGAATGTCTGCCTGTTCAGCCGTGTTTTTCATCATCAACAAAGCAGGCACAATGTGCTGATGACACTGCAATATGAATTCATGCATTGTTGTTAAGGAGAAAAGCAAGCTTACATAATGTTGATAAAACTCGTTTAGATGGAACTCGATTAACTAAATGCCCATATCAGTTTTGAATGACTTTTGAATTTGCTATAGAAAAAGAACATTTGGTTCTTTTTAATAATGATTATAATCTATGCAAACTATGTCGATTTTGTGTAGGGGAGGAGTAGGGGGGGGGGGGGGGGGGGACGGGAAATATTTTAAAATTCTGACATACAATCATTTATCGGTGTCCCGTTTACTTCAAAATTACACTTGGAAAACCATATTAACTCAATTGCAGACCAACACAGTTAAAAGTCTTAATTTCCTGAAATAAATGAATAAATAAATAAGTAACAGTTAGCCACTCTCTTTGGGGACAGGACCCCCAAAATTCTGTAACATTTAACAACCTTTCTTGAGCGATCGAGATTGACCTATGGTGAGGAATTTTTTTTTTTTTCTGCTCCGGCATCATATCTCAACAAAAATCCGAATTATTGACAGCATATCTGTGAAACTGGCGCTAGGGACACCTGTACATACTACGTCCACAGAAGTAGATAAGCTTGCAGGTCGATGCTACTCGATGAAGTGAGAAAATTCAGTCAGTCATTCCCCTTACCGCTGGGCTCGTTGGAGGGACGTGATGAGGCAGCCGCCGTTCCTCTCCAGGCTCTTCTGTTGGTGGCTGTCGTGAGGAGATCTGGCATGGTCATTTTGGTCCAGTCCTTTATATTTTCGGACCAGCTCTTTCTCTGCCGTCCTCGTCTACGCCCTCCTTCAACGGTACCTTGAAGGATGGTTTTGGAGAGGGTGTTGTGACGAATGACGTGGCCAAACCATGCCATCTTCCGTCGTTTGATGGTTGCCAGAAGTGGTTCATGGGGCCCAACTAGGTTAGTGACCAGGTTCCGCACATAATCATTGGTCTTGTGTTCTTTGTAGGAGATACGGAGTAGTTTCCTCAGGTACCTGGTCTCAAACGCCTGGATTCT
>CM065742.1:21057831-21095331 GCA_033310375.1 Conus canariensis | reverse complement strand
TACTTAGTTGTTCCTGTGACATACTCTTTTTACTGTATGAGTAACCTTGTGGTCACAATGTCATACAGATTCATTTCCTTTGGTGGTTATGAGATACAGGGTGAGGTAAAAAGACAACACATGTGGTTTACGGGCATTTATAGCCGCGCCAGTGGCCCAGACAAACGAAACATGAAATGGGAAGAGTCACTAGAGGGCAGGGAAGAGGGCAAATTTAGACTTTTGCAATACCATGACAACCAAGTATTTAAAACTACTGCAGGCATATCCCCAATGTTGTTATTTTCAAGATTTATATATATACTGTACACAAACAAACGCTTACAATTACATGGTGTCTACTTGCCTAGAGTAAAGTTGTTTTTATTTTGTTAAAACAACACCAAAAGCTAATTAACAAAGTGCATCTTACCTTACTTTTTAGTCACTACATTTTAATAAAATTTATTTTAAATACTTTATTAGATTGAATATAAAAATGCTGCTTTTAATACATAAAATTGGGAAAAGATTATTTTGGGGTGGGGAATTTAGCCGCCTAAATTTATACAATGCCGCGTGACGGCTAACGCCTGCACTAAACGAAACGACGCCGGTGGGGAATTTAGCCATCTAAATTTATACAATGCTGCGTGGCGGCCTGCAGTAAACGACGCCCCAACTCCGTTATGTGTAACTTGACACGAACCCGGAAACAGTGCGACGCTTTGACTCGGCAATTATGCAGTTGAGTAAGCAGTGGCCAGACATGTCTGACCTAGATACTACATAAAGGCAGCAAACCCTTCAGAAGTGAAGAGGAGTTGTCTCCCCGGAAAAGAATGTAACAATTAATTGTGTTTTATGAAAAAATCGTCATTAAGTCGTTCTAGGTTCTTATTCAAGTCGGCATCACGTTCTTATTCAAGTTCTTATTTAAGTTTTTAACAAGTTTTTATTTAAGTTCTTATTTAAGTTCTTAACAAGTCAACATCAAGTTCTTAACAAGTCATCATTAAGTTCTTAACAAGTTCTTATTCAAGTACTTATTCAAGTACTTATTCAAGTTCTTAACAAGTCGTCATCAAGTCGTCATTAAGTTCTTATTAAGTCGTCATCAAGTTCTTATCAAGTTCTTATTTAAGTTTTCATCAAGTCGTCATGAAGTCGTTGTCAAGTTCTTATTCAAGTCACTTATAATTATTTATTAAGTTCTTGAAATATTACTGCATATCAAATGTATCAAAATGATCTTTTGTTGTTGTCGGTTCTGGCATGCTTTTTTGTTCGGCTTCTGTATTTAGTGGCTGAGATTTTTTGGACTGCTTTGGTTTTTGCTGTCTTTCTTTATATGTTTTATAAACGTAATAACCACCCCCACCAACAGCAATGACGCCAAAAATGCCAACTCTTTTAATCCAAATAATCCATGACGACTTTGGTGTTGTAGGTCTTGAATCAACTTGTGTATTTACAGCTGGCATTGAAACAACTGTTGGCGTTGGTGGTGTTATGTTTTCATTATGAGTTATATTCTGTGATTGCAACATTAATTTTTTTGTTTGTTCCACTCTGCTAATTTTTTTCCTGCTGCAACGCGCCCAGGGTGAGGAGGCTTTTTACTGGTCACTTTCTCCACCTGATTAATGTTTTCTGATTCTACTGATTTTCTGGCTCGGTCATTTTGAAGGGAAATAAAATCTATATGATTAAACGTAATTAACCCCATAATTACTGGCGACAATAATGTTCCAAATCTGTAATATAGATCACATCCTAGAGACTCTAATGACTTTGTTAAAACTGGATCCTGCGTTAAATCATACATAAAATCTTGTTCAGAATCAATGGGCGCAAATCTACTAACGAGTTTAGTGTACAAACTAAGAACAGTTTGTCCGACACTTTTGACCATTCTTGACCCCAGTTGCGCTTCATACCTGTTGTGATACTTTACAATGTCTTGTGGCGACATCTGTTGAATCTGTTCTATGCTGAATTCATTTCCAAGGTACTGTTTTGTTTTTCCACATGCTGCCAAAGAATACAGCCCTTCCTTTTTGCGCATAATAGCTTGGTCATCAACTTGATCATTTGTAATCATAAGTTCAGGAAGTAAATCATCGCAGTTCATGTTTTATTAATAATAATAAATATTATTTTATTTTTAAAAAATGAGCACCGAAAAAACTGTTGCCAACCTCGTATACCATTCTGCTGTTATTGGAGGTCTAAGTGTAGGATACACAATGCTTGGTAAAAGCTTGTTAAGAATAAAACCAGCAGATCTTGGCAAGCTAGATTTTGAAGACTCAGCAAAGTTGATTGCTGTCATTACAGCTTCATTTGCTACGAAAGATTTTCTAGTTAAGCAAGGAATAATTCCAGAAAATATAAATATGTAAAAAAAATACATTTATAAAAATGGCTTCACTCGTAATGATGATAGGCGGCGCAGTGGTCAACGCGCTTGCTTTCAGCGGAAGTAATTACGCGTTTAGTAAACTACAAAATAACGATGAGAGAAAAAGACATAACAGAGCTATGGAGCAACTAGCCGCTGCACAAGACACCTATGAAAAGCAAAGAATGGAGCAGTTAGATTTTATTAACGACAGACTTAAACAACAGGGACATGCAGCTTACACATTTAAAGATGTTGACCAGGCAATAAAAGAATATTTTCTAGTAACAGGCAAACAAGTTGAAACATTGCCCCCACCAAAATTTAGCGATTACTATCAACCATCAGAAAAACAAAAGATGCAAGAAATATTGTTTATTGTCTTTGGCATGACCGCTGTGTATTTTGTTGCACAAAGTATTGGCTGAATGAAAAATGAACAAGATCTATTATTCGCCAAAAGGATATTGGAAGGGAATCACAGCAATTAAAAAGCTTAGCCAAGCAGCGGGAGTCAGTGAACAAACAGCAAAAGAATGGTTATCTAAACAAGCGATTTGGCAAATTTATTTACCAGCGCCTAAAAAACTACAGAGACCACACTTTGTGAATATAACTCCAAACGACACCTATCAAATGGATCTTCTATATTTACCCCATGATACGATTAGACGAAAAAGATTTAAGTACGCACTTACAGTCATTGATATAGCTTCAAGATACAAAGATGCGGAACCATTAACACAAAAGAGTGCTTCTGCTGTTGCTGTCGCTATACAACTGATATATCAACGAGGCCCTTTAACTTATCCTCGCATGATTCAAGTTGATGACGGAAAAGAATTTAAAGGTCAAGTGAATCAATTATTGTTAAAACATAGAGTTACCATTAAAAGAGGCATTCCGGGTGTTCATAGATCACAGGCTTTGGTTGAAAACTTTAACAAACAGTTATCTGAAAGACTTTTTTCCTACCAGTATCACAGAGAGCTGATTGACAATTCTCGCAACACAGAATGGGTAAAAAGACTGCCCTCAGTTTTGCGCGCAATGAATAATGAAGAATTTAAAGGGCTAAAACCAGTACAAACAATCAGAAAACAAACAATAAATGTTGTTGAAGGAGACTCCAGTTCATCCAGCAAACTATTGCCATTTGGTTTGAAAGTGAGATACCTTTATTCGCCGGGAGAAGCGGAAGGGGACACTCGCATCAGGGCAACAGATCCAGTTTGGAGTGTTGATCCATATGAGATAAAAAAAATTGTGAAAATGAATCCGCCCGTGTATTATTTACGAGAAACTGACACAACAAAACGACCAGCCCCTCGAAGATCTTTTGTGAAGGAAGAACTGCAGATAATCCCGCCAGACACAGTTCCAGTCGCTTAGTTAATTTAGGCAAATACATTTCTGAGTTAAAATGGAAGCTCAAAAAAAATTATTTGCGTATAGATTTATTATTAAAACAATGATAAAGAATAAACTACCCATTGATCCTAATATTTATGAAAAAATCAGAAATCTTGAAACAACAACCACAAATAATCCGGCTATACTGGATAAAGAAATTACTGAGTATCTAATTGCGCTTGACCAAATGTCCTCCAGTGACCAATCGCATATGAATACTCTGGATTAACAAATACTCTTTTTGTGTTAGTGCGGTCAAGAGACCGTTTTGTTACAACTGTTGTGTTAATCTCATGCAGATTAGATCGCAGCTTGTAATTGTCATGATGAAAAGTCTTTTTATTGAACAATGCTTCTTTGTAGTTGTCATGTGATATGTTTGATTGCACAACACTACGAGATATTCCCTTTGCTTTTTTGACAACTTTTTTTTGGCTTGAAAGACTGTACATTTTCGACCTTAAACCAATAAACTCCTTGATCACCCCTCCAGATAATTCATCCTTCATCTTTCCTAAAACCTTCTTATTAATAACTGAATGCAAAGGTGAATCTTTAGGGTAATCAGATGTGTCGTACCATCCAGCATGCTCTTTTGCTACTTCTAATTCCATGTCTTTGTAAAAATCTTCAGTAGGGATGTCGATTACAAAGGAATCTGTATCTGTGTACAGAACTCTGGACTCTGGATACAAGGGTTTAAAGTAGTCGTAAAGAAATTCTAACATCAAAAGCTTCGACAGCTCTAAAACAGTAAACCCAATAAAAACAGGTTTGTCCAATTTGACTTTCTTTTTTTTCATCATTATTCCAAAAAGCTGATCATGAAATTTTCTAAAGTCTTGATAATTTGGTTTTGACACCAGCTTAATTGCATCGTTCTCTCTGGTGACCAATCTGACATCTTTACGCTTGTGCGGGTTTTCCATAGTCTTTCCAAAACAGCTGTTGTTCATCAACTTGAAAAAGTCTTTTTCTGAAGCATCTGCGGATTTAGTTCTGAGATCAGTGTTCTTCATGATGTATGGTTTCATGAACTGTTCTTGATCAAATGCAATTATACGATGAACTGCTGTTAACTTTAAACCATGTCTTAAATAAAATTGGAGAAGTCTGTAATGACAGACATAATTTTTTTTTGTCACGAAGATTAGGCACAAGTTTAGGTGGTTCTGTCAT
Source organism: Conus canariensis (assembly GCA_033310375.1). Classification (NCBI taxonomy): domain Eukaryota; kingdom Metazoa; phylum Mollusca; class Gastropoda; order Neogastropoda; family Conidae; genus Conus; species Conus canariensis. The sequence continues at coordinate 21,090,356 of CM065742.1, read as the reverse complement.
TGACACTTTTAGGGTTTCTGCTGCTAATGGATAGTCATTATGGTAATCATGAAGTTCATGAGGATATTCTAAATCAACTTCAAGAATAAAGCCTTGCGGTTGATTAGCTTCTAGACTGTAGCCATTTTAAAAACTTTTGAATGTCTTTTACACCTCCTGTGTACATTTTAAAGTTACGTAATGGAAGTGATTGACTCATAGCCCAACCATACAGATTGTTTGCATCTAAATACATGAGATAGTTAGACCTTTTACTTGGATCATAGTTGTCCAAGTATTTGTTGTTTGCTTTACAGTAATGGTGCGACGCCATACTGATTCCCCACGCAATCCGTTTTCAATCATCTGAAGCATTGGCAGGTCAGACAATAAATCAATTTGTACTCCAGTAAATTTTAAGAAAGCATCCCAACTCATCCCGGGCGCAGAAATGTAATGCGCAGGATCCAGGCTGTAATGTTTCATGCAGGTCTTCCTATAATTTTCAAAGATATCCGCCAACAAACAGGTATCCGCCATTAAATAGGAATCATGATAGTCTCCCATTGTTTTAGAGTCTAATTTTTGCCACGCTTCTTGAGCATAAGAATAATCAGAATCACTGATGTCCTTTCCTCTAAGACTACTAAAGAACGTGCCTTTAGGAGGAAGGGCTGGCTCTTCAAACCTTTCCCAGCTGTTCATGTACTCATAAGGGTAAACGCCCTTTCTAACAAGAGTTGGGTCAAAATATTCTTCCGTTATTGGGCAGGACTTTAAGGACATAGCCAGTGACTCTAATGAACCCATCATGTGTTGCATAGAGTCGTAGAAAGACATGTTATTTAAAGTGAAACACATGTACTTTTCTGATGACTGCGCAATGCATGACACCCTGAAATCGCTAGTTACTGCTTGCAATATAAGATGAGAGTCGTAACCTCGCAAGTTATGAAAGAATATAGGAAGTCTCCAAGTCCTAGGATCAAACTTTAGTTGAAGATTGCAATTGTTATGCGCTGCTCCTCTAAACTTTCCGCTAATGTGATCATGGTCTCTTACTGTTGGGTTTTCTGGTGTTAGCTCTAAACCACAAATCCAACAGTGAGTGGCTGATTCATACTGTTCTTGGTCTTCGGGCGTCATCATGATTTCAGATAAATTCAGATTATTAGAACAAGCATTACGCACTTGCTGCATGCGCTGTAAAAATCTACTAGCCGCATTAGGTCCTCTATATAATTCTGGCTCTGAATGGGCGCCATCCGACCTGACAATGATGAAAGCAAACGAACAAATCTGATGATTACTCATTAAAACTGTTTTTGGAAGTTTCTGCGGGGTTGGCCCTTCATAAGGAACAATAAGCGATTCAAAGTCTGCGTAAACAACGTATGGAGACCTCTGGAGTTTTTTGTAATTCTTAAAACTAACCTTACTGCCTTCTCTTGGCATAATTAGTTCTGTATTACAGTCAACTGGGCTAATACAATGTTTCTTATGTTCACTTGCGGCTTGAACAGATGGAATTCTTGTTAAACATTTTCTGCAGAATTCTTGTTTGCCATGATCTGTTGTAGTATGCGCCAATAATCTACTCATTGTTCGTATCAATGTGTAGTGCGGTAGCCCTGCCAGTGAAGACATCAGGAGTAAGTCTACATGATTTTTGTCTGGTTCACCAATCGACGGACTATTCTTAGACACTCTGATAGGCACCAAATTTGTTTCCTCAGACCATGTGTATACGTTAACAGTTATTGGGTGATTCTGTTCTTCAAACTGATCAATTTTGTCTAAGCTAACAGGAAAGGATATTCCACTGAAATTAAGATCATTGATGTAAGGTTGATAGTTAGATACTCTCTCTGCGTTTTTGCGGAGTACATGCAGCCTTGCAAGAACACACCACATAAAACATTTGTTGTCTGAATTCTTTATGTTCAGAACTGCTCTTTTTGCAACCAATGCTGGGGGCAGTGGAATGTAAGACTTGCCTACAATTGGCTCATACTTAGCCTGTCTTAATCTGATGTCTAGGACTTCACCCTCTGACCAACCAGAGCCTCTCATTTTAGCTGCTTCAGAGGCTTCATTAAACTGTGTAAGAAGTTGATCTGCCCAACCGGGTGTTAAGTCATTATAAGAAAGAATAGTCTGCTGTTTAGTTGAGACCCAGACTTCTAGATTTTCTTCGTTTATTGTTATATAGTCGATTAAAACAACTAACCTTACTTTAACTGGAGGGTTTATTGTTAGTTTACTTGGAACTTGAGAAATAGCATGTACAACGCTTGCCTGCACGTTTGTTGGATCAATAACTTCTAAAACGACCTCATTTAAAGCTTTTGACAAACGCTCTTCCTCTTCCATTGCATCTAACCAAGAGTCAAAACTGTCATATATCTTATCCATGTTGAGCTTCTTTTCTAACTCAACATATTTATTTAAATTAAAAAAAATACTTAATCAGAATCAATATCAACGGTCTTTTTGTGCTTGGACTCATAAACTAAAGTATAAACGCCCTTTGGGGTTGTTAATGTGAGCTGTTTAGAACAGAGTTTAATGTCTCGTTTACTTTTTTTAAACATTCCTTTTTTATCTGGTCGGTGTCTGGCTGTTGAGAAAAAGTTGCCCTTGCCTTTCTTTGAAGATCAAACTTTTGTCTTTTGTAGTCCTCAAAATCAGCCTGTAGACGACTAAATTCTTCATCCGTGATGTTTGAGTCAGCAAGTGCTTTATCAATTATCAGTTTGAAGGAACTAAGTTTAGCTGTTATTAGTTGAACCATAGCTGTGTGCTTTTGGAGTTTAGCTTTTATTTTTTTGCTGACAGCACTTACAGCCAATGAACACAGGCCAAGAGTTAAAGACAAACCACCTAGAGGTAAAGCTGCCGGTGCACCTACGCCTGTTGCTAAGAGTCCTACACTTGTTCCTGCTGATAGAGCACTAGTGATCGATGCTCCAGTATTAACATATGTAACAGCATTAAAGACAGCAGAATACCTTCGTTTGGTTTTACTGTATTTTGAAAGGTCCTGCTCTAGTTGGGTTTGCATTTGTGTTATGTTTGTTAATCTGAAAGTTTTTATGTCTACAGCAACAGAGTTGCCTACTATCTCTTCTTTGGGCACTTTTGGATAAACCTGAACAGACATGCTTTTTTTTAAAAATAAAAATAATTTAGTATTGGATATCTTTTAATCTGTTATCTTGAATATTCAGCTGCGCATCATATATTAAAAACAAATGTACATTAAGTGGTTTATCACTCTCTTTTTCTTTATCAATTTGAATGTTTATTACGTCTTTAACTGTTCTCCCACTCCCATGCAACTGATTATCCTCTGTTGACCTTAGGTCAATCCATAAACCGTATTTCGTTGTTAAATATTCATCAAGTCTAACACTGTGAAGGTGTAGATCTTTAGACACAAGGTCTACTGTTGGACTTCTAGACCTCCCGCCTCCAAACAATTTTCTTATTTCATCAAAATGATGATAAGGTTTAAGCCCACTACCGTAGACTTGGTTAGGACTACCCTCAATTGAACATTGTACTTTCGTTATTTTAGGATTGATAAACTTTTCACTTTGTCTTTGGTATGGTTCTTTATCATCTTCACACAGCAATAAAATACCTTTAAGTGATCGTGCTGTGGCGCAAAAACTAAAATTCCATATAGTGTCTGCCCTGCTTTTGATATATTTTGAATGATGAATCACTCTTTCGTAATATATTGCTAATTTTGACTGATATTGTTGCTCAATCAGCCTTGCTAAGTTAGGGTTGCTAACAATGTCAAACTCTAACGAGATGTCGAAAATGCTGTACTTAGAATCAGTGTCTGTAGATTTAATGACACGTTTGTATTCATTAAAAGTTAGTTCATATGACAATCTGTCTTTTAATGCTCCTTGAAAGTATGGTGCATGCGCTTTTAACAACTCAAAATCTAAGGGTATGGAAAAGCGATTTCCATACGCATAACTTATAGCTTTATACTTGTTACCATTTTCAGCATCTGCGGCGCTTATTCTGTGTTTTAGTGCTTCGTTATTTTCGATTCCTTGAAACGCAAGATCGGCCCTTTCATTCGCGGTTAGCCATAGATCACAATAGATTAAAAATATGTCTGCATTGTGTAAAGAAAATATTTCTTGCCCCTCAAGTTTTATAGAAATTTTCTTAACGATTGCCCGTCCCAGATTCTGAACTACTGTCCTGTTTGCGTCTGTTGCTGATTCGAGTTCTATTTTAAAAGTAAGTCGGGCAGAGCCTGGTACAATCACTTCATCTGCTCCTAGGTCTGGAAATTTAACAGTAAGAATTTGATCTGAATCAATAGTAGATGGATTATTTGGAACAATAATATTCTGTTTATTTCCCTTCACGCCAAAGGGCTCTTTCAGTCTTCTATGCGGGTTAAGAATTGAGCCATATGCTTGTGACATTTTTTTTTTTATAAAACAAAATAAAAAGTTAATTATTTTTAAAACATGGAAGATTATGATGTTTATGATCCTGGAGACGACATGAGTGAAATGACTCCTTTAACACATCCATTACAATCATTGCGGCATGAATTAACAGAAAGTAAGGTCAAATCATTTTATCAAAGTTTAGGCCAAGAACCTCCCGAATTTATAGACCCTAATGATTTTGAAACAAAAGATGACCATTTGTTTTTTAAAAACGAGCAAGGACAACTTGTTCAGCTTACATCTAAACCAGACTCATCAAAGTTTTTAAAAAAGAGTACAATTAGACAAAGGCTCAGTGTAAGCGAACAAAATCGCCTTGGCATTACTAAACCAAAATTAGATAGGGAAGCAGTTGCTAAACTTCAAAACACACTACAAGAACTTCCAACAGATAACCAAATACAAAACGTGGAACTTAAAGATTTAAGCCCAACAGCAAACAAAATAATAGAAGCAGAAACCAGTTTTTCAGAAGAAACAGTATTAAAAACTATGCACGATCCACCGCTACCTATGAGAGAAATAACGGCCCTTGATCATGCTTTGAGAAGCATCAGAGGCGAATTAACAAACAATTTAGCAAAACTGGGTGAACTAGATGAGCATATAAAAAGAGAAAAAGAAAAACTAGTTGAGGCTGATGACCACAACTTAGGACCTGGTGTTAAAGAAAGAATAACACAAAGACTAAAAGATCTTGAACAAGAGAGATCAGCAAGACTAGAAGTGTTGTCTAATAACCGAAAACAATTACGAACTCAAGTGAGCAGAATAAGAGAAACTATCCAAAGAATTTTATATGAAGACACAACGTTAGCAGAACGAATAAGAACACTGTTTAGAGAGCAAGGTGTCACATTAGCAAGTGTTATAACAGCCTTAGGATTTGCAATAAGTACACTGGTGTTGGCTATTACAGGCGGCGGTGGTGGGGGAGCAGTGCCACCAGGACCACCATCAGATAAATCATGGGTAAAAAAACAACTTGATCATCTTGCAAGTTTATTAAAAAAATTAGCCACTAAGGCCATAGACTCTTTACCTGGTATAATAGGAGGGATCGTTAGCTGGCTTTTGTCTGCCGCAAGTAAAGTAGTTGGCTTTATGGCCGAGCACTTATGGACATTAGTTGTCTTAATAGTTGGGTTACTTTATAGTAAGATAAAGACCAAGTAATCCTAGGGCAGTTAATCCAATAACAAGTGCTATCTTTTCATATTCATGGGGGTCGCTTTTATCTACCTCTTGAATTGGTTGAGGAATTGATTTGGAGGGCGTGGGGATTGATTTGGGTGGCTCTGGAGGTGGTAGGACTTCTTTTTTTATTGCTATTGCTGGCTTAGAATTTATGTCGTTTTTTCCGACCTTCTCTTCTTTACCAGCCACAAGGATTTCATTATTATAGTTTATTATTGTTCCTATCTGAAGTCTGAGGTCAGAAGGCAGCATGTATAAACCAGTGCCAACAGCAAAGTCTACTTTCGATCTTGCGTATTGCAAAACATTTTGGTACCTTTTAATACTTGAAGGCAAATCAATTGCAGAATTAATAGAATCCTCTAAATTTGCTAAATACTGTTTTTGGGCGTCAAAGCCAGTAGAAGGATCAATTATGTTTGATCTCGTTTGTGCTTGCGAACCTAGCAAACACCAAACATAAGTACGAATAGAGTCGTTTATTCGTTCTATTCCTGCTTTTGTTAGGCCCTTAGAAGTATCCAAAATAAATGTTGTCCATGCTGTTTTATGCTCTTGCTCTATGGACCCGAGGTGAACAGTTGTGCCTGAAGAGAAAGATGTGAAGGAGGATTCCAATCATAGTTATACTTTCTGTGCACGCCCCAATAATAAAGGGTGCCTAAACCATGATTAAGATCCAACTTTTGTCTAAAGTCTGTCTTTGGGTCAATATCAAATTCGTTACAGATCCTTTCAAAAGCCTTGTAATCTATTCTGTTGCTGAATGGATTAAACGTTTTGTCATTTGGTAATGGCGCTTGCAGTTCAGATAAAATACGTCTGAAGGTGTAATAAAAATGAAATCTATACACTGACCTCACCAAAGGATCAGGATGATTTAAATGATCAGCATACGACACTCCACACCCAGTTGAAGCACAAAACACAGCAAAGTTTAACTGGTTCTGATAAAACTGCATCGGATGACTGAACCACACTTTCGGGATGTAGTCGTTTTTAATAGGAGGGTTAAGATATCTGTTCAATGGAGTACTAACCTTTACTTGAAAGGCGTCAGTCTGAGTCACAGAAATGTCAAGGGTGTCAGTTGTTATATCTTTAGGACTGTAGTGCGGCCCGGCAGAATATTTTGCATTAGTATATTTGAATGCACTCATTTTTAAATTTGTTTTAAAAATGTTTGTAACAATAACAACTCAAGACAGTCCTTCGTTTTTAGAATATGCTATTGATAATAACTGCGGAACCCAAAGGGTCGCACTCCATGAAATTTTTTACAAAGTCGTATGGTTTAATATAACTGAATCCAAGGAGAATAATAAGATTAAAAAATTTGATAACAGAGGAAACTTAGTTAGCCAGTTAACCATACCTGATGGTTATTACTGGTTTTGCTCGCTAAAAGAAGCAATGAGTAACTTCGACATTACTCTCAAACTTAACAATGCAAATTTGAAAATAATGTTGACATTCAAACCTGAAGAAGAAGTAGACCATTACCTTTTTAATGTAGAGCTAGCTAAAATGTTAGGCTTTGCAACTGACAGTCATAGATTTATAGTTACACCAGACAAAACTACTTATGAGGGAGAATATCCGCTCGATCTTGCATTACATTCATTACTCTATGTTCATTTGGACGAGCTGAGCACTGATGAAAACTTATATGATGGAAGGCCCTCAACTGTTTTAAGAGCTCTTCCATCAGGGAAAGCTGCATATTGCGATTATGAAATTATACAATTCCCTAATTTACAGTTTAAAAAATTAGCTTGTGGGAGGGTCAGATCATTTAATATAAAGATCACAGATAAAACAGGGAAAGTCGTGAAATGTGATAACCTGCACATTGTTTTAGAAATAAAATAATAAGGTGTACTAAAAAATAATGTCTCGTGGGCCAGAAGAATTAGGAGTTACATTAGCGCTTGAGAGGTGTGTAACTTTAGAATTAAAAGACCTTGCAGACGTTGAGGACTTTGAACAGAACGGTGAGATAGGCACTTTGTATGGTTTTGAGTACACTAAAGATGGTTATTATAAACGCAAAGAGGTTGACGACAACAAAAGGTTTCCTAAACTAGAACAACTACGCAATCTAGAAGCAAATAATGCGGGTCAGTATAAATATAAAATAGTTCGAAAAACTGACAACAAATGGCACTTAGAACCATATTTAGAATGGGACATAAAATTTGAATTCGTAAGCCCATTTACATTTTTTGACCGTCAAAAAAGTTTCAGAAAAGCATTGAACTTTGGCCCTTTACATGTAAGTCTTATGCCAGAGGACAACAGTCGGAAAGAGATCGAAATAAAGCCGTTTGGGGACAAACAGTACATCCTCCACAGAAGAGAATCGGTTTTAAAGAAAGCTTCTACAAAATTACAGTTTATTCCACGCACAAAATTAGGAAACACGTTCACAATGATATTTAAAATTTCTGTCTTAAAAGATGAGGCGAGAAATGGAGCTCTGGGCGTCAGTGACAATCTTATGAAAGGAATTCTTATTAGCTGGCAAAACTTAGACGTTGACAAACTTAAAGTTACTGTTGTTGTTCTTTACAATGGCGAGGATATTAAGGTCATAACAACAAGCAACAAAATTGATATTAGTCTAAATAGAAACGATCTTACAGAACTGAACTGGATTAATCTTACACATTTGGGCCTTATAGGGTTTTATTATACTGAACAAGTTTTGACAGAGAGTATGATAAAAACAATAACTGGATTAGATTAAATTCTGTTTTAAAACTATGGAGCAGACAACTTTGGTGTCAATGCCGATGTTAAACTTTATGACAAAAACCCCTCATTGTTCATTGATTTGTGGACAGACTGGTTGTGGAAAAACAATATTTGTCCTCAACCTATTACAAACAGTTTATAGTTATAATTTTGATCATATTGTAATTTTCTGTCCAACATTAAAGTGGAACAAAGCATATCACGACAGAAGGTTTATATGGACAGATGATGAAATCTATTTAGTTGATCCTAGCAATAAACTGAGTGAGTGTTTAGAACACTTTTATAGACAGTTTGAGGGAACGCAGACATTATTTATTATAGATGATTGTTCGGCAGAAAGAGACATAGTTAGAAAAAGAAATACTTTATCAAAACTAGCTTTCAGTGGAAGACATGCTGGGATAAGTGTGTGGATTTTATGTCAAAAATATAACTCAGTTTTAAAAGACTTTAGAGAACAATTAAAGACAGTGGTTTTATTTCACATGAAAGACAGAGACGCATTTGATGAATGTATGAAAGAAAATGATGTTATTGAAGACGATCAAGAAAAACGAAGGATTAAGCAAAAACTGAAGTCTCAAAAGTTTTCTAAATTAGTATTAAAAACAGATAATCCTACACATTATGTATGTTTGTAACATTTTTTTAAAGTCTTACTTAGCAGAGAACTATAAAATCTTCGTTCTAGGGCAACCGCCCGAAACTGGTTGAGGGCGGTTGAGCTAGAACGAAGATTTTATAGTTCTCTCGGGGAATAATAGTATTGTGAAATGACTCAAACATTTATTAGTCCTTCTCTTTTTTACAAATCTTGATTGAATTTTTACACATGCTTATTGCTGTATCATCTTGATGCATCTTTAATGTGCAGATTGTTTCAGAGTGATGTTCTAAAGCAGACTGTCAAGTAAGATGACTAACAACCTAGAATGCATGTTAAAACTGTTTGCCAGTGTTGCAGCGAGTAGTAAGAAAAAATGTGTTGTGAACACTTTCAGTTCTCTCTCTCTCTCTCTCCTCTCTCTCTCTCTCTCTCTCTCTCATGCTTATGCTCCCTTTCTCTCATATTCTCACACACACACACACACACACACACACACACACACACACACACACACACACACAAGGCAGAAGCCCAGTCTCCATCACTCCTCCTCCTTCCTTCCTTCCCACCCCCTTCCTCCATCCTCCCCTTCCCTCCACCTTCTCCACTCCATCCTCCCATCTGCCCATTTCCCCTCCTCCTCACCCCCCCCCCCCCAACCTCCCCCTCCCCCACTCCTCCTCCCTCCCACCTTCTCCCCCCCCCCCCCTCCCCCACCTGTCAGCTTATTTCCCTCCTGTTCTCCACAAGTTGAAGTTTCCTTGAAGGAGCACGTTCAGACATTGGGGGGGGGGGGAGGGTGTGTTTAAAGAGGACGTGAAGGCACGGGGGAAACAGAAGATTTGCACCGCGTGGGGTTTCTCCCAACGGATAGCGTGCATGCCTGTCGCGGGACGTCCCGTCTCTAACCTTTTAGTCACGGCATGACGCTTGGACATTGGCTTCATCTGACTTGTCATTTTTAACGCCCCCTCCCCATGTTCTCCCCCTCCTCTCTCCTCCTGCCTCTTTATCCCCCTCACCCCTTTCCCCTTCATATTCACCCTCTTCCTCATCTTCCGCCCCCCTCTTAAACTGCATGCGTAATTTTTGTTCTTATTGTTATTGTCTGCACGTGTGCATCACAGTGTGTTTATCTGCCCCGCCTGTTGTAGGGGGAGAGGGGAGAGGGGGAGAGGTAAAAAAAAAAAAAAAAAAAAAAAAAGCAGTCCTTAGGAAAGTGGATCCTTTTTATTTTTTTTTTGTGAAACCTAATCACCGGCAAGAGGTGGTTTGGTAGCTGGCTAAGTATTTAAAGCAGCAGCGAACCTGAGATGCTCTTCATCCCCAGCTCAGTGAGTGTCTCTGTGGTTTCCCCTCCGCTTGAAGTCTGTGTCTGCGTACAGGTAATTCAATAGGTGTGTGTGTGCCTTGTGGGTTAGTCTCTACCATTGCACAGGTAATGTGTCCTGTTTGAATTAAATGTTTTTGTCACCAAGATCTATATACATGTAGCGTGAACCATTTTGAACGAAACTCGCCAAGTTTTGATGGTATTGGTTGAAGGGTTTTTTCCGTAATCTTGCTAACACAGACAAGACAGCAATGAGGGTGGAAAAATAACCTCAGTCAAGTTACTATTAATGAGGTCAGAACCCAGCATAGGTGATCTCTTCAGAAAGAAGGAACCAGGCTGGAAAAATAACCTGAGCAAAGCTACTGATGTGGTCAAAACAGGGCAGAATGGCCATGGCAATTGTTATGGATGACACGTAACACTTAGCATGCACCCTGCGTGAGAAATTGAAAGAATGAAGGAAGTAAGGAAACTGCGTGAAAGATGTTGACTGGATGACATGGGAAGCGATTGAATAAAGTGCCGGCTGGCAGCTCTTCAGTCAGCACTACCCAGGTAGGCAGCCCGTTGTGTACATGAGAGTGTGGATTGTCAGTGCCAAGAGCGTTTGGCAAGGCGCTTTATAAATGCTATGTTATTATCATTATCATTAAACCCAGCATGTATGATCTTTTGAGAAAGAAGGGGGTGGCCCAGAAACCAGGGTGGAAAAAAAAAACCCTTAGCAAAAGTACTGATGAGGTCGAATCCAGCACCTGTGATCTCAGAGAAAGAGGGGATGATCCCGCAACAGATCGAGAAGAGACACTCGGGGCAGAGCCGAAGAGAAATGGATCCAGTAGGACTGAGGCAGATAGGACAGCCTAGGAATTGGCTGCAGGCATAGCTGTTGTAGATGACCTACACTCCTTTAGGGGGTGAAGGTCAACGTGGGTCGCTGCAAAGCCAGAATTTGGTCCAGTACATGGGGAAGTGCCAGGGAGAGTTGGACAAGATAGTGGAAAAGTCAGCGAACTGATTTGAAAGATTCAGCTGAAAGAAAGATCAACTGAGAACTTAAAAATGTAGTTGTATAGACTGTGAACTTTTAAACATATTTGTACAGAGCCTCCCTGTTTTCAGGGAGCTTTTACTGCTCTCTGTGTCCCTTTGTATTCAGATATCTGTGTTCAACCTTGACGGTGGTCTACGCTTGCCCAAGAGCCCTTGTAGTTCATGTCTGAAATGTGTGATGACTGAAGAGGGCATATTTGTAGAAAATTCCACTTATCTGTTTCGTATTTTGTATTATTAATCAAAATCGGCATTACTGTGCCCATTGTTTTGTTCGTTTATTTGTATTTGGGGTTGTTTTCGGTAACTCTGCAGTTTGTTTTAGTCTTCTGCCAGATTAAATCAGTGTAGATGAAATGTAACTTTCCCATCAACTGTGGTGTGAATGACATGCCCTCTTGACTGCCTTGTCTGTTAATTTGACAGAGCTGGTTTGGGTCTATGAGGTGCCGTAATGTGTAAATATTATGGAGGAGTTCATCACGGGAGAGCTCAACAAACTATGGATGGGAGTGTTCCACTCGAGGTTTATTATTGGAAGTGGCAGTAATACCATTATTGTGATTATTATTATTATTATTATTTATAACTATTATTATTGGGAGCCGAATAGCTCAGTTGGTAGAGCGCCTGACTCGTAATCTTGGTGATCACGGGGTTGCGGGTTCGAATCTCTGCCGGGCGTTCGGTACAGGGGGATTTTTCCTCGAGTTAACATTAGTTCTGACTCCATTTCCATACAGTCCTTCGAATGAGACTATAAACCGAGGTTCCGTGTGTGAACGCACGCATAATATCTTGCACACACGTAAAATCCCATCACCAACTTTCGGAAGAGTAGGCCAGTTTGGCCGTTGGTATGGATGACACGTTACACACAGCATGCACCCTGCGTAAGAAATGAAAAAGAATGAAGGAAGTAAGAAACTGAGTGAACGATATTGACTGGATGACACGGGAAACGACTGAATGAACGCCAGCTGCGGCTCTTCAGTCGCACTACCAGGTAGGCAGCCTTGTGTAAACGAGTGTTGATGAATAAGTGCAAATGGTGGATGTAAGCGCATTGAGTTGTGTAACAAGAATGCGCTATATAATATTATACATTATTATTATTATTATTATTATATCACATGTGAAAAAAGCTCTAGCCAAGTGTCACTTGATCCATGCAACATTTTCTTTTTTTATGTTCACAGAGTTTATGATTCAGTTTGAGGTACTGATATAACTTTGTTATGGGTTCCAATTTATGTGGCAGTGACTTAGCTGATTTGTACGCAAAGAAAGCTGCAGGAAACACATCTGATGTTTTGTATTTTGATGTCCTTTTTTCATCTGGAACTATTCGCTCTCTCAAAAGTTGAACCTGGAATATGAGACAGAAACAAGACCTCGAAGATTCAACTCGGAAGCTCGGATGGGATATGACTAATCTAACAAGAAAATGTAATAATCCCCCAGGGCCTATCCCAGACTGTAACCTTAAGTTATACATAGGCTGCGGATTAATGGATAGTTAGGCAGATGTTTAAAACCTGCACTTTCTTCTGCATATATGGTCAGATTCTTGATATTCCTCATTTTTTATTTGACTGCACTAGTAGTTCAAGCACTCACTTTCTGCCTCTTCATGCTAAGATCAAGTCTTATGACCTTCTGCAGTCAATATCTAGTGTATTCAGTCCCTGTTATGAGACAGGTTGGAGTCTGGCACTGTTGGCTGTTTTATTTCATTAAATCTCATCCACTTAGAAGATATTTTTAACCCCCCCGCCCCCTTCCCCACACACATACACACACTCACCACTCACCCACACACACACACACACGCACGCACGCACGCATGCATGCACACCACACACACACACACACACACACACACACACACACACACACACACACACACACACACACACACACCCCACCTCCCATCCCTACAGTTTTTTTTTTTTTTTTATAATCCTTTCCAATTCGTAAACTTCAAATTATAACAAATTTATTGTAAATATATAGTATATCAGTATGGTTCGGTGTCTAATTTGCGCATACAGCAAGGCTTTTTCATTCCCCCTGCCACTGCCCCCTCCCTCCCCCCCTCTCTTCCCCCCTCCCCTTTTCACATGTGCTAACAGGCTGTTCCACTTTTATGAGTAATTAAAATTTTGTTAGCCTTTTCCATACTGTGATGATTGTTGCGCTCCCGTGTATTACATATGCATGTGGCCACTTAAAATTGATGTTTGTGTGTATCGGTGTGTATGGGCCCAGAGAGACGGTGAGAGTGTGTGTGTGTGTGTCTGTGTGTGCTTGTATGCATGCATGCGTGAGTGTGTACATTTCTGCATTGTGTGTGTGTGTATGTAAAAATATGTAGGGTACAAACATCCATAGTATATGTTAATTCCTTTAATATGTTGAAGTCAGAAGAGCCGTCCTTGAAAATGGAGGACGAAAGGAAGGACAGGACGCCAGTGAGGACAGCTTTTTGTCCGAGTGAGGGAGAGGGGGCTAGGCCAGGGGGTAGGAAGATACCTGAGGTGGATAAAAGACTGGAAAGAAAGAGGAGAATGTCTTTCTGATTTTTATTATATATTTTTTTTCTCCATGTGTGTGTGTAGATGCATGTGCACGTGTGTGTGTGTGTTTGATGTGTGAGAGTGTGTGTGTGTGTGTGTGTGTGTGTGTGTGTGTGTGTGTGTGTGTGTGGATATGTACGTATGTGAATGCGTGTGTGTTGATGTGTGTGTTTGTCTGTGATATTCCTTTATCATTGAAAAAAAAAAGTGTATATGTGTGTGTGTGCGCACGCATACATGTGTGTATGTGTGTTTTTTTTTCATGTTTTCTTAAACATCAGTACAACTTAGAGGTAATCTGACAATAAACTGGTTTCAGTTGTTCAGTGTGTGCGTGTGTGTGTGTGTGTGTGTGTGCATGCATGTGTGCATGTACAGTGTAGTTTAACCTTGGATGCCAGTGAAATTTAACAGATTTTTGTTCTCAGGATGAGGGAGGGGAAAGATGAGGAGGAGTCAGGTGGGAGGTAAAGAGGGCTGCAACATATATACATATATATGTATATCTGTATAAAGGGCCAGAGAGACTGGGGTTACAAGAAATGTACCATAGTTTGGGAACTGACCTGAGCACGATGACCTCTTGCCTGTTGTCAGGACCACCAACATGAACAAGTTTGAGCTGGAGAGTGCGAACAAGAAGGGAAAGTGCCCTGCCGTGCAGCTGGTCCCCACGGGGTCCATCGGCCTCATCGTGCTGCAAGAGTGGTGGGGCCTGAACGAACAGATCCAGAAAGAGGCCAAAGACTTGGCGGACCAGAGCGGTTTCATCACCATGGTTCCTGACCTCTACCGTGGCCAGGTGGGGAAAAACATGACAAGACAAGACAAAATTCTGTATTTACGAGGATAACTGATAAGTGCTGATATGCTTTTCTTTTTTACATCCAGTCCTTGCCCCGAGTAGGGTCAACAATGCAAAATGAGATCAGGCAATTCTTTCTTTCTTTCTTTCTGCGTACGCAGGCTGATACTCCTGCGGACACTGCCTGTATAGACAGGCAGTGGAGTTTTGTGTGTATGACCCGTTTTTCATCCCGCCATTAAGGCAGCTATACTCCAGCTTCGGGAAAGACCAGGCAATAAATGTAGAAGGATGCAAAAAGAGGCTAGAATTAATGTAAGATACAGAATTAAAAAAAAAAAAAAAAAAGTAAAACGAAATAGAGAGAGAAAGAGAGACGCAGGAGCGGAAGGAGCGCAGGGAAGGGTGAGGGAGAGGGAGAGAGAAAGAGTGTGGTGCGGGAAAGAGCTTGCATAGAACAATCTAACACACGAAAAATACAAAGGAAATGCAAGACAATCAATTATGAGCACCAGGAAAAAGAATAAAAATAAAGCACAAATGGAGAGGAAAAAAAAGCATAATGATAGCCCAGTCACTGTGGTGAGGGGGGGGGGGGGGGGGGGGGAGTATGTCATATCACTAACAAATCAATGTCATTCCAGAAAAAGATAGGTAAGAGAGAGAGGGAGGATGGGGCAGAGGGGGGGGGGGGGGGGAGACAACATTGTTGAACTTGAAGTCTGTCGTGGGCAAGTTAGAGGGAGAGAGAAAGGGGGGGGGGGGGGAGGGAGGAGGGGTTGTCTTGGGTCATCATGGTTCTTGATTTCCGTTATGGGCAGGCGAGAGTTGAGATAGGAACGTAGGAAGGGGAGGGAGACAGGGAAGGAGGAATGAGGACCTGGGTGAGGAAAAGAAGGAAAAAGGCAAAACTTGTCCAATGCATGCAAGACCTGGACAAATTAGCATGGGTCGTTTTACAACAGCACATAACGCTTGATCACAAATTTCACATTTAGATACTGAGGTAGTGAACGTTGTGTTTGGAGAAAGAACTCTTACTGCATTCATAGTGAAAGATTTAGGAGATGATATTCACAATGTCTTAACATGTATCTTTTTTTCAGTGGAGGTACAGAAAATCTGTAGGTTGTCTGTTGGGAGTTCAGTTTCAGCTTGACTTCATTATTGTGTATATGAAATCTGGAAAATTTTCACAGAGACATTCCAGGGCTCTGAATGAGTTTTGGGAAAAAAAAAAAAAAAAAAGAAAGATAGGAAGGAAGAAAGAAAGAGAGAATAGAAAGAAGAAAATCAAAGAATGCTGTCATGAAGAGAAGGTACAGCGTACTGTGCACATATTGGCACAAATATACAACCTACAACACATGGTTTCAGCTTAACGGTTGGCTTTCTGAAGACAGACAAGATTAGACCAGTTCACACAGGCATAGCTAGCATGCTGTACATTGCGACATTCGAAAACAGGAGAAGCTGTTAGTAGTTTAGACTCAAACTGAGGAAGACATGGCGAAGGAAGATGAAGGGCCTGATCAGATCAAGTCCATGTGATCTTTAGCTCAGCAGGATGAAAACCCAAGGGTGGGTGCGGACAAACAAGGACAAATGAGAAGGGAGCAGAGGCATACAGATTCAGTTGGCCTGATAAAGATCCGATAGATTCATACCGCCGCAGAGTGTGTGGAATCTTCGTGATCTTCGCGATAGGGTTAAAGGCCACTCACAGAGTCGGCACACATCGTTGTGAAGTTAGTTTCAACTGCTGCAGAGGATGTTCTTTGTGGTAGGGTCAAAGGTCACTCACAGAGTGGGCACACGTTGTCAAGTTAGTTTCAAGCGCTGCAGAGTACATTCTTCATGTCGGGATCAAAGGCCACTCACAAGAATCGGCACACGTTGATTGTTGTCAAAGATTAGGACTGTGCTCAAGAGTTTTGGAGTGAAGGTGGGAGGGGAAGGCAGGGAGGGGGTGGTGATAGGAGAGGGATGGGTGGACAGAGAGAGAGAGAGAGAGAGGGGAGGGGGTCTTTCAGAGGCACACTTTTTAATGTTCTGGGGTTGCGAATCCATGTGTGCAGCCGGTGACTTGGTTTAAACAGACGTTTTGTTCTCACTCTTTACCTTGATGATGGCTGTTTTCTTTCTAGATATTCAGTGTTGGAGAGACTGCCTTGGCTGGGAAGAGCTGAAAGGGTTCTGAGTGTCTCTGAGGTTTTGAAATGAACAAGTTGTAGTGGTCATCTTGTATAATAACGTGTTACATGGTTGTGTGTGTATGTGCGTGCATGTATGTATGTATGCATGTGTATGTGCGTTTGTGTGTGCAGCTTGCAGTGGACAATGAAAAGGCCGGCCACCTGATGGGGTCGCTGGACTGGGAGGGGGCACTGCTGGACATTCAGGCCTGTGCCAAAGCCCTCAAAGCACAGGGCTGTCACAAGGTAATCGACGTCTGGTCGGTGACTGGGCTTGCCCAGCATGTATTTCCGTTACTTCATGATAAACTAAAGTTATTGTTCCTTACATGGTGATAATGAGAGCTTACACGGCCACGCTGGTTGACAAAGTGTTGTTGAATCACTAACAGCTACAAGAAAGTCATTTCTTGACCAGATGACTGAAACTATGCGATACTTTGCTTGCTCCTACCCCCCTTGCATTCTACACACAGGAAACAGATTTAGAAGTTATTTATTCTCAAAGTGATGACTTATGTGAGCCTTTCTAAGTGTAAGGCGTAGGTTATTCAAAATCGTCCAGCTTCTTACCATTTTTCTTTCATAAACATGTTCACAAGCTGCTGTTCTCTTGTTTTGGAGCTCAAAACATCACAGGAAAATGTCTTATGTTTTTTTAACCATTTATGTCACCGATTAAAAAGTATGTGGATGTCACAATGTATGACTGAAATCGTTATCCCTTTTGCTGCAAGCCTACAGAGCTGTCATTGATTTGTGTGATTTCATACAGCAGAAGAATGCAATATTCACAAGTGCGTCCTAACTTGGATGCTTCCTCTCTTTGCCTTTAAACAGGGCTGCCACTTTTCAGGCTTGGGCAGGATATGAAGCCCAGTGACATTTTGAGCTGTGCAATTCAGGTGTGGGAAAGAGGTCCCTCCAGCTTTGTCAGATGACAGGACTCCTTGTCGTGGTGACGTGAACTTTCCGGATGTCTGTTAGTTTCAAAGCGAGGTGACTGAGGACGGAAATGGAAGCAAATTCCAAAAAGAAAGGGTGTTAGTTCCGCAAGACAATTACAGATAAACAGACAACAGGATGCATTTCGACCTCTTGGGTCTTTTTCAGGCAAACACAAACGAACAGTTAGGACATCGAAAACGAAGAAAGAGCAACCACTTCTCATATTCGGAGCAAAATGGATGTTGGATGGATGTCTTTTATCAGCGCTACTCAGAAACAGGGTCCCCAGAAGAATGATTTAGTGTAATTTTTCTTACTGGAGTCACCAGTAGTTGGCAGATTGCTGTCAACATTATTCCTTAAAGGGGCCAGCTTTGTGAGGAATTGTTTGGAGCACAAGGGAGCACTGATTGTCTAGCGTGCAGCAAGTTCCCATTCTTCTTCAGCATCGGGACTTGTCTTTCCTTTTTGCGATTTCCGCTCAGCATTCTGTAGTATGGTATGTTGGCAGGTAAGGATTTGACAGTGTCAGATTCATTCAGCGAGACTGAAGGTACTTCATCAGTTAAAGCTGAGTGTGACGAGCAAGTGCAGGTGGTCTTGATTTGACAGCTTTAACGACTAAGAAAACTGGAACAGATCTTGATGCTGGGAGACTGCTCTGTCCAGGTTTTCTCAGCACAATTTTGTCTTGTCAAAGGTCCCCATCCTAGCCCCCCTTGCTTTTTACAAACATTTGGAAAATTTTTTTTTAAAAACTCCATCCCACACAGACCCGTCTGGTACTATGAATGGTCCACAGTTTTCTATGTTTCAGGCCCGCCCCCCCTCCCCCACTATTGTACTATTTTGCATACTG
The DNA here is from genome assembly GCA_033310375.1 of Conus canariensis. Taxonomy (NCBI): domain Eukaryota; kingdom Metazoa; phylum Mollusca; class Gastropoda; order Neogastropoda; family Conidae; genus Conus; species Conus canariensis. Next base: position 21,071,548 of record CM065742.1, on the reverse strand, counting down.
CAAAACCAGCAATTTCATTTCATGTTGTGTTAGTTCGTTTAAGGTGTTTTTACCCTCTTCAGGGACTCGCAGGAATAGTTATCGTGTGATGCCAGCAGCAGAAGTATCTTCACTGATGCAGTAAAATGGGGGCAAAGATATCACATGTATTTTCTTTATTTTTGTAAATCAGAAGCCAGTGTGGAAAAGGAAAGCCAAACAGGGAAGCTGGCCGACGCTGGCTCTGAAAACAAGGAAGAAAAATGACAGCAGTTGCCGGTCAGCAACACTTGTCAGAGTGTGCAGAAGAAGTGTCCTCAAGACAACCTCAGTAACTTAGCATTATAGATCTAGTTGCAAAGTGAGGCGACTGCAGGCGGAAATCTAAACAAATTTTAAATGTAATTAATAGCGAACCGCCAAGAAAACGTAGACAAACAAATCACAAGACAAAACACGACGTGTTTCGACCTCTTAGGTCTTCTTCAGGCAATATACAAAGCACTCAGACAACAAAAATGAACGAGCAATCACTTATCTTCATTCACATCAGCGATGGGCATTGAATAAAAATACAATGAGTGTTTAGCATTTACGTCAGTTTGAATTTTCCATTTTCTTCTCATACCCATCTTTTGATCTTGATTATCTTTTTTATAAAGTGAACTGACTAAATCTTTACCTTTTAAAAGTCATTGATAATATTCACAGAACATAACGGATCGAATCACATTTACGAAATATCCATCAGATCACTTGTGAGTTGGTTTCACATTTGTAAAAAGAAGAAAATAGGCATTCAGGCAAAGAGTACGTCATTTAATTGTAAATTCTGCTGTGGTTAATGCATGGAAGAGGAGGACCTGAGAAGCTCATTTGTGGAAATGCGGCTATGTTCATATGACTGAGAATGACCAATATATCAGTGAAAATTGGGCTTTCACTACCGACGGGTATTTTGAGGCATGGGCAGATCTGCCCATACTCCACTCCCCTCCTGCCCTGTAAGTCCAGGCTGGGAAAATTTTGAGAAACAGTTTTCTAGCCTGGTTACTGAAGCCCAGTGGTAGCACTACCTTAGATGACCAGATGAAGATCAGTTAGTTGCAAAGTAAGGTGACTGCTGGCAGAAATCTAAACAAATTTTTAGAAGTATTTAAATGACTCCACCGAATAACGTAGACAAATGAATCACAAGACAAAACATGACGCGTTTTGCCACGTAGGTCTTCTCCAGACAAGATGCACAACACTCAGGATTACGAATATGAACGAGCAATCACTTATTTTCATTTACTTTGGCACAAGATGGGCGTTGAATGAAAACAGGGCTGTCAAGAAGGAATGTGAGTCAAAGTACTAATGATGATGGTAATAATACTGATAGCTGTAATAATAATGATAATGAGATGATCATTACTACTTCGACTGATATTGTCTAAGAGGTCCAAACGCGCTGTGTTTTGTCTTCACAAAGAAAAGGTAAGAAAAGGAAGTAGACTTCATCATTTACAGTCCACATTTATGCCCAAAATAAACAGATCTGGTATTGAAATGTTCTTTACTGTGTGTTTAACACATTGCATCTTGTTCTTGTTGAAACAGTATAAATGCCTTAAAACTATAGCCCAAACCTTCAGCCTGCTGCTTGAAGCGAGATCATTTGTAAAATTCACTGTGTCTTGGCCGCATTCCACTGGCATATACTAAGTCAGCAAGTTCACCTTTTGTTTTTGGATATTCCAGAATGCATTTTGTGAGAGAACATAACATTCACATCACCTGTCACGTTTGGATGGTGAATTGTGCTGGTAGTACAGTGCATCATATGTCATATTCAGGTAGTTCATTGTCAAGGTAACGGTCACCTGTAATCATCAGGTGGTGTAATGTCCTGGTAATCGTCCCCTGCCGTATTATGTGATGCATTTTTTTCAGGTAATCAGAGCTGCCAAGCATCCTGCTTTCGGACAAATTTAGTATGCTCAAACGCATGTCATTCCGCTTGATGTTAAAAAAAAATTTTGCTCATGAAAAAAAATCAATTATTCACAGAGTTCACACATCTGCTGTTCATGTAGCCAAAGAGCTGTTTGGAAACTTCTTCTGGTTCAGCTTCTTCTGTGGCCATCATGTCGAAACGACCTGCTGGACCAATTAACCCTGAGGCAGAAAAAGAAACAAGAACAGAAGTGCAGATTCAGGCTGCTTTCTGCTGTCATGACGGGAGTGCTGCTGAAACCCAGTCAGCAATTCGGCCTGTCAGAGTGTTCAGCCTTGTCGGGAAGAACCTTACAGATTTTCATCCCTCCTTGGGTCAAGATGCTACAGAGGCACTGATGATTCTGAAGTGCAAAAATGACCCGAGTCATAACATGAAGTTTAGTGACTGTGTGCTTCAGAAATGTAAAAGAGCAACACTGTACTGGCTGAGACAGTGATTCTATGAAAGCGCTTGACGAAAGTAAAAGAAAACAAAATGTCTGGAATGTCATTGTTTTGTTTTGGGGCGCGATAGCAGATGTGTTTCTCTCTCAGCTGTCAGATATTCCTCTCAATTTTCAAAACAAAAAAAAAATCCCTCTCAAGTCTCTTCAAAGGTTGGCAGGTGTGGGTAATTGTCACCTGTTGTTTGCAGGTGGGCGTGATGGGGTTCTGCATGGGAGGAGCACTGAGTCTGGCGGCAGCAGTCAAGGTGCCAGAAGTGGATGCTGCAGCCCCCTTCTATGGAATTCCCGATGAGAAGCTGGCTGACGTGTCTAAGATCAGTGTTCCTCTGCAGTGCCACTTCGGAGAGCAAGATGAAGTTAGTACCCTTTTTTCCCCGTCTGTATGTTATCGTTTTTGTTTTACAGTAGTATGTTATTTTTGCCTTTTTTTTTTTTTTTTCATTTAACTGAAAAAAAGTGTCACAGATATTTGTTTCTTTGTTGTTGTTCATTGAGAGTAAGACAGGTGTCCTTACATAACCAGCTTTTCTGGTTTAACCGTTATTAAATGCACCATAGTGTAGCCTACCCCAGGCATCCAGAAACGCACTGGTATGTGATCGCATGTACGTGTGGTGTCATCGTTCAGTTGAGAAGCACAAGTTGTGTACTTGTCGTGTAGTGTAGTGGATTACATCACTGGAACCAGCGATGATTCAGCATCATTTTGACTGGGAATGACCCGCACGCTTCAAATGAACATTAATTTGACTGGATGATTCTCAGGAAAGTAAGAGATTGGTGATTGCCAGTGACAGATGGTGAAGTTCGGGTAAGGAGAGGCAGCAGCACCAGCATGAATTGAACAGCATGAGCAGATTATTTCAGAAAAATAACTGTTGACAAAGGTAAAGGAATGCCTCAAGATGACTTTTGCGCAGAAATAAATTTGTTTATTGCCAACATTGCTGGAGATAACATCGACGAAGCTGATTTGGTCAGCTTGAAAATTGGTTAGTCGCCAACTGAAAGTTGGTAACAAAGTCGTATCGTTTTAGGTGTGAAATTGCAGTCTGACCTTTAGTTCAATGCATTGATAAAGGCAAGATTATTGTGTTCGAACAAACATTTTAGATTGAACTTGATAATTGTTTGCAGTTATTTGAGGCAATAAATAGTGATGACTTGACTGGATTTTTAGTCATGATCCAAGGTCGGAGGTGCCAAATCTCGATGTAGCTCTGTTCACAGAGTTTGTCTGAGCATTGTTTTTGTATTGAATGCCATTACAAGTTGAAATGATGTGGGAAGCGAACTTTGAAAAGCGATTTTAAATGTACAGTATGTATGTTTCAAAGGTCTGTATTCTATTGATTGTGGTGTTTGTTAGAATAAAGAAAGACAATGCTAAGAATGAGAGTGATGAAATGGCGTTGCCACCGACAGACCCATTTCAGTTCAATGACAACGTGTCAACCTGTGAAGCTGAAATAATGTACAGACCATGATTCATTTAACAAATGTGGCTTCTTTTTTTTTCCAGATTGCAGGTTTCTCAGACTTGGGCGCCCAACAGAAGCTGAAAGAGAAACTGAAGGCAGGCAGTGTAAACCACGAGTTCTTCTCTTACCCCAACGCCAAGCATGCCTTCACCAACGAATCCTCTGCAAACTACAACAAGGAGGTCTGTGAGACCAGCCTCAAACGGGCCATCGAGTTCTTCAAGAAGAACTTGTCGAGCCATCCTCAAGCCAAGCATTGAATTCTTCCAGAGGCCCTGGAGTGACATCGGTTTTTAACAGCTCATGAAGATGTACAAAAGTCTTTTTAAGTGCCAGTACCATTTGTTTTGATTTAATTATCAGTTTCTACGAATTGGATAGAGATAGCTGATTATTGAGTTTTTTTGGTTTGAAAATTAGTTTTGTGGAATTTTGATGGCATGATATTTCTGGACATATCTAGTTACGGCTGGCTGTAAGAAGAGAACGTGTGTGTCTGTAAGGAACATTCTGGTGTGCCATCAGAGCTTTATACATTCAGCATTAATAGTTTTCCAGCTGTGCACAGACGTAATCAATCCAGGGGTTGATAGCGAACTGCAGGCAGACCACCATTGCTCTCATCTGCACCTAGAAGTGTGGGCGCAGTCGTATCTTCAGTTGCACACAGAATTGTTCCAGACATGCAAGCTGTACATAGAATTGATAAGTGGAAGTTCGGTTGTGGTCACGGAGGTATTGAAGTGTGCGAACCAGACCATATACGCTGCACCACAACTGCTGGAGGGAATGAATTAATAGCTAGTGAGATCTCGTAGACAAGACCCAACAGCGCAGAAGACAGGGAGAAAAACTTCAGACCAACTCAATGGTTGAAGCTCTCACAAAACAGTAGAGTCTTGGCCCAAGAGGTAATCTTGGTGCGTTGTGTTAGTGTGACCTTGTTTGAAATTTTCATCAAATATTTGCTATTTTCTTCGTGTATGTTTTCAGGTGAACGATGCCTGATGAATCATACATTGTTGATGTCAAGGATACTGAACTCAGTCAGATTTCTCTAAGCCTTATCTTTAACTGATTTGAAGCGTACTTTCTTGCAAGATGAGGAAGATCGAGCTGTCAGACCTGTTTTTTATGACTGATCTGTAACACACTTGCTAGCAAGACGAATGTGGTGTTATTGACTGTTATGCTTTTTTCTATGATTGCTTTGTAGCTTAGTGGTTGGTGAAAAGAATGATTTGTTCTTGGCTGTGACCTTGAACAGTCGGCTAAGGCCTCGGCAACACAATCAGATCTTGTTGATGATGTTTTTGTGTGTCGCTTTCTCTGTGCCTGTCACCTCCTCCTCCTCGTGTTGATGCCCAACCTTCCCAGACAGTGTTTCATGTCGATAAGCAAAGTCCATGCGGTCACTTACTAGTTAATCTGAAGTTGGTTTTGTTAGCTTTTTTAGTGTAAAACAATAACTTGTTTGCCTGTTTTCAAGCCAGTCGAAAACGTCTTTTGGCTGTTTGTGTATTTTGTACGGATGAGTGATTTGTAAAAAAAAAGCCAATGATAATTGATTGGTAAATTTTCAGATACGCATAAAATCATGCCATTTCATCCCTTGAAAGCTGTCTGATTTGCAGTTTAAAGTAAATCCTATTTTGCACTTAACTAGTTTGCATCCATTCCATATTGCAAAAACATTGGAGATGCGATTTTGTATTATTTAATTGTGTTTGCTTTTTTTCTTTTTTTATACAAGTTACAGGGAGTTGGCTTTTTTATATGTTTGTTTCTTGGCAAACTTGTATGGGTGTTGGTTTTTGCATTTTCTGTCGTTGCGCTACCCTTCATGCTTTCAGATGGAAGGTTTTTAACATTTTCAGTCAGTGCGCTATTTTACAAACTAGTAGGGATAGGTTTTTGTCAGTTAAGTCTGCTTTCAGTTTTAACCAGAAATCACTGTAATCAGAGCAACAACAGCTGAATCCTAACCTGTTATTGGTTTCCAGATTGGACCCTTGGTTGTTGAAAACTTGTTGCAATTTGGCTGCATTGTGTGTGATCAAGATATACATTAATAAAACATGACATATGTTATTTCACAGTGTTGTGTGCTTTGTCTGTGAGAGAGGGAGAGCACTTAAGCATGTATGTGTGAGAGAGAGAGTTCTGCAACAACGAAAAAAAGCAGAATTCTGTTTGTTGAAATATTGGTGTGTACTGTGCTTTACGAGTATGTTGATTGCAGAATATGAAACATGAAAATTATGGAGTATCGATTGGCTCTATCATATTATTCCTAACATCATTGTTTCTTACAGCGCATGATCATTTCATGTGCATCATCTTGACATATATAGATACAGTCAAAGCCGCTTAAAACGAATTGCCGGGGACATTCTAAACTGCTTCGTTACATCAGGCTTTCATCACAACCGACACGCCGGTTACAACCAATTCCTGTATGGTTGCTTCGTTATATCCAGCGTGATGTGTTTCTCTCTCCCTCTTTCTCTCTGTCTCTTTTCTCCCCCTTCCCCCCCCCCCCCCCCCCCCACACACACGTGCGTGCCCGCACACAGGGGCAGTAATCAAGCTCGTTTCCTAGACCATTATACATTTCAGTGAACGTTATTTTTTATTTTATTTTTTTTCAGAAATACGGTTGTAAATTAATGGAAACAGGGTATCACATAGGCCTATGTCTCAATTTGAAGGCTTAGAAACCGATAATAAGTAAAACGGGTGAACAGAATTCTTTGTATTATTCTGAAGACTTCAGAAGAAACGGATTGTCAGAAGAAATTACACAGCACCATGATTTCAAGGTGGGGGAGGGAAAGGGGGGACATTAGCAATATTCATTTACTGTTTCACACTGTTAAGTCATTGGAGTATGCACTGGTATGGAAATAAAAAATCAAGTAATTGATTTTAAAATGCACGCAGTCTGCCACACTAAAGAGCAATTTTTTGTGCTTGTCACAGCTTTACAAGAAATCAGAATAACCAAAACTAATTAGTGTCTGAGTAAGGTCTTGGAAAGAGAACGATGATTTTTTTTTTTTTTTTTTTTTTTTACTTTTCTCTATTATTGCAGCAAAAGTCACAGATGTGATATTATGTCTTAGTGCAGACCAGTTTACCCATTACGATTTCGCAGTATTTTGTTCACATGTTTGGCGAAAATACGATGAATCCGACGAACTGGAAAAAATACGTAAAAAAAAATCTCCGCACAAGTTCTTGAGCGGTGGTGGCACTTGCGGTGTTTAACCATTATGCTTGAGCGCTACAATCTAAGAGTAACAACTCGCACATCGTGAGCACAAACTCGCGTCTTTAGAACAATAGGAGGGACTTTAGAACAATAGGAGGGACCTCCTGCTTTTACAAAAATTAACAAATTTAATAGAATTGTGCCCACAATTTTTAGGAAAAACGCTCATTTCGATTGAAAAATACATCAACAGCCGTTTTACGGTAAACGGGTCTATTAGTGTACATAATCAAAAGTTCTTTATTATTAGCAGTACACATTAGGTCACTCATATACAGTTATTGGAAAGGTAGTTATAATGTCTGATATGTGAATGACATGTTCACTTTCTATGAAAAACCGAAAAGGAAGATTGTTGTCAGAACTGGACGAGAAAAAAAAAATCTCAAATTCTCACATTCGGTGAAACAACAGAAAAGGATGATTGTTGCCACACTGGACGAAAAAAAAAAAAAATCCCTCAAATGTCACACTCTGACGGAAGAAGAGACTGATTGTTGCCACAGCTGCACAAAATTTAAAAAAAAAAAAAAAAAAAAAAAAAAAACGGTGAAGAGAAAGATTTCAGAAGGATAATTTTGCTTTTCATCCTCCTAACACAGCAGTCCACATGATTATGTGGTGTTGTTTGTCCGTCGAGACGACGAAGACCATCTAGTCATCCTGGGATCGGGGGTGAGTGCGTAGATGGCTGGTCATTATGATTATACAAAGGCATCAAAGTTCATGTGCGGGCAGCAATTCTGTCTCCGATAGGTCTCTGCACGTGCATCTTCTGACTTTTAGACTTCTCTGTAGAAGCCAGGATGGTTGCCAATGTCGGCAGCGCAGTTTCATATTCTTCCGCTAATATCTTCTTCTGTTTTGTTGGATTGAATGATTTCAGTTTAGCCACAGATCTTTGCAACATGCAGACGCCATGATGAAAATGGCCTGTTAAATCAAAGCCTGACACCCTCTTTCCCCTTCACCCCCACCCTCGTCCCTCTAGCATCTCTTCCCCATCAATAATTGCTTTATGTGAGTTCATTCTCTGATTTCAATCACCAGTAATTCAATGCAGCAACAAAATTATCAAAAGTGACCTGCATTTTATTCCTTGGATTTCTCAGGTTTTCAAATGCGTTTGAATACGTTGAACAGTGAAACAGGAGGCAAATATTTCCGGCTGTTTCAGCTTTGCGAGGGCCATTTTTCTGTGACACCGTGTTGCAGCGAGGCAGCTGTACAGATGAAACAGTCTTGTGCCGTTTACATACTATCCCTCACAGTGATCTGAAACCCAAAACTCAGGCTTATGTCAAAGACCTCTGGCAAGATGAATGGAACTTGCAGACGGATAACAAACGGATTAAAATCCGTCCAAACCTGAAAGAGTTTTTACCATGTTCCCGAGGCGACCGTAAAGAAGAGACAGTTGTGTGCCGTTTGCATACAGGTCACTCGTTTTACACTCATTCTTATCTTTTAAAAGGTGAAGAAGCTCCGTGGTGCATTCCATGTCATGTACCACTCACAGTGAAACATATTCTGTTAGAGTGTTGGACTTGCATGATGTGAGACATAAACATTTTACAGCGGACTCCATGAAAACCTTTGTTCAGAGATATTCCACCCGATGTGATCTTTGAATTTCTGAAGGAAATTAACATTTTTCATCTGATCAAGATTTTACAGGAGAAAGATTTTTTAACAAATTCTGCGGTGTGTTTGTAGGTCTATGAATTTTTTTTTTTAATGACTTGTTATTTGACTTCAACATGGTGACAGCCCTGATATGGCCCTTTGCGGTCGGCTGGGCTATAAGTAGCATTCCCATTCCCTTACCTTACGGTGTTGCTGGCTTTGTGATCCAGTGTTCTGCTTTGTACAAAACGCTGTCAGCCTGAGGTGGTGTATTTCTGGTGTATTCCTGGGGCTCTGCAAGTGAAATGAAAGGGAAGAAACTCCTCTTTGTTGCCTGTGCGTTTTCCTTGACTGGCTGTTGTCCCTTGGTTCCTGAACCTACCGTCATCCGTCTGTCTTCGCCGGCACTCTCTAGCACACCACCCCATCACAGGAGTGTAAGGTAGCGCAGCATATAATCCACATGCTGTTTGTGACAGTTTATTGCCAACGTCTTTCCAAAACGTTTATGGTTTTTGGATGTGTGGTTAAGCAGCTTTCAGATTTTTAAATGTTTGGGAATGGGACCACCAGTACAGGGTAAGGGTGGGTAGGGGAAGGAGGGGGGAACCCCTGGAATCCCATGCCAGTTGAGAACAAAGACTTCATCACACCCCCATCACCCACCCCCAGTTCTCTCCCTACCCCATCAAAGAGTTTTGGGGTTGGTTTTTTTTTTTGTTTTGTTTTTTTTGTTTTTTTCCCATCACCCATGCCTATTTGTTGGCTTACCTGACAGTTGGGCAAGATTACACGTAAATCACTGAAACTGGCTTAAAAGAAACCTGATGGAAAGATGAGATGTGGTCCTTGACAAACCTGTTATATTTTGGTGTGGGATCTGCAGCGACGATCCAGATCAAAAGGAGATCACTAGGATTCGTTTGACCTTTGTAGAGATCTGTGCTCTTCTTGTTAACCTTCGCCCTATGTGTATAGTGGGTGTTTGATAACCCACAGTCACGATTTTCATTTGATAACCGTGTCATTTTTTAAGCTATATCTGCCAAATTTCTTGAAAGTATCATTGAAACATGGCTCTCCACAAATGTAAGCTACATCTGCAAAATTTTGTGAATGTGTCATTGAAACATGGCCCCCCACAAATGTACCCCTTTTTTTGTCAACAAACAAATTCGTTTAAAAAAAAAAAAAAAAAAAAAAAAAAGACTACGGCAAGGTTTCGCCCCATCAGTAAAAAGTGTCGCTCCCAGGATATCCATGACACAGGATAAGGCTTTAGGCTTTCAGAAAAAAAAAAAAAAAAAAAAAAAAAAAACGTGGGTTCCCAGAGACCCGCTATGTATAGCGAGGCTTTTATTCCTATGCAAACAGCATGGGTCTCTGTAGACCCATGATATATGACAAGACTTCGGTCTTTCAGAAAAGATGTGGGTCGCTGGATGCCCACAACGTACGGCAAGGCTTTATTCCTTTACAAAAAGCATGGGTCCTCGGAGACCCATGACGGACGGCAAGGCTTTATTCCTTTACGAAAGGCATGGGTCCCTCTAGACCCACTACGTACGGCAAGGTGATAAAACAGATGATGATAAAACAGAAGCTATCCGGTTTACAAAACACTCACAAGCTCAAGACCCCCGTCTTCATCCGTCAATAGTCCTCGGCTCCACTGACATCTCATTTATGCCATTTGTTCGTGACCTTGGCTTCTATCTCGACTCTCATCTCACCCTGAAACACCACATAACCAAAATCTGCCAAGCATCCTTTCTCGAACTCCGTCGCATCAGCTCTATCAGACCTTTCCTTACAGAACAGGCCACGAAGACATTGGTGTCTTCCTGCATTCTGTCAAGACTACACTATTGCAACGCTTTTCTCCTTGGTGTACCCGCAGCCTTACTCCAGCCACTACAGCGTGTTCAAAATTCAGCCGCTCGCCTTATCTTCAAGGTGCCAAAACAGCACCATACTTCGGATCTCTTGAAGAAATTACACTGGCTCAAGATCGAGCACAGAATTCAGTATAAGTCGACCTGTCTATGTTATAAGGTTATCACAGGTGAAGCGCCCTCCTATCTTTCTGATCGCTTCGAAATATATTTTCCTACACGTCCCCTCCGTTCTTCCTCTGATGACCGAATTTTTCGAATTCCCCCCTCATATAACCGAAAGCAGCACGGTTCTAGAGCATTCTCATTTTCTGCGGCAATACTCTGGAATTCACTACCTTTCCATCTACGTCATGCCTCCTCCTTCCTGACTTTCAAGTCTGCACTTAAAACGTATCTGTTCAAACGCCAGTTGCAGGATACTACCTGAAATATTACTAAATTACTACATGGCACTTGCACACCTTGCTCGTGTACAAACGAGCTGTTCACCGTGTCATATAGTGTGTTTATGTATGCAACATTATGTTCCAGTGTATGTGTGTGTGTGTGTGTGTGTGTGTGTGTGTGTGTGTGGCGCGCGCGCGCGCGCGTGTGTGTGTGTATGTGTGTGTGCGCGCGAGTGTGCTGTGTGCATGCATGCGGCGCGGTGTGTGTGTGTGTGTGTGTGTGTGTGTTTATGACTCGTGAACGTAGAATTGTGTGTGTGTGTGTGTGTGTGTGCGCGCGCGCGCGCGCGCGTGTGTATGTATGCGTGTGTGTGTGTGTGTGTGTGTGTGTGTGTGTGTGTGTGTGTGTGTTTCTGCTTATATTTTTTAGATGTTGAATTGTTAAAACTTGTAAAGCGCCCTGTAACCTACGTTGTTAGGATGGTCGCTATAGAAATTTTCCTTATCATCTCATCATCATCAAGGCTTTAGTCCTTTACATAAAAGCATGGGTCGCTGGAGACCCTCTACGTACGGCAAGGCTTTATTCCTTTAAATAAAAGCGTGGGTCGCTGGAGGCCCTCTACGTACGGCAAGGCTTTATTCCTTTACATAAAAGCGTGGGTCGCTGGAGACCCTCTACGTACGGCAAGGCTTTATTCCTTTACATAAAAGCATGGGTCGCTGGAAACCCTCTACGTACGGCAAGGCTTTATTCCTTTACATAAAAGCGTGGGTCGCTGGAGGCCCTCTACGTACGGCAAGGCTTTATTCCTTTACATAAAAGCGTGGGTCGCTGGAGACCCTCTACGTACGGCAAGGCTTTATTCCTTTACATAAAAGCGTGGGTCGCTGGAGGCCCTCTACGTACGGCAAGGCTTTATTCCTTTACATAAAAGCGTGGGTCGCTGGAGGCCCTCTACGTACGGCAAGGCTTTATTCCTTTACATAAAAGCATGGGTCGCCGGAGACTCACGACGTACGGCAAGGCTTTATTCCTTTACATAAAAGCATGGGTCGCTGGAGACCCACGACGTACGGCAAGGCTTTATTCCTTTACATAAAAGCATGGGTCGCTGGAGGCCCTCTACGTACGGCAAGGCTTTATTCCTTTACATAAAAGCATGGGTCGCTGGAGACCCACAACGTACGGCAAGGTTTATTCCTTTACAAAAGATATGGATCACAGAAGACCCACTACTTACGGCAAGGCTTATTCCTTAAAAAAAAAAAAAAAAAAAAAAAAAAAAACTTAAGTCCTTGGAGACCCACTACATAATTATGGCAATAACTGAAAGCATGGGTTCCTTGAGACTCTAGAACATGGCACACCAAATTTGTAGTCGACGTACAGCAAAAAAATCAGAGCCTGTCTTTGTTCTCTCCTTTATTTCATGGGTCCAGTTTGATCCTGTTTTGCGAGCCCAGTCAAACAACAGGTTTATTGTGATGACCAAGTCTGGTGGCTTATGACATAAGCTTAGCAGTTCAAAACGAAGGAGTGTTGAAATGTCACGCAAGATGAACGTGTGAGATGAAGGTTGAATGAATGCAGATGCGTGACTGTCGTAAAGAGATGTTGGTTGAGGGATGGCTCTAGTGGATCCAGGTGGTCAGAAACTCTTGCAATCATGTGAACATTGCACTGCTTAATACTTCTCATACAGCGATGCAGGAATGTATGTTTTGTCACTATTCGCAGTTCACAATTGTTTTAACACTGGGCCGATTCACTAATCAGATCCGAATATGTGTACTGTAGACTTGCTCAACATGTGTTCTGCGTTTGTTTGTTTTCTTTTTTTTTTTTTTTTTTTATATTTACTTTTTATTTTCCTAACATGTATACACTGTACTTTCTCAACGGGAGTGCTCAGCATTTTTCTCATGTGTACTACATGTGTACTTTCTGAACATGTGTATTATGTGTACTTTCGTGTTCGTACTGTGTATTTTTCAAGCATGTTCTGTGCACTTTGCTGGCAAAGTGTACCCCATGCAATTTCTCAAAATGTGTTCAGGCTTCTTCCCTAATATTTACACCATGTTTTTTTTTTAACCAAAGATGTATGTATAGCGTACTTTCTCAGTGTGTATGTCATGTAGTAAGAAATGTGCACTGTGTACAACCTCAATATGTGTACTGTGAAGAATTCATATCTTGGACTTTCCTGGAGCGCACAAACACATCAGCAGCTCAAAAGAACTTTAATTTGAAAAAAACCCGAGACTTCCCTATACCACAGATGTATACACACACATTCAATACACAAGACTGGCGCTTGCACAGCATTTCTTTTACCATGCGTGGCAATCTGAGTGGTACATCAAAACTGGAACTATTCAATCCGCTCATCATCAGCTGTAAAAAAAGAAAAAAAAAGTTTTGATCACAGTTATTGAGTAGAGAAGATAAATAATCACAGTAGCGTATAAGGCACCGCAAGGCCAAAGTTTCAGAGAGCTGAATCACAGCAGGTTTACACATGGATATAGTCTATAATAATGAGACACAGAAGTGTTGCACATCATAGTGAAAGCAGGCCCTGGAGACAGGGAAAATAGTGAAAGAGTCGATGCAGAA
>CM065742.1:21050331-21052831 GCA_033310375.1 Conus canariensis | reverse complement strand
AGTTGAATAAGCAAATGGGGAAAGAAAAGGCAATTTAAAGTACAACAACAACAACAACAACACCAATAAAAACACTTAACAACAAGAAAGTAGCATATAATTGAAACTCTTGCCGAAGAGAGAGAGAGAGAGAGAGAGAGAGAGAGAGAGAGAGAGAGAGAGACAGACAGACAGACAGAAGACAGACAGAGACAGAGACAGAGACACAGAGAGAGAGACATACAGAGAGAGAGAGAGAGAGAGAAGAGAGAGAGAGAGAGAGAGAGAGAGAGAGAGAGAGAAAGTGTGTAGACAACTACCTTATCCAGACTGATGCTCTGGTCGTCGTCGGAGCCGTTGGTGGGGAAGAGCTTGTTGACAGACATCAGCAGCTCTTCCCTCCTCTGGTCCTCCGGCTGACGTTTCTTCTTGTACAGACTGCAGAACTCCTCGAAGCCGAACATGCCGTCCACTGCAACACCGCCACACACCAACACACACACACACACACACACACACACACACACACACACACACACACACACACACGATCCATCTATCATCACGTGATATGAAAGCACATGAAAGAAAGAACACACACACATGCACGCACACACGCGACACACACGCGACACACACGCACACACGCGCGCACACACACACAAACAACACACACACACACACACACAACACACACAACACACGCACACACACACAGACACACGCACACGACCACAGACACACGCACGCACGCACGCACGCACGACACACACACACACACACACACACACACACATCACACACCACACACACGCATGCACACACGTGCACGCGCGCACGAGCACACACACACACACACACACACACACACCACACACACACACACACACACACACACACACACCCTCCCCCACACACACACACACACACACACACACACACACACACACACACACACCACACTACACACACACCACTTTCCTGCTCCTCCACCTCCACCACCACCACCCCCCACCCACCCCACTCCCCCCCTCCTACTACCACCACATACGCACGATTTGTCGCTGTCTGTCGTTCCGACTCACCGTCCTTGTCCTCCTCCTTCAGCCACTGGCCAGCATGACCTCGTGACGACTCGCCCATGAAGCGGAACAGCATCTTGATGCTGTGGACGTCAGCTTCTTCTCACCGCTCGCCTCGTCGTCGTGGCGTACATGGCGAACAGCGCCCTGAACCCTGCGCCAGCACATCGGACGTGTATGTACAGTGTCATGGCGTGGGGTGAAGACACAAGGGAATAGCGGGATTGCGGGTGGGGTGGGGGTGGGGGGTGGGGGGGGGGGGAGTGGTGAGGGGGCAAATTGACCTCCAGTCACATTTCTTGTTGCTATTGTTGTTGGGATTTTTTTTTTCTTTTCTTTTTCTTTTTTTTTTTTCTTTTCTTCTTTTTTTCATTTTTTTCCCAATACTTTGGGACAGAAGAGAGAAGTTAATTCAGGAGATTAGATATGTTTTTTGTTTTGTTTTTGTTTTGTTCGTTTTTTTTTTTTTTTTTTTTTTTTTGTGAAAGACAGGAGAAGAGAAAATCTGGCATGCAGTCGAAATAAGGAATTTGAGTTGGAAGAACAAGAACAAGAACAAGAACAAGAAAATGATGATGATGATTATGATGATGTTGATAATGATGAAGTTCTCGAAGAAAGGCTTCTAGATCCAAATATGTACAAAGCCTTCGTTCAATATATCCAAAACCTGACAAATATTTGATACAAGAGTAGGTCAGTCAACAAAAAAAATAATAAAAGAAAAAAAAAAGAAGTAAGAACTAAGACAAAAGCAAGAGAGGAGAAAACAGAAAGCTGAAGCCCCACAGATGACTGACTGTCGGTGGCTAACCGGCAAATCAACCAGCCAACCAACCAACAAAAATCCTAAATGAACTCACACACTCATTCATAGACTGACTTCTCATCCCAGGCGCTTGCTCTTTTGTTATTGACTGGTCACACAGCTGACCATTCAAAGCAGTCAGACCATCAACCTGACTGACCGATCAACCAACCCACCAACCAAGCAATCAACCTGGTCCACCAACCAAGCAATCAACCTACTCTCTTGCTCTTCCTCGCTCAACTCGTCAAGCACAGATTTCTCTCTCGTCCCAGGCCGATTTGTTCAGTCTGTGCCGTTTCCGGTTCCGTCGTCGCCGGAAGTGCAGGCGCAGGTGGTTCCGCTACCTGTAGTGCTGGAAAATGAACAGTGAAGATAAACGTGTGCATTTGTCAGTTTATGACTTCATTTTCGTTGTTCTGATTTTTAGAAGAGATGAGAGAAGGTATGTGTGTGTGTATGTGCGTGTGTGTGTGTGTGTGTGTGTGTGTGTGTGTGTGTGTGTGTGTGCGTGCGTGCGTGCGTGCGTGCGTGCGTGCGTGCGTGTGTGTGTGTGTGTGTGTGTGAGAGAGAGAGAGAGAGAGAGAGAGAGAGAGACAGACAGACAGACAGACAGACAGACAGACAGACA
>CM065742.1:21032831-21040331 GCA_033310375.1 Conus canariensis | reverse complement strand
AACGAGTTCATCCCATTTAGGCAGTGTGTGCGTGTCTACAATAAAGTCATAGCACACATGCAATGAAGGGGTAAGCTGTGGGGATCGGACTGCGAACGGGAGGGAGACAGGCCGGGGAGGCGGGAGGGATGGGAGGGGTGGGGGGGGGGGGACTTGGGGATTGGGGGAAGGGACGGCGCGTGGCAGGGGAGTTCCAGGGTCATAGAAAAGCGGTCTGAAGATGGCGGGGCCTCTCTTCTTCCCTCAACTACATGTCTTAGCACCAAGTATTTAAAAAGAAAGAAAACGCCTCTGTTTGACGTCATCTTGGTTTTGACGTATTTTATGACGTAGTCTACATCATACTCGACGCCTCCGCTTCGGTTTTCACCCATATTCATCCGCGTCAATCAATTGTCTGATTCCGCCCTGGGAGGCAATTTTCTGAGGTTGTGTTCTTGTTCGGTAACTGCAACTGTGAAAACAAGGTAGACCGTTTTTAAATTACTGCCTTTGCATGGCTTACCTCATTCACCACGTATATGATTACACTCATAGTTTGCTATAATAGACAAGATATGTTTAAATATGAGCGCATCCTTATTCGCGTTTTAGTCAGATGTCCTTGTGTGCTCTATCCTCTGCTTGGAAGATACTGTAGAAAATGGTTGATCTTGTTAAAGCACATGGTGATATTTCGTGCAGTATTTTCGTATAGATCCAGCAAACATGTCTTTTATTTTCATTATTTGAAGCAATCTTTACATCTGCTGAGTTTCATAGGGGAAAAAAATGTCAGTTTCACGATGTTGAAAAAATTTGCTGGAGACGTATATGGCAGATCCACGGCCTGTAGCATGTGGTGATGTCTTCTTTAAGGGCGTGGCTGGAAGAAATCTCAATAAAATTTATGTGTTTCTGTCAGAGCTTGTATTGCCACCCATCGCAGTTGCCGTAAAAAAAAAGACAATGTTTAAGTTTACTGCACACACACACACACACACACACACACACACACACACACACACACACACACACGCACGCACGCACATGCACACGCACACACACACACACACACACACACACCGCGCGAGCGCCCTCGAAACTTGATGATTACATATAGGCCTACCCGCTTTGTTTACACACGTTTTTAGAAAGTGTATTTTGAAGGATTGTGTGAATAAGTTGGGTTTTTTTTGGTTTTTTTGTTTTTTTATTTTTTTTTATTGACTTCTGAGTGGACTTCAAAACAGCGACAGCCCTGATATGGCACTTTGCCGTCGGCTGGGCTAAAAGCAACATTACCTAACCGTACACACATGAGTCAAAAACTAGTAAAAGGCAGAAAAGAAAATGTTGGTTAAAAAAAAGTAGAATGAAAAACAAATAGAAAACATTACTGGAAGATAGGTCCTGAAGATAAATACTATCAAAAGGCACAAAATAACCGTTAAAGGACAGCAAACGACAGATATAGTAACAAAAAGTAGAGAACTGGTGAAACGTACTCAACGATGGAAAATAAGTACTTAAAAAAAAGGTTGACAAGAAATAAAGAAATAACCAGTGGTTAAAAAGCAGAAGACAGTCTTTGCGAAGTTTTTTTAATGATGAGGAAAATAGTTAACAGTTGGTAACAGGTAAAACAAAGTCATGACCCGACAAGTTGAGAGACAAAGGAAAAAAAAAGTCAAAAGACGAATACAAATGATCAAAAGTAGAAAATGGCATTCAACAGTACAGCTTACGTACTAGCAGTAATGAAAAAAAGGTAGAAAACTAATCTAAAACAAGAAAGAAAAAAAAAATGGTGGGGGGGGGGGGGGGGGGGGGGGGGGGGGGGTGTCAAAGAAAGAATACAGTAAATCAAAATCGGAAAATGATGAAGTAGACAACGGTAATCAACAGAAGAAAAAGTGGTGGTAAAAATATGACATTGTGGATAAAGGAAGATAATGGTCATCAAAAAGTAGAAAACAGTGGTCAAAGAGGTTCAAAGTTCAAAGTAGAAATCATGCAGAGGTCAAAGGAAGACAATGGTGGTGAAAAGAGGTAAATAGTGAAAGTAGTAAACAGGTGTGAAAGAAACGAAAAGAGGTCAAAGTAGAAAACAGAGATGAAAAGTAAAAAAAAAAAAAAAAAAAAAAAAAAAAAACGGTGTTGAAAAGTAGAAAGCGGTGAAGATGGAAAAAAAAATGTTCCAAGAGTAGAAAGAGAACAGTGGTCCGAAGAAGACAAAAACAGTGTTCAAAATTAAACAAAGTTCAAAAGCAAAAAAAAAGGTGTTTAAAAGAAGTAAACAGTGATCAAAAGTAAAGAAAAAAAAAGAAAAAGGGGGGAGGGGGGGGGCACGAGAGGTACGTGGGGGGAGTGCAAAAGAAGAAAACAAAGGTCTGAAATGGAAAACGGCAGTCAAAAGTACAACAGAGTGATCAAAAGTAGATACAATGGCCAACAATAGAAAACTCGGTGTGTGGTGGGGGGGGGGGGGGGGGGGGGGGGGGGGGGGGGGGGGGGGGGGGGGGGGGGGGGGGGGCACAACAGTGGAAAATGGTGGTCGAAAGAAAAAAAACAAAACAGACATCAAAAGTCTTAATGAGCGGCCAGATGTAAAAAAAAAAAAAAAAAAAAAAAAAAAGGAACGGCCAAAACTGGATTACCGTGGTCGGATGTAGGAAATATCGGTCAAATATTGAAAACGGTAATCAACAGTTGCAAACACTAAGTCAAAAAAAAAACAACAACAACAAACAACCAGAAAACGGTAATCAAAAGTGGAAAACATTGTAATCTGAAGCAGGAAAACAGGAGGTAAAAGTAGAGAAAGAATGTTTGGTCCCAGAGTAAAACCTTGGGTTAAAATAGAAAGCAGCAGTCTGGAGTAGAAAACATTGGTTAAAAAGTGAAAACGGTAAGCAAATGTAGAGAGAAAAAAACGATAGTAAAAAAAAAAAAAAAAAGCAGAAGACAACAAACAAATCATAGTTCAAAAGTAGGAAACAAAGGGCAGGTAATCAGTCAACGGTAGAAAACAGCAGCCAGCAGCAGTGTCGACTGAATGGGCACTAGCAGTCTTCATGCTCTGCAAAACTCACGACGCAGCCTACCGACCATTTCACCTGTACTGCCCCAAACCCCAATGAAGTGTCTGTTGTTGACCCTTCCCACTTATCCCCTCCCCCAACTTTCCTCCCCACCCCTGTATCTCCCCCCCCCCCCCCCCCCCCCCACCACCACCACGGTGTTCGACGCTTGTCCTCGACACTTCTAGCTGATCCTTATCAGTCACTCCGGACAACGTATACACAACATTCCTGGTAAAAAGACGTCGGCTCCAATCTCCCCCTCGGTGTAAGGTCTGTAATCACTCCCCAGCCCCGAAATCACTTCCCCGGAGAGTGTGAAAGGGGAGTTAAATCCAGCCTCCACTCTTTGTTCCCAAATCACTTCCCCTCCTTTCAAACTCTCAGATTTGCCCTCAAACAATAAACATATCAACTAGAGCACATTGTGCCCGAATTTGAAGGACGTGGGGTGGGGTGGGGGTAATTTTATACCCTAGACAAAACTACTCCCTACTCTGTTTCAAAAAAGACTCCCCGGTGAAAGATTTTGGGCATGGTTCAGAAATACCTCACGGAGTGACTATAATTATGCACGTGCCAAAGTTGTCCGCCCTACGTCACGGGGGAGGGGGACATGGGTACATTGCATGCATCAGTCCTCAGGACTCCTCTGGACAAAACCCCGATCAATCACTATGGAGTGGTTTAATTGAGAACAGGGTGGGATTCGTTGTGGATCAGGTCCTTAATAATCATCCTCCACCACCACCCCCCCACCCCCCCCACCCCCTCTCGTAAATCACCCTCCACGCAACCCCAACCCCACCCCACCCCCAAAATCATCCTCCACCCCACCCCCACCTCATCAAATAAGGTGCAAAATGCTTTGACTGATATGTTCTACCGTTACGAACACTTGGAGAATTTTGAAGGAGGTGGGTGATTTTGGAACAAAGGGGGTGGGAGGGGGGGGGTGGTAGTCTGGATTTTCTCACCTGGGGGTGAGTTTGGGCACGAGCCATTTCTGGGGAGTGATTTCGGGGCGTGGGGTGATTACAGAACGTAACACCGGTCACCCCGCCCACGCTGTCTTCCATTCTTGTTTTGAGTGAGGTGAGGGTAAGTTTGTTTTGCGAAGGTTGTTTAATATGTCTGTTTATCCATGTCGCTGATTACGGTGAGAGGGGTGGGGAGAGGGGGGAGAGGAAGAGGATGGAAGATCCGAGAGAGAGAGAGAGAAGAGAGAAGGGGGGGGGGGGTCATGGTGACATGAAAGAATATGTTACCGAACAGACTCAAAAAAAAAATAGGATAATCAGGTGGACAAAGAAAGTCAGAACGGGAGCGATAGCGAGCGAGCACAGCATAAAGAGAAGAGAAGAGAGAGAGAAGAGAGAGAGAGAGAGAATCTTTTCCAATCAGAAAAATGCGGAATAAGCATAAATTGGCTTTATTTTTGTTCGTTTTCTCCCCCCCCCCCCCCCCCTCCCCCCAGATGAGAGAGAGAGAGAGAGAGAGAGAGAATCTTTTCCAATCAGAAAAATGCGGAATAAGCATAAATTGGCTTTATTTTTGTCCGTTTTTCTCCTCCCCCCCCCCCCCCCCCCCCCCCCCCCCCCCCCCCCCCCCAACGTTAAATCCGGCCTATGAATTAACAAGTGCAAAACCAGATTCTCACAGTTTTTGAGCGAGAGAGAGAGAGAGAGAGAGAGAGAAACTGCGATTTAAACGGTGACTTAAACGCCAAACACATGACAACACAACTGGAAACAGAGCTTGTAGCCGGCCGTTTTGTCCGAGGTTACAGAGCTCCGTGGATACAACCTAACACGCCACAAGGTAATACAATATCATGAACATGGATAAAAGTTAACATCATCTCCTGTTTATTTTTGACCCTCTACGTCCCCCTTCATTACCGAGATGTTCCCACTACTGTGCCGGCATACGTACACACCATCACAATGCCATTATCCATGACACAGGAAATTCGGAAAAGGTCAGTGTTTAGTGTACAAAGACAACACGGAAACTGCACATTGTGTATAAATACAACATGAAAACTGCATGTTGTGTACACAGACAACACGGAAACTGCACATTGTGTATAAAGACAACATGAAAACTGCATGTTGTGTACACAGACAACACGCAAACCACATTGTGTATAAAGACAACATGAAAACTGCATGTTGTGTACACAGACAACACGGAAACTGCACATTGTGTATAAAGACAACATGAAAACTGCATGTTGTATACAAAGACAACACGGAAACTGCACATTGTGTATAAAGACAACAAGAAAACTGCATGTTGTGTACACAGACAAGACGGAAACTGCACATTGTGTATAAAGACAACATGAAATATACATGTTGTGTACAAAGACAACACGGAAACTGCACATTGTGTATAAAGACAACATGAACACTGCATGTTGTGTACAAAGACAACACGGAAACTGCACACTGTGTATAAAGACAACATGAAAACTGCATATTGTGTACACAGACAATACGGAAACTGCACGATACACACGCAATATTGTTATCAGTAGTAGTAGTAGCAGCAGCAGCAGCAGCAGCAGTAGTAGCAGTGGTGGTGGTGGTGTGTACTAGTAGTAGTATAGTAGTAGTAGTAGTAGCAGCAGCAGCTGTAGTAGTAGTAGTAGTTGCCGTGGATGCAGCAGCAGCAGCAGTAGTAGTAGAAGTAGTAGTATATTACAATCAATATCAGATCTTTAACAAAAAAAAAAAAAAGGGGGGGGGGGGGGATACGATCATTATTATTGTTATTATTATATGTCTGTGTCAGGCGATTGTGGTGATTCGGTTTCGCCGCTAATGAAGCACGGGGAAGGAAGCAAACTGAAACACGCTTACCAAAAGTGTGAACCACACGTCACTGAAGTGTACAGAACGTTTTAAGAGCTTTAACGTCACGTTAATCAAGATTTACCTAAAACGTCATTGCCGCGTCGATGTCCTTGTCGCACTCTATGTGAATGCGACAACACGGAACAAGACTAACACAAATTTACGGGCTGAACTTTTATCCATTTTTTTGTTTGTTTGTTTGTTTGTTTTGAGTTTTATCACGCTCACGTCGGTTTTGTATGTAGAAAATGACTTACTGATCAGTTTCTAATTTGATTCATGATTAAGCTTACTTTGAGTCAGATTTGTGCAGTTCTGTACCCGTGAAACTAAAACTGTACCCGTGAAACTAAAAGTTGTACCCGTCGTGACGGTAATTCTTGTTAGCCATACAACAGACGATAATTTAGAAAAAAAAAAAAAAAAAAGCATAAACCTCGAAATTATGTAGCGCTATGTCAACCACTGCTGTATGATATAACTAGCCTATTTAACGAGTTGCATAATAATACATCACAGATCAACAACGAAGACCTGAATATGGATGAAACCAGACCAATGTACAGGCACACGGTTTTACGAATAATGTCAAATGCGTAGGCCTGTTGTTATTCCAACTCACTGACGGGCGATGAGTGTTTACACACGTATTTAACAGGGGCGCGGCAGTAAGTTAGTGTCAACATGTGGGTCGGGCAATTCAAGTACTCTCCTGTTGAGCACGTAATGTAAACAAAACAAAACAAAAAAAGCAGAAGACAAAAAAAAAAAAAAAAAAAAAAAAAAAATCCAGCAGGAAAAGATCTCACAACACGCAGACAAGTCCATCTGGACAGAAATCTCTATCTCTGTCTGTCTGTCACTCTCTGTCTCTGTCTCTGTATCTGTCTGTCTGTCTGTCTGTCACTCTCTGTCTCTGTCTCTGTCTGTCTGTCACTCTCTGTCTCTATCTATGTCTGTCTGTCTGTCTGTCTGTCTCTCTCTCTCTCTCTCTCTCTCTCTCTCTCTCTCTCTCGCCTCTCTGCCGCTGTCTGTCCTCTCTCTCTCTCTCTCTCTCTCTCTCTCTCTCTCTCTCTCTCTCTCTCTCTGTCTCTCAAGCATGCCTTAACAACATCCAGAGAACTGTTTGTCTGTCTGTCTGTCTGTCTGTCTGTTTATCTGTATGTCATTGTCTTTCTCTCTGTCTCTGCCTGCCTGCCTGTCTGTCTTCTCTCTCTCTCTCTCTCTCTCTCTCTCTCTCTCCTCTCTCTCTCTCTCTGCCGCTGTCTGTCTGTCTCTCTGTCTCTGTCTGTCTGTCTGTCTGTCTGTCTGTCTGTCTCTGTCTCTCTCTCTCTCTCTCTCTCTCTCTCTCTCTCTCTCTCTCTCTCTCTCTCTCAAGCATGCCTTAACAACATCCAGAGAACTGACGAGCTCTCTGTCTGTTTGTCTGTGTGTTTGTCTGTATGTCATTGAATTTCTCTCTTGTCTGTGCCTGCCTGCCTGCCTGCCTGCCTGCCTCTCTCTCTCTCTCTCTCTCTCTCTCTCTCTCTCTCTCTCTCTCTCTCTCTCCTTTTCAAAGACACCCCGACAGCCACTAG
>CM065742.1:20997831-21027831 GCA_033310375.1 Conus canariensis | reverse complement strand
GCGACTAAGCAATTATTGTCGTCAGTAGGGGGCTTAGTATGTGCTGTCCTGCATATGTTGGATCATAACAGGCGCCACTGAACACCACCGAGGCGACTCGGCAGCAGCGCAGTATCTCCTCCGGACTTGACATTGACTGTTTCCTGTGGATTGCCGGTGCCGTCGCTGCGACGGCCCGGGCCGGGCTGTGGCTGTGGAGATCGGAATGGGCGGCGTGGGTGCACTGCCACTGAGGAAGGGCAGAAAACAAAAACAAAAACCTAAAAATTTGAAAAGAAAAATGCTTTGTCGCGGAGCTAGAGAGAGTGAGCGTTCCCCAACGATAGTCCTCATGGATTTTCTAATATTGTCGACCTCAACATCTGCTCATCAAAAGCGTAGAAGTGGAGAGATGATCGAGGCTGACGTCATCACGAGAGCGAGGCATGACGGGCCACAGAATTTGAGACTTTCTTTTTTTATGCTGATCCTTGAGGATGAGGATGATGAAGATGATGTTATGGACTTCCATTCCGGTCTGAGACTGCGCGACAGGGCTGCACTTCACGCTTTCTGTCATATTGTGTCCCCGGCGTCAACCAGGCCCGAGAGATACAGACACCTGCTTTACATGTTTGAATGAAATTCGACTGTGTGACCCCAGTCTTCCCTGCTGAACCCATAGCAAACTCAACTCTAGCTAGGAGCCAGTCCAGGCAGAAAAATCCCACAAATTAATGACCGTTATAGGAATCGAACCTTCACCTCCGAGCCGGGAATCCGCGACGCTAACCACGGCAGGTCCGTGACCAAAGAATCAGGTCTGTAAAATTAAAAAAAAAAAAAAAAAAGATTAACTGAGAATCCCATGATGTACAGTTTAATAACAATTTTGATTAATAGATACACAATGAAAAGTTCAATTACTATTAACTGACAGATCCAGTCCTGAAAAGTTAGTACATGCTTGTAGATGATACTCGACTTCAACAATCTGCAAATTCTCAGAAATTCACTCACTGACACTTACAGGCCTACGCTCAGAGAGAGAGAGAGGAGAGAGAGAGAGAGAGAGAGAGAGAGAGAGAGATCAAATCATTCATACCTGAACACAATGAAGACAAGATTCATGAAAGAGCTTGGGCCCGGCCCTGCTTTTCGTTTTCTCTCTTTCTTTCTTTTTCTTTTTCTTTCTTTTTTTCTTTTCTTTTCTTTCTTTCTTTCTTTTTTTTTTTTTCTTTTCTTCTTTTGTTCCTGAGCATTCTTTGCCTCCATGAAAAGTTCATGTGGAGCAAGAAACCTGGGGTTGACGATGGATTCCACACTGTTGGTGACACCGTTCAACGTGTCATGCAGGGCTGACAGGTTTGATTGATTCTAAGCCAAGGAGATCACGTTTCCACCACCCGCGTTTGCTGACATGCATGATTGTTATAGAAGATTGCACAAAAGGTAATGACTCGATTTGGACGAATAAACCTGGTGGACTGAAAGATGACCGGGGCCCATTGAATTTGGGGTCCGTGTTCCCGATCTGGATGAAAGGATAGATTTAGGATCGTCAGCAAGATTCTCGTATCATCTTCAACATTTTTTTTTTTTTCTGGTGTCTGATCTTCTGTGTCACTCCTTTGGCATTACTGTTATGCTCATTCCGGCCTCTGTCCAAAGTCACACTCAGGCTTGTCCCATCGCAGCCCCGGCAGCGGCGATCCATTGGGAGAATCAATACAAAACCGTAAAGTGGCAACCCGCAAGAGGAGACACTGCACTGCCGCCAACTTCACTTCGCTGATGTTCTGTGGTGCCTGTTCCACAGCAAAACTGGAAGTTTAGCGCCTCATCCTTAATAATGTTTCGGGTCTGCCCGTGAGGAGTCTTTCACTGACTTGAGAGCCCTGAAAACAGCAGCAGCCCACATCGAGGTCAGCCCCTGTGCCAGCCACAACGTTGTCTTCCTGACCGACGCCCTGTCCATCTTGCAGGCCCTTCAGTCCAACAGAGACCCGGAACTCAATGATCTGTCCTCCTCTCTCGCCTCCCTCTGCACAAGTCACACAGTCACCCTGCAGCGGATTCCCTCCCACTGCAACGTGCTTGGCAATGAGACTGCTGACTCCCTGGCAAAGGAAGGCACTACGAACGAGCAGATGGACAGATCTACCAGCTACTCTGAATCCAGGACCATCATTAAGGCCAAGCTGCAGAACAAGTGGAAGCAGCAGCATCCACGCCACAACAGAGCAGACCCGTACTACCTGCTGACTCGTCGAGAGCAGGTAGCTATTTTCAGGCTCAGGACAGGCCTCAACCGCCTGAAACACCACCTATTTATTAAACTCCGCATCGCAACACAGAGCAGCGCCCCTGCAGAACAGGCAGCCAGACAACAGAACGTCTGCTACAGTCCTGCCCGCTCCACCAAGCGCTCCGACAAGAAAACCTGGCCCGACCCAATCCCAGTGGCCCGGAAGCTTTAGGAGGACTGGAGGACCTGCGACGTACTGCCACCTTTGTCGAGGAGACGGGGGAATCCATCTGACAAATGACGAACGAGACAACAACTGACTTGAGAGCTGCGACTTCTGAAGTTGTGGACTGTTTGTGCTTTATGTAGGGGGGAAAACAGTTCACTGAGGCTGGGTCTGGGGCCCTCTGCTAGGCTGCTGGCAGAGCTGGCTCTTGGTGTGGTGTGGATCTCCAAAGCAGTGTCAACTTCAGTCGGTCAGATCTCCTCACTGTGTTTGACACAGTCAACAACTACCTCTAGCTCCTTGTTACCCACAAATCACACACACACACACACACACACACACACACACACACACACACACACACACATGCACATGCATTTCTACACACACACACGCGCGCGCGCGCGCGCGCGCGCGCGCGCGTATTCATGCACGTGCACATGCGCACACACACACATACAAATGCGCAAATGTGCGAACATGCACACACACACATGCATATGCATACACACACATCATACACACACATGCACTCGCACACATACATGGGCCCGTGCCCACAGACCCATACTCACACATGTGTACGCTCATCACAACACATACAATGATAATAATGGCACAGCCAATGTTAGGCAGGTACTCAAGGTCTGACAAGCGCGTTGGGCTAATGCGTATGTCAGACTCCTGTTAGGCCTAAGCCGTAGCCACGAGACCCTCTTCTTAAATTCTGTCATCTTAGTCATCAATTCATTTATCTTTCAGCTTTAAATCATGCTCAGTGTGGTCTCAAAACTTAGCGGATGTGGTGTAGCGTATATGGACTAGTCCACTGGCAGCAACACCTCCTTGATGAAACTGAAGCTGAAACTCACACGTCTCAAGGGTATATCCCATTTCCTGACGAGCTTGTTAATTTCTGGGGTGATTCAAGGGTTGGTGTCTTTAGTTTATGTCTGAGAGTGTGGCCTTCGAGATGGCCAAGTGGTAGGCCAAGATCTGGCCGTACTAAGCCTTCTTCTTCTTCTTCTTCTTCTTCTTCTTCTTCTTCTTCTTCTTCTTCTTCTTCTTCCCTTGAGCGACCAACATCAACATTTTGATGGCTACTGTCACTTTTGGGAGGAAGCATGCGCGCAGCAACAAAAAAAAAAAAAAAAAAAAAAAAGAACAATCACTGGGGGGCACGTACCCCCGAGAGGAATGCCTCGAGGGTAGGAGCAGAGACTGTATGGGGTTCTAAAGAGTTCCAGTCTCTGCTGGTACGTGGGATGAAAGAGTATTTCCTATCATCAGTTCTACAGAAGATGTTGTGGTAGGCTAGGTTGTGACCTCGTCGTGCTCTGGTTTGGGGTCTCAAGTTTGGGGCTTTTACATTTATCAGTCCATGGTGAATTTTAAAAAGCATTCCCAAGCGGGCAGTTCTGTACCTCAACGCTACTGTCGGTGTCAGTTTGCAGACTATCGGAGAGTGTTGCCATTTTTTCTTTGATACTCTCCCAGTTGGCCTTGTGGCAGAGTGGAATTTGGCGCTGCGGTTGTGTTAGTGCTTTTGGTCTGGTTGACAATTTACAGTAGACAATGTCATGGCCAGAAAGGCCTGGTGTGACACTGACTCTAGGGATCATCTCTGGGACATTCGTGATGATCAGGTCCAGGGTATTAGCAGCCTTGTTATCATGGCGCGTTGGCTCAAGGACAACTTGCTCCAGGGCCATGTCATTGAGCAGGTCCATCAGCTGGTTGTGGAGGCGGATGGAAGTGGCACCTGGCTTGAGGGTCTTTGTCCGCCAGTCCCAGCCTGGGAAGTTCAGATCTCCAGCGATGAGCAGGTTGCCATTTGCCATGCTGTCTATAATGGTCGAAGCAATGCTTGGGAAAAAAAAAATTCAAGGTTAATTCAGTATGTTTGATTTTAACTTCAAGAGCTGATTGTGTCACGATTTGTTTCTCGAGCAGTAGAGGATGTTGTAGGCATCGAGTCACGAGTGTGATGTCGATATAATTTTGTGCCTAATAAGCATCTGCGGACCATAGCCCAAACACTGGAGTTTCTACGCGAAAGGGAAACTACTTCAGTGTAATCTGAACGCACTTCCGGATATTTGGCTCCAAACACGAGTTGGCTTGCAGTCGATACTTTTAGCTTGATGGTTTTTTGGATTGACCATGACTCAGTCCATTGTCGTTCAAGGTAGATATTTTTACTCGAATATTTTCCAGCTATGCTGTAACTAGTGAGCAATGATTCTTCTATGGTTTAAAATGTAGCAAAACACGTAGATTTTGGATAGAGTCCCTAGCAACGTAAGACGAACCACGCGAAAACCAACGGTGGACCATAAACAACAATGAAGATGGTGATTAATGAAATGATTATGGCTATCGTGGTAAATAGATGGGCAAATGTAACCCCTATGCGAACCTATTTTTTTCCGCGCCTGCAGAAGTAGGCTTTTCTGCTTACCCCCTTCAACAGTACGTGCTCTTGGAAACTGGGAAACCCAAACCTAACCCGGATTTTAGTCTTAATGTAGTACTAGTCTTAGCCAAACCCTAAAACCTTACCATAACCCAATGCTTTACATTATGTTGATAGAAAGTACATGGGTATGTGCAATACATTCGCATTTTAATTATGAATGAAATCTTTTTGTAGGAACAGCTATATCGACAGAAAGATGCACAAAGTGAAAATGGGGTTGAACAGTTTATGTTTATCAGATAGAAAATACACTGTTCAATTTTGTTTAGTGACATATTTAATTTCATCAAGTAATCCATGTCAGATATATTACTGATGTTTTAACTTTATTAATTAACCTAAGTTTTTTTATGTGTGCCGTACATTTTATGCTCGTGTTCATATTGTGTGTTGTCAGTACAGCAGATGAATAAGACTGTTGATTTATATACATAAAGAAAAATTAGCACACAGATTTCTGGTAGAAATGAGTATTTCAGTTTTGTTGTTGTTTTCTTTTATCTAAACCCAGGAAAGAAGAGAATGCGAGGTTTATTGGAATTTGGAGACAAGGAAAAGTGAAATTCATAGGAATGAGTGAGTTATATTGATTATGTTTGTCATTTTGTGAATGCCGTATGAGAATTGATCTATCATTTACCAGACCAAAGGCAGCTTGGCAGGAAAAAATGCTGAGCAAGCAGATAAGATCATTGATCCGATAATTGATGCCACAAAAAACAAAAACAAAAAAGCAGATCATGTACAGTGCATGCTGCTTGTGTCTTTGTGTGTGTGTGTGTGTGTGTGTGTGTGTGTGTGTGTGTTTGTGTACATGCATGTTTGGAGGGAGGGGGGAGGAGAGGGGGTGGGGGTATGAACAGTCCCCTTGATGTCAAAACTAATTGTCTTGGGCAGTGCTGTAGTCAGTTTTTGAGCTTGTAATTCAGTACTAAATATTGTATTCACCTGATTGGTCGTTGCAGTGGGACAGTGTGGCAATCAGATTGGTTGTCGCTTCTGGGACCTGGCACTGAGAGAGCATGCTGCTGTCAACAAGGTTTGTAATTCATGATATTGTTGTGGAAACATATATGTATATACATATTGGTTTTCATCAGGTTAAACTCATTGGCTCATAGTGCATTTTGTTGTCATGGAATCTGTTGCTTTTTTTCTCAAACAAGATAAACTCTTAGGCTGATGTTACAAATATTTAAACGGAAACATGTCTTCAAGGACAAAGTGAACCCACAGGCTTAGAATATAAATCAGATTGCCAAGGAAACATGTTTCCTTTTTCATTAGTGTGATGAACATAAAAGCTGGTGATATGGTAATGGAAACAGTTTTTGTTATCAACAAGGTAAAGCAAGAGGCTTATAATACTTTGTGACTTGCCGAGCATGGTGTGTCTACTCATCATCCGGTACCAGCCTCACTGGGCAAGACAAGTACAGAAGACAGCCTTATTCTGGAGATGCTTTTGTGGAGGAGGGGCAATGTAGCCAGGGAAATCAGAACAAAACTCTGCCAGCCAGCCCTTACCAGCAGTGACATTACCACCACCAAGTAGGAAAATGTTGCATGCAGTATCAGCGCACTGCCTACAGCAGTACACACAGGGCATAAAGACCTTAGACTATCAAAAACACAGATCAACTGCTGCCGAAGGGAAGAGAGAGTGGCAAGACTTCTCCATGCGATGCAGTGTGTGAGGAAGAGGGATGGGTTTCTCCACTACTGGTCTCCATTATTGCGTGAAGACCCACATCAGATTCTGAAGACGTGGTTGTTTCGTCAGACTGACAGTAGAAACCAACCATCATTGAACAAGGTTGATTCAGAACAAGTTTTGGGGAAATTTTTCATGAGCAATTTTCCTTTGTTAAGTTGACGGAGCTGAGTCTGAGATGGTGTTCTTACAAGTCGACTTGCTGGTCAGAGTGTTCTTGATGTACTCTTCTAATAATGATGGCACTTTCAAATCAGTTATCAAGAAAACTACCACCTCTTATGCTATCAGGCCATATTAAGTTTGATGTTCATGCTTTTTTTCTGTCCACCAAGGTTGATTTTATATCTAGAGATGCATACAATTGTTGATTTTTTATGATTTTTTGGGGGGGTCCAAGTTGGCAAATCCTGTGCAACTTGAGGGAGAATTACAGCCCCTTTTACTGCAACTTGATTGGGTTTTGTTTTTATGCCTGTGCATGTTTTTTTTTTCATACCTGTGCATGTGTTGACAGCAGGAAAAGGAATAAAAGATGAGAAGAAAGGAAAAAAAAAAACAACAACTATACCAAAGCAGACAATTTCTTGCTCTGTGATGCATCTTCAGTCAGAATGATGTGTGTTTTGCAGCAAGGTGTCTACGATGAGCCCTTGAGCAGTTTTTTCCGTAACGTGGACAGTCGCTTTGAGGATCCAGCAGATATCCCAGTGGGCTCTGGCAAGGGCAAAGTCAAGTCGCTGAAAGCTCGGGTAACAATCATTTCTTTACACTTAGTCGTTTTGTTTCTGGACGTGATCTTTGGTTGTTCTGTTGAAATGTGTTTGACTTCCTGGTGGTATGTGTTGAGATGGTGTGTATACATGTATGTGCATGGACATGAGATTGTGTGTATGTATCTGTATGCATATTTTATGTGTTGTTGGAGGCAGTCATAACACATTTTTTTTTGTTTGTTACTGACTGTCATGACACGTTGTCTTGTGTTGTTAATGGAAGTCATGACACATTGTTCCACGTCACTAGACGCAGTCCTGACTCGTTACTCATGCTGTTACTGGCAGTTATGACATGTTGTCCTGTGTTGTTGCAGGCTGTGCTGGTGGACATGGAGGAGGGGGTGGTGAGCGAGATGATGAAGGGGCCGCTGAGAGAAGTCTTTGACTTCAGGCAGCACATCACTGATGTCTCCGGCTCCGGCAACAACTGGTCAGATTCCTCGTCATTCCTTTGACTTACTGATTGTCCCTTCGGTAACTCGCTCAATGCTATCAATATTGGATTCAGAGAACATAACACTAATGCCTGCATTGGAAGGCAAATCAAAACACTTGCTGGCAGGTGAAAACCCATTCTCGCAGGAATCAAATGGATGAAAAGTTTGTCTGGTGTTGGTATGTAGCACATTATGGCTCGCTGTCACAGGCACATCCAAAGGTTTTATGGAAGGTCCAGAAGGCAGACCAAAGAAGGTCTGAATGGACAGCTAATCCTTTTAAGTTTCAATTAAAAAAATAGGTAACATGTACCAAAGTTCTGAATGATCAGCTTATCCTTTTTATGTTTTAATTAAAGGAATAGGTAACATGTACCAAAGTCCCGGATTAATTTCCTCGAGTATTTGAGAAACTTATGAAACTGGAGTTTTAAAAAAATGTCCCATAGCTTAATGGCTGTAGCAGCAGTGTCTGGGGCATGACATGACAAATGCACTGCATGGGTAGAACTGGACTAGGTACTGAGGATTTCATCACTAGGGCGGTCACTGGCAATCCATTTTTCAGTTCTGTTTGATAATTGTACTTTTTTTTTAATATATATTTATTTGTGGTAGTATTTACAAATTTTCAGATAAATTTGTGATGTGCTTTTGTAAATTCTTAGGGATAAACAATGTGCAGCAACTGATGCTCTTAGCATTGTCTAGAAATATCTGCTTTTATTTTCTTTGTAGGTTATGGGAATGAGGATGACCTACAGTTGTGGTTTCGCATGATAACTGACTCACGTTTTAAGCTGTCTCCACAAAAATGTATGACATTGTCAAAAGGCATGGCCCTTCACCTTTACCAAAACATGTTTTTGTTTAAAAAAAAAAAGAAAAAAAGAGTACGATAGACAAAAAAGAAAACCATGGCAAGACTTTTCAGGTCCATGGGTTACTAGGTGATCGACATATTGGTGTTTTCCGGTCCACGGGTCACAAGGTGAATAGTCCTAAGTGATTGATATATTGGTCTTTTTAGGTCCGTGGGTTACATGGTGAACAGTCCTAAATGATCTCCATGTTGTTTTCAGGGCAGTGGGTCACAAGGCATATGGTCCCCAGTATCATGATCAGCTGTCAGATGTAATGATCTCCATGTTGTTTTCAGGGCGGTGGGTCACAAGGATATGGTCCCAATATTGTGATCAGCTGTCAGATGTAATGATCTCCATGTTGTTTTCAGGGCAGTGGGTCACAAAGTATATGGTCCCCTATATCGTGATCAGCTGTCAAATATTGATCTCCATGTTGTTTTCAGGGCAGTGGGTCACAAAGTATTTTGGTCCCCTAGTACCTCGTGTATCAGCTGTCAAATATGATACTCCATGTTGTTTTCAGGGCAGTGGGTCATAAGCAGAATTATGGTCCCCAGTACCGTGATTCAGCTGTCAAATATGATCTCCATGTTGTTTTCAGGGCAGTGGGTCACAAAGTATATGGTCTTCAGTATCGTGATTAGCTGTCAGATGTAATGATCTCCATGTTGTTTTCAGGGCAGGTGGGTCACAAAGTATATGGTCCCCAGTATTGTGATCAGCTGTCAAATATGATCTCTATGTTGTTTTCAGGGCGGTGGGTCACAAAGTATATGATCCTCAGTATCGTGATCAGCTGTCAAATATGATCTCTATGTTGTTTTCAGGGCGGTGGGTCACAAAGTATATGGTCCCAGTATCGTGATCAGCTGTCAAATATGATCTCATGGTTTTCAGGGCGGTGGGTCACAAAGTATATGGTCCCCAGTATCGTGATCAGCTGTCAAATATGATCTCTATGTTGTTTTCAGGGCGGTGGGTCACAAAGTATATGGTCCCCAGTATCGTGATCAGCTGTCAGATGTATGATTCCATGTTAGGGCAGTGGTCCAAGTATATGGTCCCGTTCGTGATCAGCTGTCATTGATCTCTATGTTGTTTCAGGGCGGTGGGTCACAAAGTATATGGTCCTCAGTATGGTGATCAGCTGTCAGATGTAATGATCTCCATGCTGTTTTCAGGGCAGTGGGTCACAAGGTATATGGTCCCAGTATCGTGATCAGCTGTCAGATGTCATTCGTCGGGCGGCCGAGTTCTGTGATTGTCTGCAGTGCTTCTTCTCATCCATTCCATGGGTGGAGGCAAGTTACCTTTTCCATTCCCTAGTTTGTGTGTGTGTAGATTAATGAGCAAGTGTGCAATTTATGTGTGTGTAAATTAAGAAGCAAGTGTGTAATTTGTGTGCCTGCGTGCATGTGTGTGGATGTGCGTATGTATTTGTGATAGCACATGAATTGCGCTGGTTATTGTGTGTGAGTGTTTGTGCGCATTTAAGTATTGTGCATGTAAATTGGAGTGCATCAGTGTTTGCGCCTGTACACATGCACGCATATACTGTGTGTGTGTAGATGTGTTTTTGCTGTTTCACAAAACATACCCAGCATCTTCAGCTGAACATACTTATCTGCTTTTGTGTGATTTTTCCTGTTCTCCACAAACTTGGGACGTCACCAAGTATTAGCACACACATTCTTTGCTTTGTTGAATTCTGATTATGATGGAAGGAGACTACCAACTGATCTTGCCCATGCACTGTGCTAGGGGGTGGGGGGAAGGCAGTGTCTGCGTTCTGAGATAACGGCAAAGGTCAGAGGTCATAGCCATCAGCAGCCGAAGCACTGCTCAGGAAAACTGCATTGTGGGCAGTGTGGAGTTTGTGTTCCGATCAGAACACATGTATTCCGATCAGAACACAAAGAAGTTTGGGATAAAAACAGATTGTCATGTTTCTTCCTTTTTTTTCTTTGTCTTAGGAAAATTTAGAAGGATATAAAAACTTTCTTTTCTTGTTTTTTTTTTTAGAAGAAAATTTCATGAGAGTCAGAGAAGTTGATTCGATGTACACACTCTTGCTAGAAAAGAGATACGGTGAAAGTTTGTTTTTTTTTTCGTCAGCAATGATTATTGCACATTTATTCTCTGAATAAATCGTAGATCATCTTCGTTCAAGCAAAGCACCTCCAAAACATTCAATACAAATCCTTTATACATAGCAACTTTAAACATTTTGAAAAACAAGCTTAAATACAGCCTGTCCTCCATTCAACTGCTGGAAAGGAAAGAAAAATCAAATTAATCTTAACAAATCTTAAATAAATGTTAGCGAACCGCCCAGAGAAACGTGGACAAACGAGTCACAAGACAAAACACAACGCGTTTCGACCTCTTAGGTCTTCCTCAGGTGAGAAACAAACGAATGAAACAACGAAAATTCATTTAGCTTTGATCACTTCAGATCGCTAGAGTTCAGTGCAAGGAAGAAGGCGTTGAATGAAGTTCAACGATTTTCCTTGCGCTGAACTCTAGCGATCTGAAGCGATCAAAGCTAAATGAATTTTGTTGTTTATTCGTTTGTTTTCACTGAGGAAGACTAAGAGGTAGAAAGCGTTGTGTTTTGTC
This sequence comes from Conus canariensis, assembly GCA_033310375.1. Taxonomy (NCBI): domain Eukaryota; kingdom Metazoa; phylum Mollusca; class Gastropoda; order Neogastropoda; family Conidae; genus Conus; species Conus canariensis. The sequence continues at coordinate 21,016,484 of CM065742.1, read as the reverse complement.
TTGTGATCGTTGTCACGTTTTTGGCGGTTCGCTAACATTTATTTAAGATTTGTTTAGATTTCGCTGCAGTCGTCTCACTTTGGAACTAGATCCAAATTAATTTGTACCAGTATTGTGTGTGTCCATGTGTGTATGTATGTCACAGAGAGAGAGAGAGAGAGAGAGAGAGAGAGAGAGAGAGAGAGAGAGAGAGAGAAACAAACTTAATCTTGTGTTAGCCAGTATTTAAGTATCCATGTGTGTATGTATGTCACAGGGAGATGAGAGAGAGAGAAACAAATTAATCTTGTGTAGCAGTATTGTGTGTATCATGTGTGTATGTATGTCACAGAGAGAGGAGAGAGAGAGAGAGAGAGAGAGAGAAAACAAATTAATCTTGTGTTAGCCAGTATTGTGTGTGTTCGTGTGTGTATGTAGTATGTATGTCAGAGAGGAGAGAGGAGAGAGAGAGGAGAAATTATTTGTGTTAACGATTGTGTGTGTTCGTGTGTGATGTATGTCAGAGAGAGAGAGAGAGAATGAAAGAGAGAGAGAGAACAAATGAATTTTGTTAACCAGTATTGTGTGTATGTGTATGTATGCCACAGAAAGAGAGAGAGAGAGAAGGGGGATGAAGTGGGGTGGTGGGAGAAGGCGGGGAGCAGAGAGAGATGTGTCAGCTGTGCATGTAGATCTGTATGCAACGTGTCTGATGCAGCATTCAGCATGCACACGGTAGTTAACTGTGTCTATCATGTTGCCTGTTTATGGAAAGTTCTTATTATAAAATGAATGTGCAGTATGTGTATGCATATATTTATCCTTGAATTTAAAACAAAAACTAAAGAAAAAGGAAAAAAAGATTGTGATGTGGATAGCAAGTTTCAACTTCCATTATCCCCTTGCGAGGCCAGCTTTGGTGGAGATGCGAAAAACACAAAACATCACTGGTCACAACCCCAAAGTATGTATTCACATGGCCATTTTACCCAATTTATAAAGCTTACATCAAAGGAATTTTGTATATGTATATATACATATATATACATGACAAACATGAGAAATGCCTTTAATCACATATTCTTCTGTTCACATTGCAGCATAATCAACAGGCAGTATTTAGCTTGCTTTTATGAAGCTGTCCTGATAATTTGTTATCTGAAAATTCTCCCACTTAACTTCCAGCAAAATATTGTATATAGGGGAGAGGTGCTTCTGAAACAGCAAAATATATCACAACATCAGACGTGAAATTGTTCATACTTGATTTTTCGATTACAAAACAAGCAACCCAAAGTTTTTTTTTTTTCAATATAATGTAAAGAAGATGCAAAGGAGTACATCTTCAGTTGCTAGAATTTTTGGGCTGGAAGTACTCGGTATGGTACATCTTTGAACAAACAGTAACAATACCTTCTGAGAGGGGACATAACTGCCTTAATGAACACTGTCCTTTGTCCAATACCATCTCAGTGTTTGCCGTTGATGTGTGTGAATGTCCATGACACTATTTAATGGGAGAAATGTTAACTGGTAATCAAATTCAGTTGTGTGTCAACTTACTAATACAAAATTTGGGGTTCATTTGATGTGTTGTATGATGTAGTAGTTTGGTGATATAATATCCATACCATTTTGTGTTTGTGCATTTAACATTTATTTTTAGTTCAAGTGTGTATTCAAAACAGCACCTGAACGTGGGACATCGGCACAGCTCCACACTTTTGTGCACAGTTCTGCAGAGCTGAACATTTTGGAGGCATTAATTCTTCTCTAAAATATTAGTTATAGAAATTGGTTTTCAAGATGCACAAAAGAAAGAGAGAAAACCTATTCTTTTTCGAATGCTGAAGTGTCTCATCATAATTTACCTTTGTTTCTGTATGCAACCTTCGGGGAAAAAAATGACATAAAATCCATATATGCTTTTGACAAAACCAGAATTCAGCATTTACGAATGATTAAACTTTACTTGTTAAAATAACCCAACAGTATTGAAACATCAAAGGTCACTCGAAGGGTTTACACAATGGCATGTCAACTGAAAACAAGCTGTTGAATCGCAAGACTTGAAGTCATGTTGTGATGTAGTACTGTCTGGAAAATTCCCTTCATGCAATTTCACTCTGATCCCTTGAACATCAGCAAGAAATTGTCATTTGTCCGATTTTTCAGTGCGTAATGTAGCCACATCGCTGCACGTGAGCACATGGGTGGGTGTGAGAAATGTTCGTAATACTGAAAAGTTTGCAGCCGAGGTCCAGGGGCCGCTTAGGGCCCCTGGTGGGGTGCAAGGGCAACGCCCTGCTGGGGGGTCTGGGCTGGCGAAAACTTGACATTTAAGGACAGTTTATTGCGTTCTCCTTTGACACAAACCATGAATTTTATACTTCTCAGTACTATATAGTGAAAACTATTTCAGACAAAAACAACAGAACAACTACAAACGTCCAACGGAGTCGAGGTGGAAGAGTAAAAAATATCGATCGGAGAACCAGCGCACGCATCCATCGAAGTGCGAACAGGGTAAAAAAAAAAATCGCCAAAACGTCAATACAGAAATCTGTATAATACAGAACTACTCCCACCCATGTGAGCAACGTTTCCAGCATAGTTTGTGATTCACTGTGGGCTTGATTGCCTTTTATACAGCAGCAAAAAGAAACAAAACAGTGAAACTGAAACGGCAAAATGCAGATAAATAACCAAAATAAAGGGAAAAATAATGCAAATTATTTGCACAATACAAAGCAGACAAGTACATTTTCTACCAATGTGTCTTTATGTCTTCTTCCGACCTTACAGACAGACAAAGATGCACAAAATAATACTCTCTTGATAGTCCAATGGATTGCTATCAGGGGACTATTGTTTTGTGTGTTTTTTGTCTGCTGTGGGTATGGACTGCTATAAGGAAAGTATTTTTTTGTGTGCATTTTTGACTGCTTGTTGAAAATTTTCTTGCCTGATTTGTATAGTGTACAAAATCCATGTGACTTTACTCCTTGTGTTGGTTGTTTCTTTGCATTTTACCTACCCTTTTTTTTCTCTATAAAGCAAGTTTGTCATTCACTCATTATTTTTGCACAGAATTCTTGTATGTTTTGAACAAGAGTATGTGAACAACAAGAGCACATTTATATGGCATCATCAAGAACTGTCACAAAACTGACCATATTTGTAAAGTGTTAAAAAGCACAACAAATTATGTCCTGATGTCGGTTCATCCCGTTCACACCTTAACTTGTGATGTTATCACATCATCTTTCCACTTATATGTCTCCACACACACACTAAAGTCCTGTGAAGCATAGCTTGACATCAAACTAGCATTTCAAAAAATGTAGTTTGAATTTACAGTTACAGATTTTGTAAACACATGGCAGCTAGGTAAGTACAAAAAACCAAAAATAAATGTACAATTTTGTCATTTATAAGCCCCGAATATGGCAAGCTTAAGCTCTGTTTAGGAAAAAACCTATAGACTGTTGCTGTATGCTGTAATATCAACCTGCTAGTGTATTTTAATATTACTACATCTAAACTAAGCCCAAATTTTATCTAACTAGGTTTAGAAACCTAGTATGTCTTTAAAACAAACAAACAAACAAATCAGCTCCCAACTCTCCTAGTCATTTTTGTTGGAAAGTCTGTCTGTTATCACCTGCACAAAGATTATCTGGGCAAGCCTTGTGCTAAAGAAATGCAACTCAATCTGACAAGGAATGGGAGACAACTCTTTGTTGCCAAGTTTGAGTTGAATTAAGAATGATGTCAAGGTTTCATTACCAATTTTGTTAATTGGATTGCAAACCAAACGTTTGCTGTTTGAATGGCAATTCCATCCCATCTGCGGAAAATAAAAATAAAAAAAAGATGCCTTGGGAGAAGGAGGAGGAGGAAGGGGGGGGGGGGAGGGTAGGAAGAAGAGAGGGTGACTTAAATTATTTGCATATTACATGTATGATACATACAATATGCAAAAAGTGTGAATTATTCCCCTTCCTCTTCCTTCCACCTTATAAGGGGGAAGGAAGAGGAAGGGGAATTATTCACACTTTTTGTACATGAGATAATTTACATAGAAATACAGCAATCAAACGTGCTGTTCATGACTAATCTTATTAAAATATTCCCAAATCCACCCCACAAACTTCATTCTGTGCGCTCATTTTTCTCACAGATCACTCAGAACAAGCACCTCTAGTTCCCTCCAAGTGTTTAGATTGAGAAGATGAGTGTTCCACACGTGCCCCACCACCATCCAGTTGTCTGCAACCTTCATTTTCATGAACAATATACAGTTATTCGTCGGCAGAAAAAGCATCATTTCAATAACAAAACGTAGTTGTCAACCAGCTGGATTCTAAATTCAGTCCTGAGCTATGGGAGCTTGGCTTCAAACTGAAAGCATATATTATTACTCCCAGCAGTTTGAACTGATCCATGCAGTTTTCAGACTCACAAAGGATACAGAGCTTCCACCACAAATAGTTGCTCGCATTCATGGAACATAATGTTTGAGATTCATTTATCACCATATTCCAAAAATGACTCCTGAACTATAATTCTTTTAACAAGATTCTGAAATTGAGGATAAGATATTCCAAAAATGATTCCTGAACTATAATTCTTTTAAACAAAATTCTAAAATTCAGGATCAGATATTCCAAAAATGACTCCTGAACTATAATTCTTTTAACGACATTTTGAAATTTCAGGATTTTTTTTTCCAGCAAATCTGAGCTTTCAAAATAAAGAAAAATGGAATGGTTTGTGTGGAAAAAAAAACACACACAAAAATACAAGAGAGAAATCCATCAAAGTAGTTGAGAGTTAGCAAGCCTGTGTCTTGAAAAATGCATGTGCTGAGCATTGTCATGTCATGGGCATGATCGATGGTCTGAGGAACAATGTACGCATATGCTACGCATTGAGGGGGAGGCAAGTGAACATATAGTGAACTAATCACATGGCACACTCAACAGAGTGTAAAAGCAAGCCCAGGTCTGATGATGACTGCCTTGATAATGATTTTGAGCAGTACTGAACGATGATAACGGGACAATACAGCTGGTGAAGATGATATCTTTTGAGCTAACTGAACAACGGGTAAGGCAAAGTACAGCTATTGAAGACAATGTTATTTGAAAAAAGACTGAAGAACAGACCAGTAATCAATGGTAAAGTTGTTGAAGATAACATCCTATGAAATACACCAAACAACAACAATGGAAAATATACCTGTTGAAGATGACATCTTTTGAGCTACTCTGAAAAACAATGGACAGTATAGCTGTTTAGGTCTTGTGAGTTCCTGTGAACATACATGATGAAGGACTGCTGAAAACCGCGTCTTTGGAATAACACTCAACAACAGTCTGCTGCTGCTGTTGCGGGTGTCTGGCTGCTGAACACATCACTGCCAAACCTGTGAAGGTCTCTGGAATTAGACGGAACAGAACATCTACTGTTGATGATATTCATGACTGTTTCAGTTCATCAGCACGGAACAGTACATGAGAGTGGCAATGACAAGATGAACTCATGTGTACACCAGTGAACAATGTGTACAGTGAATGACGACTTGTGGCACCCCCTTGTGATGTCAGCTTTCTTAGCTTCCTCCTCAACACACAAAGCAGTAGCACTGAAATCAGAGGGACAAGGGAGTTAAGTCAGTCGGCGACATCACTTCAATACTATTATCATCATGTCATTCGAAGGTACAATGGTTTAAAAACACACACACACACACACACACACATGGAAAGTGCACTCTGACCATGCAATGAGCAGTTTCAAATTGTGAACATTTCCTGCCTAAAACTAGCGTCAAAGATTGAACTGACAAACATGTATATCATACATTTTTGTTGTATTTATTGGAGCTAAACTTTCTTTTTTTTAACAACTAGCGTCACAGTTCAATCACAGAAAATTAATACATCATCAACTCACTGTACAGGGAGAACAAATGTCAACATGGACAGTCAGGGTACTGTCAGAGATTTGAAGGGAAAAAAAAAAGAAAAAAAATACAAAACTCTTTGAAGCTTTGGGAAATAAAGATGCATATGCTCAGAGAAAGGATGTACAGCCAGTGTTCATGCTACCTTTTTTGCCCTTTAGTTTTGCCCGAGAGCATCAAGAAGACAACCAGTACTCTCACCAAAAAAAAAAAAAAAGTTGCCATAATTGTTGTGATAATTGCATATATATATATATATATATATATATATATATATATATATATATGTGCTGCCCTTGCTGTTTACAGCAAGTGATTATATCTAAAAAAAAAAAAAAAAAAAAAAAAGGGAAAAAAAAAAGAAAAGCCCCAAAAGCAACACCAGACAGTTGCGGTTAAAAAAAAAGAGAGAAAAAAAGAAAAAGTATTCAACAATACAGAGGGAAAAAATGAATCAAATGAAATACAGTGTTTATCTTAAATATTGCTGTTCTTGATTACATTCTTTTGTACAAAAAGAGAAAACTAAGCACAGACTCCCAAATTGAAAAAAAAAAGTTAAAAGAACACACACACTTGACAGAAAAATCAAAGGGCAGATTTGATTTGATACAGAATCAACTAGCTTCGTTATCATGATTGTTTCAGGTCCTGTTGACCATTTGGGTCATCTGAGAGTGAGTGACCTTACAACTGACCCAAGTCAATGTTTTCATTTCCCATTCTTAGTGATACCACTTCCGATTTTACATCTGAAAGGAAAAAAAGGTCCAAGGTAAATACAAGTGGTTGGGTTCATTTGCATAATTAAATTTTATACCGGTCATATTCCAGTCTACCAACCCAAAATAATGTCATGTTTCATCTAAAAGAAAAAAAAAAATTGTTTTAATGAACAAAGTGTACAAATGGTCACTTCACTTCTGACTGAAGATCCTGACCGACTGGTTCGTGATTGGGTTACTCTTTCTCATTCGAGAAAAAATATGTGACAAGAAAGGCAAGGTGTAAGTTCTGTTCTCTTCTTGTGCTCTCTCCACCAAAGTCAAGTCAAAAACATTGACTGGAGAAAGGAGGCAAGGTCAGTTGGGGGTGAGAGTGGGTTGGTGGTGGTGGTGGTGGTGGTGGTGGGGGGGGGGGGTCCAGTTTGTGTTTTCTTACAGCCCGGCCACAGGGCTGGAGGGGAAGGATGGGGAAGCAGGGAGAAAAACGTACATGATTAAGGGGTGTGGGGGATGGGGCAGAAAGAGATGCAAGAGAAGGTATGTGTAGGGACACATAGTGCGTCAAAAGAAATTTTGAAGCTTTGAATAAAAGTTGTTACAGTATTAATACCCCTTCTCCTCACACACACACACACTCTCTCCCTGTAACGTTTTCCTCTTTAAAATCAGAAGAGTAAGCACAGATGAACACATGCCATCCTTCCTGTATTTTATCCTCTCCTGTGTGTGTGTGTGTGTGTGGTGTGTGTGTGTGTGTGTGTGTGTGTGTGTGCTCTTAAAGGAAGTATTTCAGCCTCTGGGGAGGAGGGGGGGGGGGTCTGCTGATCACCACTACCACCTGAAGAGAGAGGTGCATCCTTCTTCTGACCTCGCCCCAACATGATCAGTTTCATTACCCCACACATTTGGAATATACTAATTTCTCTTCAGGAAGGTTGCCACCTTTCGAGTAAAACTGAATCCCGGAAAACAACATCGCATATTATGGGCTGTGAGATGCTGGAGCATTATTGGATAAGCTGCAAGCGCGTAGATACTCGCTGAACTACTTCATTCCGATAAACTCATGAAACATTGAAATACATCCTCAGTTTAGCTTTGTCAGGTGTGTAGGTAGTCACATCGACATCTAGCCCACATGGCTTAAGTGAAGCAGCAATGCATTTAGGTTAGTGGCAAGTCTTTTGAGAACGTGTGAAAGCATTCTGTCTGGTCAGAGCCAAGAGCCATGATGGCAGCGACTCGGCTGATACAAAATGTGCATGATGTGTATGTGTCACATGACAAAATAAGCATATGCATATGTATCAAGCAACCAACCTCATGACCACTGGAACATTTTCCGCTGATGACATCGTGCAGTTTTCCAAGCACAAGCTTAAATTGACTGTTTTTCTTCATCCATATTACATTTTGGATTATCAAACAGATTGGTGAAGTTAGGTGAACAAATTCAAATAAATGAACGACCGCAATCCATTTGTCTTTTTAGGCAGGTGAGAAGTGGTGTGGTTCATTCCATGTCTGGTTTAATGTCTTAAGCAGAGAATGTTCCAGAAATCAGCAGCTTAGTAAGCCAAAATAATTCCCATGACAGAAACAGAGGAACATGTCCGTGACAGATACAGAACAACAAATCCAGGAGCCTTTAATCTGATTTATTTTTCTGTTTGCTTATCATAATATGATAATGCAGTGTCAACAAGTTCAGTTTCTGAAAGCACTATGAATGTCATATGGACATTAAATTATCATGTTGTCACATGGACATTAAATTATTACATTGTGGCAAGTATTTCATCAGTCAACAGTCCAACACACAGATCTATCACAATGTGTACATTTTTCTTACCATCTCTTCTCGATGAAATAATTTTAAATTTTACACTTTTAATTAGTCTATTTCATGAAAGCTTCTTGTGGGTAGCATTAACAATGAGCTTGTTGTTGATGGAAACAGTTAGAGACAGGTGGTCTCAAACATGGAATGAAGATCACGGTAGTGTGTATAATTTTTCTTTTCATCTTAAATTATTAACAATGTCAGCAGCTTATTTATTTTCATGCAAATGTATAGTTCATAAAATTAGATACTGCATGCCAAAATCATGTAAACCCAAGTCACCAGCCCCAGGATAAACCTGAGTTAATTCAGTGTGTGTTAACTGTCATAGTATCAACTATTATCTTGGATTTTAAATGCACACATCTAAGATTTGAATTTGTAAAGATTTAACTGAAATTAGATTTTTGCCTTTAGTTCAGTGCTCTTTTTCTCGAGAAAATGTCAACCCAGTTTGTAAGATTTGACCCTTAAGCATGACTTTCGTATAAAGTACTATAAGGCAGAAAAAAACCTAAGCCACTGTACTGTACACAAATCATGTTCATAGAATTACTGTTTTTCAATTTTTTGTTTCTCTCCAAGGTAAACATTCATAAAGTTTCATTTTCACCCACGTCAGTCACATGACATTTTGAAAACAAATTACCCTGTCTGGTTAACACAAGACAATAACTGGATAAGGAGGTCAACCCTCCTTCAGTATTTTCTCAGTTCATGTAATCCTCAATTTATGAATGTGTGTCTTTATATCTTATAACTACAAATCTTTATTTGTTTTCCCCTGAGGAAGACCCAAGAGGTCGAAATGCAGTTGTGTCTAGTCCTGTACTCTGTTTGTCTGTGTCCTTGGTGGTAACTAACCCCCTCTCTTTCCAAATTTTACAAACCTGATATTTAGATGGCACAGCATGCTGTTTGACATTCTCTCTGTGCCCATGCATGATGCCTTTTCTGACCTTGTCAGATTCAACGTGGTATGTCACTTCCATCCAGCTGTGCAAACTACATCAGAATTACTATAGGATAGCTGCGTGTGAGAAAGTACTGTCTATACTATGTGTCAGCAGACAATAATTTTACCACTGTCACTCTTTGCTGGGGGAAAAAAAATGCATTAATGTACATATACACATAGGGACCATATAATAGAGTGAATGTCAAGTGTTACTCAAGGAGTCAAACTATTCACAGTCTGTGAACTGAAATATGAATGCTGAAGCCATGCTGATCTTGCATCAAGGTCAAAACCATCAACAATGTAATCAAACAGTCAGGTCTATTCCATGTTTAAAACATGGAAGATCCATTGTCATCGTTACTGGCACTGTTGCGCTGGTAGTTTGCTGGTAGTTTGGACGGATGCACAGAACCACAAATCTTGACAAGGTTTCTCTGTTGGAATCTTATGAAGTGTTACAAAGTGTCACAAAGAACAAAAAAAATACATAAATAACAAAACAAAACAAAAACAAAAGGTGGGGTGGGGGGTGGGGGGGGGGGGGGTGGGGGGATAAAAAGCAAAGAGACCAGCTGTGATTAATTATTCTAGGTCTCGAAGGTAACACTGGTGGAATGGAAATGAAATGCATTATTACACTGCATAGTTAATGAAGTGACAGTGTGGAGCTATGGTGCATAGGCAGTACGCTTTCCTCACATGACTAGAACTACGTCACTGATGTTCCCTAGCCGACAGACACTTTTTGTTGTTGTTGTAACACTGTCTAAGCTTGCTTCCTCAGCATAACTGTTACATAGTACTTGATGTAAAAAAAGAAAACATTAAAAAGAAATTCACAATGTTTGCTTAAAGAAAAGTATGAAATGAAAGGGGCAATAAAAGCATTGAGCTCGAGTCTGAAAACATGCATAACAGGTAAACAGGTTTAAATCAATTAAAAAAGACCAACTCTAGATTTTTTTTTTCCCCATAATACAAAAATCAAGCCACAACCATATTTTTTGCCAAATGTTTAAGCTGTACTGAATACTTTGATGGAACGTCATGACCAGTTGACGTTAGTTTTAATTAGCTTCAGATTAAAGAAGAAAGCAACAACAACAGCAAAACCTTAAGATTTGACTGTGGTGTGGGAATAGGTCTCCCTTTGGTATCATGTCACTGAATTAATTCCTCGTCTGCGCAGAAGCGTCTGGAAAGACAGCCTTGCTCTTGAACTGAACTACACTTTTGTGACTCTTCGTGCCCAGCTCTATGGTATGGCCTGCACATTTTGTGGCCCTTCATGCCCTACCCACCTGATCTCTACCTCCTCTTCTTTGGCCTGTCATCATGTCTTGCTCTCATGTCAACTTGGAGCTAGTCGCAAAGCCCTCTCCATATCTATGCCTGTTGTCAGTTTGTGTCGAAGTCTCTGGCTCGGCATGTTCAACTGGACTTCAGGCGTAGGGATGGTGATGCCCCCCTCCCTCCAGTAGGGAATGCTCACTCACTCTTATGACTGAGCAGTTGCTGTTGTGGACAGGGACCCTGTATGTGGTGTCCTGTGTATGCTGAATCAAATCAGGCATCACTGAAGAGACATGGCAACAGTGTAGTCTCTCTTGTGGTGGTAGCAGGGCAACATGTGAATGTGATAAGTGGAGATACGATTGCTGCGGAGGGACTGCCAGTGTCAGAAATGACTTCTAAGAGAAAATCTGCATGGATCACAGATTCCTGTCAGCAGATTTCACTTTAAGCTAGACTGGAAATCAATTGAGTGTGTGTGTGTGTGTGTGTGTGTGTGTGTGTGTGTGTGTGTGTGTGTGTGTGCGACTATTACTTTAGATATTAAGAAATGTATTAATATACCCAAAAAAATCTGCTCTGACAACAGAATTAAGAAATACTCAAACAATACAAAATCAGCAATTAAAAAGAAAATTAAGTTCACAGGGATGTGGAAAAATGGAAAGTTTTGAACTAGACGTGAAGGGAAACTATACACGATTTGGTTGCTGCTGGGTGATGGGGGAAAATGAATAAATTACAATAAAATTATCGTACAAATATACCAAATGCCTGTTTTTGGAATATCAGACAAGTTATCATTACAATTACTAATTGGTTGAATGACAAAATCATGGTAATGTAATTTATATACTTATTCGCAGATTCAGAATTAATTGCATTAAAAAAAAAATGCACAGTTGGCATTGCCATTAACGATAACATCCAAGTAGTTCAAATTTCTGTAGTCATCATAAGTTACACATTCTTCATTAAATTACTTAGAACAATTTGTTTTAAACAGTGAACAAACTACAAAAACAGTGAACAAACTACAAAAACAATTTCAAAATCATTACAGCTATCAATAATTAAATTTCACTTTTCATTCCAGACCGAAAAATTTTGTCAACATTTAAAAATGTAAAATGAAAGAAAAACAACTGAAAATGATTTCATCAAATCATACATTTACTTTGGAAAAAAAAGTTTCAAAGCAAATGCTTGATTAAGACGACCTAAACCTGTGCTTTCTAATAAGAAACATTTAGCACGCATACATGTTCAGTTTGAAGCAGGAAGCAAGATCTATCAGTTCACCAAGTACCATGTAGAATTTGAACTAGCTGAAGTATCCTTTACCAAAGTGGGATCTTGATTGGTGATGGTATAAGGACTGTACACACGAACTTCAGCAAAGTAGTTTCCCCTCAGCAAGACAGCAATGTCTCCTTTTGGTGTGAAGGCCACATTGACTGGACGAACCTCCTCTCCCAGCAGCTCAGTTCTGTTGACAATGGTGCGCAGGTAGACCCCCTTGGATGTGAACATCTCCACACGACAGTTCCCGCTGTCGGCAACGACGATGTTGTCATTGGCATCAGTGGCTACCCCCAGCGGGTGCAGCAACTGTCCAGGCCTGGATCCCTTGCCCCCGAAGCGCAGTTTGAACTTGCCCTGGCTGTTGAAGACCTGCACACTGTGGTTCACATCGTCTGTCACAACGATGTGACCTTTGGTGTCGGTTGCTACAAATGCTGGAGACAGGAAGTAACCATCACCGGTGCCCTTCCGCCCAAACTTGGAAGAGAGTTTGTATTGATCCGTTAGTATGTAGACGCTGAAGTTCTGTTTCCCCGTGATGACTGCCCCGCCGTTAAACTGCAGAGCAATGCCATTAGCCTCTTCATGAGTGATGGATTTCCCATGCTCCCCAAGACATCGACCGGACATGTCGTAGCAACGGAATGTCGCGGCCGGCTTGTTGACCACCACCACGATTTCATTTTTGCTGTTCACAGCCACGTCCTTGATGCGACAGTCGCACTGGAAAGCTTTCTTCGGCTGTCCCTGATAGTCAAACACAAAGATCCTGTTGCCGCTGCTGTCGCTGTCTGTCACCACAAAGTCACAGCTGTCACTGACGGCCAGACCCCAGGGCTTGTGGAAGTCAGTGATACTGGCCCCCTTCTTGCCGAACTGGAGCAGCAGTCCGTGGGAACAGGCCGTGGAAGGGGCGTCCTGCGCACCGGGAGGGATGGTGGGGTAGAGCACGGCCCCACGGTAAGGGTTTGGTGGTGGGTCGTTGAGGGTCATCCCCTGTAACCTGGCGTCAGGTGTCTGAACAGTGGTGGTGGCCGGGTGGGAGTGGTGTGAGTCAGGTACGACTGGCTGGGTAGGGTAATAGGGGGGTGGATGATCGTGGGATACGGGTGGGGGCAGTGGTTGGGCAGGGCCTCCTGACGTGTCCACAAAACCATAACTTCCTGGGGGTTGGTGCACTCCACCTTGTGGTGGGGGTAGTGGCATCCCGCTGGCGACAGTGTAGGGAGGTGGGGGTTCGTGTGCCGCCGCCTCTGCTGCTTTCGACATAGGTGCCGCTGTCGTTTCCTCCGGTTTGGGCTGCAAGGACCTGCGCGGCTTGGGTACGGGTTTAGACTGATCGACAGTATGAGAGAGGCTTTTCACCAGATGGTTGTGGGGAAACTGCTCGATCCCACCGGCTGGAATGGTCACTGTCACACGGCAGATGGGGCAGGGGAATTCTCCGGCCGATTCAAACCCCCGCGACGCGACATACTCACGAATACAGTGTTCGCAAAACGTATGCAGGCAAGGGAGCGCTTTTGGGGAAGAGAAAACGTGGAAACAGATCCGGCACGTCAAGTGTTCCTCTTCAATTTGGGATTGGAGAGTCGCCATGGCCGTCGTTTGTCGTCCTGCCACGGCTGTTCGTCTGCTTGTTGGTCGTTGTTTGGCTCTCATTCAAATCACGGGACGATGACTTCCGGCTGATACGCAGTGCGGACACTCTCCCACTGATAACATTTCCTCTCTGTTAAATCGGCAGAATATTTCTGTTTGCTGGCGTTCGGATTTCTTTACATCAAGCTGAATTATGGTTTTTAGACAAGAAGATTTCCTTAATTAACTGTAAATTCTTCGAAATTCTTTTCCTTTCAAAAGCTAGATTAAAGTATTTTCGTATTTTGTGATTCACCTATGACGTCAATGGAGGAATTCCTTAAAGTATTTTCGTATTTTGTGATTCACCTATGACGTCATTGGAGGAATTCCTTTACCACTTCAGAACACATGACGTCACATGATCTGCATTCTTGTGTGTATGCATCATTTGTCTTTTTGGGTGTTCGCGGTGTGTGTGTGTGTGTGTGTGTGTGTGTGTGTGTGTGTTGTTGTTGTTGTTGTTGATTTATAGTCTGTTCACACTTGGTGATATTAGACTTTACTGGGGGGTGGGGGTGGGGGGGGGGCGAGGGGAGGGGGGGAAGGGGAGGGGGGGCGGGGTGAGGGGAGGGGGATTGGGGGAGGGCGGAGGAGGAGGACAGGGGGGGAGGAAAAGGTCAGAAATAATGTCAAGAACAGTACAAATTTAAATATAAACTACACTGTCATAATTATAACAATATGCTAATTTGAGATTGAGAGATAATTTTTGCAACCTCAACAATTTCTGAACTGAAAGAAATAGCGTGAACCGGTTTGGATTTCGAAATTTCAATGTTTGCTTTTGAATAAAGAGCATTTAAAATGGGGCAATGGAAAAGTATATGTTCACTAGATAATGGCTTAGAACATGCACACGCTATATTTTGGGAATATTTGGTCTTCCAAGAGTTCAAACGTATCTTGTATATTAAACTAGAAATATGTCTAGGATATGTTTCCATTACACATTTATCTTGAGACTTCTCAATTCGGAAACAGCTTTCCAATAACGAATGTACTTCATATATATCTAACTTCAAATTACTTTTTGCAGCATTGCCCATTGCCCCGCGTCTGGCTAGTTTATCTGCTATTTCATTCCAATAAATACCACAGTGTGAAGGGACCCAGCCGAAGACTATATTTACTCCTGTGGAAATAATGTAATTAATTAAATGCTTTATTTCAAAGATTACATCCTTCCTTGTTTTAACATCCCAAACTTTCAAACTATCTAACACTGCCTTAGAATCAACACAAAATAAAATGTTACAGAAAGAATGATTACTATCACAAATAAAGAGTAATGCCATAAGAATAGCATACAATTCTGCTGTAAAAATAGAAAATCCTTTTCCAAGGCTGTATGCTTTTTGAACTTTTAAAGCCGGAATAACAAAACCTGAACCTGCACTTAACTGGCAAACGGAACCATCCGTAAAAATTTTTAAGTGATTAGAGTATTTGTTTTCTAAGTTTTCTCTCACTTTATAAGTTAAAATGTTAATGTTATCATTTTTCCGGACATTAGTGTAATCTACATCAAAGATAGCTTGTCTATGTTCCCATGGAGGCACCGGGGGAACAACAGGAGCAGGTGAGAGTGAAGTGACATCAATATTGCATTTTTCAAAAGAATCTTTCGTGTAATTTCGAACGGGACAAAGATAACCTAGCTGTTGAGCTCTTTTGGGATATTCAACATTTGAATCCATCAACACTTCGTTTTCGACTGAATTAGGTACTGAAAGACTTCTTGCAATATATTTGGCCACAGCTAATCTACGTTGATCTGACAGTGATAGCATATCAATTTCTTTGTACACCTTCAATGTGTTTGTGTGCACTGGGACACCAAGCGCTAATTTGATAGCTTTGCTGTCTATACTTTGCGTGTGTTATTTTCTTCTGAACGTTCTCTCTCTCTGTGTGTGTGTGTGTGTGTGTGTGTGTGTGTGTGTGTGTGTGTGTGTGTGTGTGTGTGTGTGTATGCGCTCGCGTGCACGTGTGTGTGTGTGTGTGTGTGTGTGTGTGTGTGTGTGTGTGTGTGTATGCACACAATTCTACTCACAAACACACACACACACACACACACACACACAGAGAGAGAGAGAGAGAGAGAGAGAGAACGTTCAGAAGAAAATAATAGTTACCTGCATTGAATGAGGCAGGCAAAAAGTACTAACATTAATGTGATATGAGATTACATGTGCAACTGACTGGTGGGAACGCTGTCACAGGGACTGGATCTGGAGTGGGAACCTTCATCTTGAATCTCCTGGAAGAAGAGTACCCTGATGTCTATAGGTGCCCCCTCTCTCTGTACTGATACTCTGTCTGTAATTGTGTGTGTGTGTGTGTGTGTGTGTGTGTGTGTGTGTGTGTGTAGTAGTAGTAGTAGTAGTACGTTAATTTAACGTCTCTTCACCCTCAAGTGACATTAGACAAAAAAAAAAAAAAAAAAAAAAAAAAAATTAAAAAAAATAAATAAATAAATGCATGCGAGAGAATCTTTTAAGTGTTGAGTGTTTTTGAGTAAATGTAACATCAATGCCATACTTAAGTTTTGAATTCTACAAACACAAATGATCTCAACATTACCAGCAACTATCAAAGAAAAATACCAACAGAACTAGAATGCAAAGTTTCTGAAAACAACTTAAGAAGATCAAGGTCATTAACTATTTTCTGTAATGTTATCGGATTTCGATGGTTGAGCGCAGTGCCTCCATTTTTGAGCATTTGAGCTTTGATGTCAGGACAGTGCAGAAGCAGATGATTCGTAGAAATTTGACTCCCACAAACACAAATAATATCTTTACAAAATTTTGTTTTGAGAGCATTTAGACGAATCTTAAACATCAAAGACGTAATTGATCTGGATTTGATTTGACTTAAACTCTTAATTATTATATCTGAATGCAGTGTGTCACACGCTTTTACACAATTATGTGAATATTGTATATCTAAGGTCTTCAACTTGTCAACAAAATTATCCTTTGCTAACTTGTCAAAGTATTTATAATATTCATGTAGATCTAGTTTAACATTAAGTTTAATTGTCCCTGCAGCATTGCGTGCTGCACTCTTGGCTGCTTGATCTACCTGTTCATTAAAGACAATTCCACAGTGAGATGGAATCCAATAAAAAATAACACTGATATCTTTGCTTGCTAAGTGATGTATCAAGTGCTTGATTTCCTGTGTCATTTCAACCCGTGCCTTGGTATTTTGACCTTTGATGGCATATAATACTGATTTTGAATCCACACAAAATAATATTTTGCATGCATTTAAAGGTAACTCTTTAATGTGATGTAACACCCTTAAAATGGCTATTAATTCAGCAGTGAAAATGGAATAATGTCTGCCAATATTATAACGTTTTAATGTTTTCAAGGAAGGAATAAAAAATGCTGATCCTGCACTGTCATTTTCTATTACAGAGCCGTCTGTGTAAATCTTGATATAATCAGTATACTTGTTTTCAATGCTTATGTTTACTAAATTTTTTAAGATATTTGGAGATTGATTTTTGTTTGAATTTGTATCATCAATATCAAAAGCAGGTTTAATATGCTCCCAGGGTGCTACTGGTGAAACAGGTGGCTTAGTGGCTATTTCTTTGTGTTTTAATTCTTCAGAATTGATTATATCGGTGGCATAAGTATTGATTGATTGTAAAGAGTGTATAGTTTTAGCTCTTTTAGCGAAATCTTTCGCGGAGTCTAATCTAATTTCTTCCTTACAAAATGTATCAAAAGCAAAAGACTTTACTATAAATTTAGCGCAAGAATTTTTCCTGTTGTCATCTAGAGGAAGAACACCCGCTTCGTTATAGGATCCTAGATTGGAAGCATGTATTGGTACTCCAAGTGCCAGTTTAACAGCTTTGCAGTCTATGCTTTGAAGTTTGGATAATAGGTGCTTGGGGGCATTAAAGAAAACTTCTTGGGCATATATTAAACGAGATCGAACAAGTGAGTTTGCAAGACATAAAAGTGCTTTAGTATCCTGACCCCAACGTTGTTTACTAATAATTTTGAGAAAATTTAATGCTTTTCGTGCTTTATCAAGTATATGATTTATATGTTGATTCCAGGTAAGTTTTGATGACAGATAAACACCTAAAAACTTAACACTTTGCACAAACTTAAGGGCAATTCCATTAATGCTGAATATTGGCATTTTTTCTGGGTTATAACCTGAGTTAAAAAGGACCATGTTTGTTTTTTCTAAAGATAATGATAAACCATTTTCTTTCATAAAATTAGTGATCTTATCTAATTCCTTTTGGTAAACTTTTTTTGTATAGTTTAATGCTCTAGTGGGTGTATTGCGTTTCATTGTTACCTTCATCCACATGCATATATTGTCAGCATACTGGACTAAAACTGAATCGTTTGACAATCTCTTTGGAAGATCGGCTATGAGCAAGTTAAATAAAACAAGAGAAGTAACTGAACCTTGAGGTAATCCCATCTGAAGTTCTCTGGGGTTCGAGTACGTGTTTCCTACTCTTACTTGTATGAAACGATGTGAAAGGAAGTTTTTAATGAAGTTATACATATTACCATTAATATTGTTTTCCTTAAGCTTTTGCAATAATTTGTAGTGCCATACTTGATCATAAGCTTTCTTAACATCAAAAAAGTTGCAAGGATATTCTTCCGCCTCGCGAACTGCTGTTTGATTTGTGTTGTTAGTTTCACTAGATGTTCTGTAGTTGATCGGCCTTTCCGAAAGCCTGCTTGATTTGGGGGTATAATGCACTGTTTTTCGCAGAAATGGACTAATCTGTTTAATATTATTTTCTCCATAAGTTTGCAAACGTGTGACGTTAACGAGATGGGTCGATAGCTGTTTCTATCTGCTTTAGGCCTTCCCTTCCCTTTAGGCTTTCCCTTGTGAGTAGAATTGTGTGTGTGTGTGTGTGTGTGTGTGTGTGTG
>CM065742.1:20975331-20995331 GCA_033310375.1 Conus canariensis | reverse complement strand
GCGGACATACGGGCCAGGTCAAGGGTCAGAGGTCAAACAGGGCTCGGGAATTACAGTCGGCGAGGGGGGCGTGTCCCGAGGGAAAGAGGAACGCCCCTTCGACACGATGAACAACATTGTGGCCAATCTGCTGCTCAACCTGACCAGGTACGTATGTGCTTTCAGGTTGTTGTTCAACCGCTGGTGGATTGAAGGAGGTGGGTGAGAACAGGTTGTCCTTCGTGGGGTGGTCTAGCTGGTAAAGTTCTTGCTCAGAAAGCGAGAGAATCCTGGGGTCCTTGTTTCAAGTCTTTTACGGAGCAGGTTGTTTGTTTGTTTGTTTGTTTTTCTCCTGCCCTGGGCCATTGGACTTGAAGTGGTGCCTGGAGTGTAAATCTCTCGAATGAGATGATAAAGAGTCCAGTGTGCATCAAGCAGTTTGTGCATGTTAAAGATCCTGTGGTGACAAGGGAGTTCTCCCAGGCAGAATTCCATGGGAAAATCCACTTTGATGGATCAACAAACAAAATATGTGGATAGGAAAAAAAACAAACAAAATATGTGGATCGAAAGAAAACAAACAAAATATGTGGATAGAAAAATTAAAAACAAACAAAATATGTGGATAGAAAAAAACAACAACAAAATACGTGGTTAGAAAAAAAAACCCAAACAAAACAAAAAAGAAACTAGTTGGGTCGTACAAAGCTGATGCTCTTTTCTTGAGGAGGGCTGCCTGACTTACTGAGGGCGTTTACATTGAGCTCAGGGCCAGCACGGCACAGTGTAGCATGGCACGACTCGTGTACTGCTTTGCATTTTCACGGCAATAGCTGGAACCAGGCTTCTGCACATCTGACCCCATCATGTTATCTCTGAAATGCAAGATGGTCGCTTCCAGAGTAGACATGTGGTGGCTGTCAGACTGAATGCATAGCTGTTAGAAAGGTGGCGGTGAAGATTACAACAGCTTTAGTCACTGTGTGCGCGTGCAGCGCGCTCATGCGCGCAAAGCATGTGTATATGTGTAGGTACACGCACACACACGTATGTGTGTGTGTATGTGTGCTTGTGTGTGTGTGTGTGTGTGTGTGTGTGTGTGTGTGTGTGTTCGTGTGCGTGCGTGTATGTGTGTGTGTGTGTTGTGTGTGTGTGTGTGTGTGTGTGTGTGTGTGTGTGTGTGTGTGTGTTTATATGAATATGTGTGGGCAACTCAGCATGTGGTGATGTGCGCATGCGTCACATGAACGTGTGTATGTGTTTGTGTCAGCTCAGCGCGGTTTGAAGGGTCACTGAACGTTGACCTGAACGAGATCACCATGAACCTGGTTCCTTTTCCCCGCCTTCACTACCTGGTCAGCAGTCAGACACCGCTCTACGCTCTGGCCGACGTCCACCTCCCTCCACGCAGGTAGTCTCCCTTACCTTTGTCCCTCTTGTCTGTTACTGTCCGAACGTGACTCATATTCAGCTTTACGTTATGTCTGAAGTCGTTCTTCCTTAAAACAAGTAGGGTATCATGGTATCTGCTCCCTCTGTCTGTCTGTTACTGTCCAAACGTGATTCATATTCAGCTTTACGTTATGTCTGAAGTCATTCTTCCTTAAAACAAGTAGGGTATCATGGTATCTGCTCCCTCTGTCTGTCTGTTACTGTCCGAGTGTGACTCATATTCAGCTTTACGTTCTGTCTGAAGTTGTTCTTCCTTAAAACAAGTAGGGTATCATGGAATCTGCTCCCTCTGTCTGTCTGTTACTGTCCGATTGTGACTCGTATTCAGCTTTACTTTCTGTCTGAAGTCATTCTCCCTTAAAACAAGTAGGGTATCATGGTATCTGCTCCCTCTGTCTGTCTGTTACTGTCCGAGTGTGACTCGTATTCAGCTTTACGTTCTGTCTGAAGTCGTTCTCCCTTAAAACAAGTAGGGTATCATGGATCTGCTCCTTTGTCTGTTGTACGTCGAGTGTGACTCGTATTCAGCTTTACATCTGTCTGAAGTCGTTTCCTTAAACAAGTAGGGTATCTGCTCCTCTGTCTGTCTGTTATTGTCTGATTGTGAGTCATGCTCAGCTTTGCCCTGATTCTGAAGTCGCTCTGCCTTAATACAGGTACGGTGTCATGGTATCTGCTTCCTCTGTCTGTCAGCCATCGTTCTTTGGTGATATTCTGCATGAACTCTAGCCAGTGTCTCTCTGACTTGATGCAGGTGGGGGACCGTAGTACTCCCTCCTTCTGCCTACCTGTCACTGTTTGTTCTTCTGTCATATTCAGTTCTACACGCTGGCTGACACTGTTCTGTCTTAATTAAGTGATACCCCCAGCCACCGTCTGTTTATCTCAAAGTTTTGAATTGAAATGATATCCCCAGCCACAGTCTGTTTACCTACAAAGTTTTGAATTGAACTATCACATTGAAGTAAAATGACAAAAAACAAATGTAAATAATGATAGTTAATGTAACAGTAATACTGTGTGTGCCACATTGATACCAGACTGTCGTTGTGCGTTCCTTGTTTTAATTTTGCAGCGTTATTTCAAGCTTCACACACTTGTGACTGTGTCAGTGCATGCACCGTATCAGTGTCATCGTCATTTTTGTATTACACACGAGTTTCACAGAATCATTCCACGTTGATGTCACTGTGTCGCTGCGTGTACTACCAGAACATCAGTCTCTGTATGTTTTACATTCACTTCACAGCGTCGTGGAAATTTGCACTCTCATTTCACAATGTCATTGTATATTTTGCATTGACATTGCAGCGTCACTGTATGCTATACATTAACATGACAGTGTTGTTGAATGTCACGCATTATTGTGGGAGTGTCGTTGTATTGTTTTGCATTAGTGTCAGGTCAGTTCAGTACATATTGTCTGTAGCCCAGCCGATTGGAAAAGCCTAATTAGAGCTGCAGCTCAAATATAAATAGGAAAACAAGGCTGCTCAAAAACAAAACAAAACAAAACAAACAAGTAAATAACAAACA
Organism: Conus canariensis; assembly: GCA_033310375.1. NCBI lineage: Eukaryota > Metazoa > Mollusca > Gastropoda > Neogastropoda > Conidae > Conus > Conus canariensis. The sequence goes on along the minus strand of CM065742.1, from coordinate 20,992,364 downwards.
AACAAAAAACAAGGAAAAAAAGGGGCAAATCCATAGTATCATGGTAAGTTTTCAGGTTCATGTGACGGTGTTATGGCATGTGTCACTTGCCCTATGATTGTGTGTTTCACGTGACTTCGCACTGAATGCGGCCGTGGGGTGCGTGCAGACTGGATCAGATGTTCACCGATGCCTTTTCCCGCGACCACCAGCTGATCCGAGCTGACCCCAAGCACTCGCTGTACCTGGCCTGCGCTCTCATGGTGCGGGGCAGTGTGGAGCTGTCCGACATCCGCCGCAACATTGACAGGTGAACGCTGTAGGCTGTCCTCACACTTTGCAGTGTTGTCTTGTGAAGACTTTAGGCTGTCCTCACACTTTGCAATGTTGTCTTGTGAAGACTTTAGGCTGTCCTCACACTTTACAGTGTTGTCTTGTGAAGACTTTAGGCTGTCCTCACACTTTGCAGTGTTGTCTTGTGAGACTTTAGGCTGTCCTCACACTTTGCAGTGTTGTCTTGTGAAGACTTTAGGCTGTCCTCACACTTTGCAATGTTGTCTTGTGAAGACTTTAGGCTGTCCTCACACTTTGCAGTGTTGTCTTGTGAAGACTTTAGGCTGTCTTCACACTAAGCAACATTGACAGGTGAATGCTTTAGGGCATCTTCACACTAAGCAACATTGACGTGTGAACACTTTAGGCCATCTTCACAGTTAGCAATATTGATAGGTGAACGCTTTAGGGCAAATGCTGCGTTGCCATGTGAACACTTTAGGCTCTTATGGCACATGGCAATATTGACTTGTGAATGCTTTAGGCTATCCGCAGTCCTAGTCTTGTGGACTTGTGAGCACTTTGGGCTATCTTTATACCTAGCAAAACATTATATCAACACCTCTGTCTTAGCAACATTGATTTGTGAATATTTTTGGCCACCAACACAGGGAGTGTAGAGGGTGAATGCTTTAGGCTATCCCCACATCTGGCAACATTAATACATAGATGCATTAGTACATGTCACACCTTACAAATTAATAGAGGAATGCTTTAGGTTATCATAATGCATAGCAACAAAGCAGCTTTATCATGTGAATGCTTTAGACAACTCTCACACCAATTAACACTGACAGTTGAATACTTAAGGATGTTCCTGTACTTTGCAGCACAGACATGTAAAGGTTTTAAGTTATATGTACACCTATCAAACCTTGCATCTAACTACAATGACTTTAGATTGCCCTTAAACCCAGCCATATTGACAGATTGATACTTTAGGAAACCTTCAAACAAAGCCACATTGACAGTGAATGCTACAGGTCACCTTTACACCAAGCAGCATAGACATGCAAATGTTTCAGGTAATTGTTACATCAAGCAACATTGAAAGGTTATCATTTTAGGTCCCCCACCCACCAGGCAACATTGACTGGGTTTCAATATTTCCTTCTGCCCTTGACCAACAAAGCTTGGTTGCAGACTAAAGCCCAAGCTGAAGTTCATCCACTGGAACCAGGAGGGATGGTCTTTTACGTGATCATTTTAGGTCACCCATACACAAGGCAACATTGACAGGGCTTCAATATTTCCTTCTGTCCTTGACCAATAAAGCTTGACGCCTGGTTGCAGACTAAAGCCCAAGCTGAAGTTCATCCACTGGAACCAGGAGGGGTGGAAGACGGGGCTGTGTGCCGTGCCCCCAGTGGGGCAGCCTTACTCCCTGCTGACCTTGGCCAACAACACCTGTGTGGTCAACACCTTCTCCCACCTCAAGGAGCGCTTCAACCGCCTTTACAAGAGAAAAGTGAGTGCTGCTGCATGATGTGGTCACACACCTGCATTACCAGCAGCATTGTTAGACTTATGTCAAGACCAATGTTGCTAGGTGAACAGCAGAATTTGTCTTGTGAGGTGATCTGGGGATTTTTTAAGGACAGAATCTTCAGACTCCAACTTTGATCAATTGATGCTTAGTGGTAATCAATGGTGGTGGTTTACTCAAGGTCCTTTTGTGGTCCTTTGTACCCTTGTTTATTATCCCCACCTTGTTCCTTCCTCCCTCCCCACTTCCAGCCTCGCCCTTGGCCACTCACTAACCTCCCTTCTCTCTCTCTCTCTGTCTCTGTTTGTCTACTTTCTCCCCATCCTTCTATGTTTTCGCTTTTCTCCGTATGTCTTGTACTGTTTAGGTACAATATTGATATGTTTTCACATTGCGTTGACATGTTTTTTTGCTGTGTCCTTAATGACAGCCTGACAAAGTCTGAATGTGAAGGATTCTTCTGTAATCTTATCGATTATTCATTTTGTTGATAGTTCAATATGATCCTGTGAATGTTTTCCTTACTGTAAAATGTTTCTTATATATATATATGATGTATGTATGGGTGTATGTATGTATATATATGTATGTATACATATGTGTGTGCATATATATATATATATATATATATATATATATATATATATATGTTAAAATAAGGTTTAAAAAACGGTCTACAAATGTGTTTCTAGCTTTGCGCTATCGTCAGGATGATTTTGGTTTGCCCACCGCCGGTGTTATATAGCGTGTACACACATACATACATATTATTTGGATTAAAGCACCTTTGACTGTGGTATTCATTCTTTTTTTTTTTCTTCTTATCTTCATGTAGATGACACAGGTAATGATGGTGATGATGATGACAACACAATACATGATGATAACATTGGCAGAGATAGTAATGGTAATGACAATAACAAATACAGTGATGACGAGAGATAACAACAATGGTGATAACAATGACAGACAACAAAAGAGAGGCCAGAGATAAAGGCGATGATGATGATGATGATGATGATGATGATGATGATGATGATGATGATGATGATGATGGTGGTGGTGGTGGTGATGATGATGATGGTGATGATGATGATGATGATGGTGATGATGATGATGATGGTGATGATGGCAGAGATAAAAGCAATGATGATTATAACAGAAATAATGATTGTGACAGTGATGACAACAGATAATGATGGCCATCATGACACCAGAGATTTTGATGTTTATAATGACAGAGATAATGATGATGATAATGAAAGAGCTAAGAGGCAGTGATGAGTATAACTGTATAACAGCGGCGATGATGATGGCATTGTTGGTCCAGGCCCACCTACATCACTACACCCACGTGGACACAATGGAGATGGAAGACTTTTCCAACAGCCTGCTCTCCCTTGATTCCGTTGTCGCTGAATACTCCGACCTTCAGCAGCAAATGGGACGATCCCACACACCCCAGCCTCGCCTCCAAGTCATGTGACCTTGTTGCACAGCCAATCATGTAACTTGTTTGTACTACAAATGACTGATGGTTGTGCGACCTAAAACCGCGCAGCGGATAACTGCAGCTCATATGACCTCAAATGTGACGCAGGTCGTACTACACTTGGGATGACTGCAGGTCACACGATCCCAACTGTACTGTACAAGCAGGTCATGTGACCCCAACTGTGTTGCAGATGACAGAAGGTAATGCAGCCTCATCTGTACTGTAAGTTATCTGGCATCAGCTTCACTGCACATGACTGCAGGTCATTTGATTAGCTGCACTGTAAACCAGGTGACTTCAACTGCACTAAAGGTCATGTGACTTCAACGGCATGAAAGGTCATGTGACTTCAACTTCACCGCAGATGACTGCAGGTCATTTGACTAGCTGCACTTTAAACCATGTGACTTCAACTGCAACTGCAGAGGACTGCAGGTCAGGTGACTTCAGCTGTGCTAAGGGTCATGTGGCTTCAGCTGTACTAGTCACTTGACTTCAGCTGTGTTGGTCATGTGACTTCAGCTGGACTGGTCATGTGACTTCAGCTGGACTGGTCATGTGACTTCATATGTACTGGCCATATCATCTGAGACGTTCTGTGTGGCCTTAACTGTTACCAGTTTGCACATTTGGGTGCTGATTTTTTTGTTTAACCGATTTAGGTCATGACAATTTACTGATAATGAAACAAAGATTATGCATGAAAACATATCATAAGGTGTTGATGAATTTTTGTAAGTTTTGAATTTGTAAAGAAATTGGCAGACTCTCACCACAAAGAATGTATGTGACTACTGAAATGATAACAATGAAAAATACTGAGGTTGTGACATCAAATGCAGACATTCCATGGCCAAGGGAGCAAACTGGTAAAAAAAAAGTAAACTGAGCTCCACAATGTATAACAATATCTGCACAACTTTTGTTCATATGGGAGCCCTTGAAGTACTCACTGTAAATGTGGCGAGATGTGAAGCTTAGAGAAATGTCATTTTTGTGTGTGGTTAGACATCAAACCTACAGGTGTCGGTGGTTGTTGTGGTGAGGTGTGAAACAGAGATGACATTTACTGATGTGATGAAATGTGTAGTGTAGATACATTATTGTTGTTACGGAGATGCCTCTGGACTTAAATGATCAGGCCGGAAAATTGATTCTCAACGATTTTTCAGGCCTGAAAATCTGAGTGAGGAGGGTGTGGAATGGGATAGAGCTTTTCTTCATCCAAAGGTTTATAAAAGTGGAAAGCCAGGGTCAGGGAGGGAGTGGGAGGGAAGGGGGGATTTTGATCAGGCAACAATGTGCCAAGAAAGCCTGGAAAGAACGATTTTTCACCAGTTTTGTTGTGGTTTCCTTGACGATCACACTCAGCAAGCCAACACCATTTCCGCTGTCTGCATGTCGACTCCTGGCAGTGCCGAATGGGTTAAGCTCGGAGCTGGATTGTGTTTGATCTTCCAGGGCAGCCCAGGCCTTATTAGTGGCTTAACTGTTATGTGCATTTGTGTACACAGAAGGTAGGTGAACGTGTTGAAGACATAGCGATCCAGGTCCTTCCGGAGCTGCTGAAAGGATTAGGCAAAGGAGGATAGGACACGATGTATGTGATTTGATCATGATGATGATCTAACTTGGGCCAGCACGACAGTAGAGGAATGTTGTCCTGTTATTACCTCCCCCACTTTCACCAACTGCTCCTCCTCCATCCCCCCCACCCCCCAACCCCCGTCCATCCAGTTCTCATTGTACCCAAGGTCAAGGATTGATACCTTGCTTGCACACTGTGGTGTGGTAGCGTCAGTATTGGTGGAATTTACAAGCTTTCAATCCAAGGGAAACAACTACGCAGGCCTTGCTTGCACACTGTGGTGTGTGTTGCGTCAGTATTGGTGGAATTTACAAGCTTTCAATCCAAGGGAAGCAACTACATAGGCCTTGCACACTGGGGTGTGTGTAGCGACAGTATTGGTGGAATTTACAAGCTTTCAGTCCAAGGGAAATAACTACACAGGCTTTGCAGGCTGTGGTGTGTGTAGCGTCAGTATTAGTGGAATTTACAAGCTTTCAATCCAAGGGAAACAACTACACAGGCCTTTCGCTTGACGATTTACCTATGCGGAGTTCTTTCTCATAGACTGAAGAACTGAGTAGTTTTTTGTTTTTTTTCTGTGATGGTGTTGTTTTGAAACACAGGTGAAAGTTTGTATTTTTATGAATGAGATGGCAGAGCAAAGGAAAGATGCATCTCAGTCAAAGGTGTGATAGGTGAAGAATCCAGCATTGGACAGATTTTTATTCAACTAATGGAACAGTATTTGTTGGTAAAGTCATTGAATTTATGATTAATTTTCAAGACAAGTACATTTTGTTTGTTTTTGTTAATATGTCTAAGCCTATTAAAGTTATCAAGTATGGCCTAAACAGTCCATCCTGAGATAATGGCAAATCTGTTTTTTACATCATTATCATTGATTTATTTCCATCCAGATCGACATTGGGCAACATGACTTGTGATCTTTCCTTCAGGTGTTATGGTCGATTTCAGAAAGTTGGCCTGTTGGATTGAGAAGATCGGCCTGTTGGTTTGAGAAGATCGGCCTGTTGGTTTGAGAAAATTGGCCTGTTGGTTTGATAAGATCGGCCTGCTGGTTTGAGAAAATTGGCCTGTTGGTTTGAGAAGATCGGCCTGTTGGATCGAGAAAATTGGCCTGTTGGTTTGAGAAGATTGGCCTGTTGGTTTGATAAGATAGGTCTGTCGGTTTAAGAAGATCGCTGTTGGTTTGAGAAGATCGGCCTGTTGGTTTGAGAAGATCGGCCTGTTGGTTTGAGAAGATCGGTCTGTTGGTTTGAGAAGATCGACCTGTTGGTTTGAGAAGATCGGCCTGTTGGTTTGAGAAGATCAGCCTGTTGGTTTGAGAAGATCGGCCTGTTGGTTTGAGAAGATCGCCTGTTGGTTTGAGAAGATCAGCCTGTTAGTTTGAGAAGATCGGTCTGTTGGTTTGAGAGGATCAATCTGTTAGTTTGAGAAGATCAGCCTGTTGGTTTGAGAAGATCAGCTTGTTAGTTTGAGAAGATCAGCCTGTTGGTTTGAGAAGATCAGCCTGTTAGTTTGAGAAGATCGGCCTGTTGGTTTGAGAAGATCAGCCTGTTAGTTTGAGAAGATCGGCCTGTTGGTTTGAGAGGATCAATCTGTTAGTTTGAGAAGATCAGCCTGTTGGTTTGAGAAGATCAGCATGTTAGTTTGAGAAGATCAGCCTGTTGGTTTGAGAAGATCAGCCTGTTGGTTTGAGAAAATTGGCCTGTTGGTTTGAGAAGATCGGCCTATTGGTTTTTAGACGATTGGCCTGTTGGTTTGAGAAGTTGGCCTGTTGGTTTGAGAAAATTGGCCCATTGGTTTGAGAAGATTAGCCTGTTGGTTTGAGAAGTTGGCCTGTTGGTTTGAGAAGATTGGCCTATTGGTTTGAGAAAATTGGCCTGTTGGTTTGAGAATATTGGCCTGTTGGTTTGAACAAATTGGCCTGTTGGTTTGAGAAGATTGGCCTGTTGGTTTGAGAAGTTGGCTGTTGGTTTGAGAATATTGGCCTGTTGGTTTAAGAAAATTAGACTGTTGAATTGTTTTTCTGGCATTGTAAGCTACTTTTTCAACATTGCAACTGAATGGATGTTGGGGTTAGAAGGAAAGTAATGTTCTTGTGGGAGGTTGCTGTAGCTAGCAATACAGGCAACGGAGATCAAGTGTGAGTTTGGTTGCGGTCAGCAGTCTGAACACCATTGTGGCTTCAAAAGCCCCTATCTAGGGACTGGGACCACACAGATGACATCCCCTCCTGTCTCCACTGATATGACTTTAACTAAGAGACTATTCACATTTGTTTACCAACACTGCAGGTGTCTGTATCCCAAGTCTGGTTGACCGGAGGATAAGAGGCGTAGATTGCAGCCTTGTCATGCGGAGAAAGAGAGAGCAAGAGACCACGAGACCCAAGCGTCTTGGCATGATGGGCAACATGATAGTCATATTTATGGCATTGTATGATACTTGAATTTCTCGTCAGACTGATATTTTTACGAGAGAGTGTGGTGTCATAATGGAAGTTCACCTGTTGTGTTGTTTGTTTACTATGTTGCGACAGAGTTTCCGTCCTCTCCAAGTCTCAGGGTTAAAATCGCGACCCCTTTTTGTAACAACATTCCTGCATGTTTTCTGTGCGACTATATTCTATGTGACAGCATGTATGAGTGTGTGTGTTCAGCTGGAATTCAGGAGCAACAGCAACAATTGTGTGGCATGATTGTTTATTAAGGATCTAAAATGAAAGGAAATGCAACTCACCCAGGAATGTCCTTTACTTCTATTCTGAACTCTGTGTTATTCATTCCTTTTGCTTCAGTCACTCTAAGGGAACACAAAGTGTCATTAAGAATGGAATGTGTCCAGGTCTTCTGTATTACCACTTTCCTCTTTTCTTACAGTATCCCTGGCTCTTGAGTTTTTTGTTGTTTTTTTTTCATCATCTCCTCTTGCTGTTGTTTGCTATTTCTCAGCCTCTGAGAGCCATTCATCTCTTCTTTGATTTAGAAAGTCTTTACCTTTTGTGTGTGTGTGTGTGTGTGTGTGGGATACACTTACAGTGAACACACCATCAGCTTTTCACTTGTTGTCTGGCAATTGCTAGTGACTGTAAAAAACCGTCCCGAGTGGACACAAGCTGGACGGTCAGCAGTGTCTGTTGTCTGAAAGGTTCTTTGCTACATATTTCTGGGTTATCCTTGTGTTCTTGATTTTTCTGTTCAACCCTTTTTTCCCCCCTAATCACTCGGTGAAAAACTAAGGAGAATGAAATTAATAGTGCCCTTACCATGGCCTGATTTGATTTGCTCTTAGGATGTCAGTGGTTCTGGTATTAACCCCTTGACTGCTGGAGAGTTACTTCAGGTATTAAATCATGAATCAAAAGAGATCATTATGCATATATCTTATTGTTTCTCAGAAATCAAAACAAACTTACAAGTACCTTGAAATTCAAATAAAACCGCAACTTTGCAAAACTCAGGTCTGTTAGTTAGACTAGTGATTTCGAACTGATTGAAGCCAAGATGACGTGCTACTAAATGCCTATGCCAGCGTGTGATGCATCTATCTATGTCTTCATGAAATATGTCATATTCATGCCTTTGTTACAAATTATGGACATGAAAATAACGAAAGCTGAGGACACCAATCTTTCATGCAGTTGCTTGCTTTCAACAGCTTTCTTGAACTGATATACTGGTCGATTCCTTTCTATTCAAGGTAATCACATAATGTTTAGCACTGCCCATGCACACAGGTGATGATATCAGCAATGTACATGGTTTTTATGGATCATTGGGGTGGTGTAGTATTTTACAATTCTTGCGCTGGCCTTCCCAGCGCGTGTACCCCACTTGGGCAATGCAGACTCCGCTGATACGGGCATGTTCATCTTCTAGAGGATGGTTACGTTCTAAAACATATCCTCTGTAGGGAGCTGGAATCCCGAAGGAGATTCACTAGCCGCTATCAACTGAGACACAGGGATGTGTGCAAGGGAGACATGAAAGCTCATAGTCTTGACAGGGACTTGTGACTAACCATTTGAAGTAGAGATGTACGTTCAACCAGCACCTCAAGACAGGGGAAGAGAAGTTGTGGAGTATAGCTGAAGATCAGCATGCATGCAGAAATGAGTGCAGCAACCCCGGGAGACCTGACGATCCATTCAGGCACAATTTTGCAATAGAAAGCAGTTGCAAAGCGAGGCGACTGCAGGCAGAAATCTGAACAAATACTAGAAAAAAATTTAAGTACTGTATCCGCAATACATGAACAAACAAATCACAAGACAAAACACGACGCGTTTCGACCTCTTAGGTCTTCTTCAAGCAAGATAAACAACGCCCATCTTGCGCCGAATTTGATGAGGGAAGTGACTGCTCGTTCTTCATTTTCGTTGTCCCGAGTGTTGTTTATTTTGCCTGAAGAAGACCTAAGAGGTCGAAACGCATCGTGTTCTGTTCTTGTGTTTCGTTTGTTCATGTTTTGCGGATACAGTACTCACAAAAAAATTTTTTTTTAGGCTTTGGAATAGAAACTGCCATTCCTGTATTGTCTGCAGTCCTGTGTCAGCCTGCACAAGCAATGCTGCTCAAGCCAGGCAGCTCGACAAGAATGCAATGTCCATGATCAGCCTTGACCAGGGGAGGCCTGGCCTGACTGTAGGTTTTTTTTTGTTTTTTTTTAAGCACTCACACATGCATGTCAACCTTCTTTCTGCCTAAACCATACACACAGCGCACACATGCTCAAACAGTGGCAAACACAAAATTGAAAGCGTGGAAATGGTAAGAAGCTGAAGCAAGATATTTATTGATCCTTAACCATGTCTTTGTTCGATGTGGTTAATCATGTTGCAGCTAAACACAGACAATTCCAGGCAATTTTCATCGGCTCGCTTCATTTACACTGGTGAGCAAGGAGACAAAAATAAATAAATGGAAGACGGGGAGAGAAGAAGAATCAAAATGGAATCAAACTGTGTCAACATTTCAAACAGATACTGTCCTGCACATAATGTGGCTCATGAATGTCTGAAAATCTTTTCGTCATTTATTTCCAGATGTTGAATTACAAGTTCCTTTAACAAACATACGAGAAAAGAAAAAATGCACACAAAAAAGAGCAAACGAGAAAGCAGCACAGCTATATTCGCAGTCTGTGTTTTAAAGTCTGATGACAATATTCTACTTATATGTATCATGCCATCTCAGTTCAGTGAAGACCTCTTGTGTCAGTACCTTGAATACCATCACTGGAAGGGGGCACAGTTCATGGTCGTTTTTTGTTGTTGTTGTTGTGGTTCTCACATCATCCATGTCTGCTCATTCCTGCACACCCCTCCCTCCCCACACCCCTCCCTCCCCACACCCCCTCCTTATTCCCTCCTGTCGCAGTCACAGAATCACAGTCCCTGGAAGCAATCAACATACGTTTGTCTTGCTATGGAAGACAATGCACTGATGCCAAGCCCTCTTCGATGGCGCCAATTCTGATCCAAACATACGTAGGACACCATCTCACCCTCCCTTCCTGACGACAATAACTGCCGAGTCTTGGCGCCAGCCTTTGTGAGCATCCCCCTTCAGAGGGCTCCACTCTGCCCGACAATCTGTGGCCCTAGCATAGAACTGTTTGCCTGCACTGGGTGGTGTAGGGATGGATGCTGGCTCTCTCGACTGACGGCTTCATCAAACAGCAAAGAGGACACCAAATATAACCATGGCGCTTTGCCTCTGCCTCTGCCAGAACCTGGCAGAGACCTGCAAGAAACAGCAGCTGAGTCCTGGATGTTCCAGTTGCCAGAACAGAGTGGTATAGACATGGTTTTATCACAAAGGACAGTCATCCACTGGAAGAATCTTAGAACCAAATGGCAAAAAGCATGAGCTGCCACACGAACGAGTAATAAAAATCTGTTACTTCTTTCACCTATTCCATTGTAAATTTTTGTGTGAATCTTGACTTATACAATGAACCAAGACCAGAATCCCCTTTCCCTCCACAACCCCCCACCCCCCCACTTTCCCCCCAACCCTACCTATCATACACAGGATTACTAATTTCACTTGCCCCGTGCTGGCAGACAGTCTATCGGTTACATTGAGCACACAGAAGGATCGATGGTGCATACACTCTGTACTGGTGAATATTTCCAACAGTGTTAAATGATGATAGGTACTGGTGATTATGTAAGACAACATATATAATACAAAGAAGTCATATTCATGATTACTTCTGACGGTATTTATAAACATTATTCGTAATTATTATATAATGATTACTGTAAAAAAGTATTCTCAAGAGCATCTGAAAATGATTACTGATAATTCCTATCAGTGATTATAAACGAGTATTGGTGACTACTTTTGTCAGCATTTATTACAATTTACAGAGACTACTTCCGAAAGCGGTTATGCTTATTTAAGGTTATTTCAGAAAACATTTTTAACGACTATTGGCAATTACTTCTCATGCATATTATTGGTCAGTTCTGAATTAAACAAAGCCAGCAAGAAGACAGCATCATGCAGAAATATAAGACTGTCCACCCTGAAACTCAAGCAAAATGATCTAAACCAGACAGGAATGAACAACGACAAAGCATACTTTGGTCAACACAACAAAATTGAGCTCTATTTTGAAAATTAACAAAAAATTAACAAAAAAACCAAAACAAGCAAAGAACTCTGAACATAGTGGTCATGGTTACAACTCTAAGCTTGGTGCTTTGCTCTAAAGCTTGGTGTAACTTAAATGCAGATAGAATGTTCTTTAAACATGCAATGTTTTTGAAACAAAAACCTTGAAAGGATAAGTTTCACAAAACAACAACAACAACAAAACATGAGTCAGCAATTCAGAAAATGAAAAAAAAAAAAAAAATCAAATAACAGAAAAAAAAATAAAACATCAAACTCTTTTAACTACAAGCGTCTTGTACACCATCAGAAACACGCAGGGCCTCGTTCATCTTCCAGAATTTATTGGTTTGTGAAGCACCAAGAAACCAGCAGCACGCACAGCAACAGATGCACACGGCTACACAATTGTTCCACCATCAACACCAGCGCCCCCAGCTACGACTCCAGCACAGAGGGGTGGGATGACCACCAGGCACTGAGCACACATGGTGCCCGACGTTTTCTGACCAATATCAGTACTGTGTGTTCTATCCACTTTGAAAATGGTCGATTCAGCAGCCACGAAGAAGCTGCGTTAGGCACAGCATCAGGGCATTACCGATACTGTTTGATGACAGGGTAGATAAGCCAGGTGATGGATCCGCTATCGGTTGCGTGGTGTGAACCTCCGCGATCTTGAAAACTCGACATGAACAGGTGGCAATGACACACTAGCAGCATTTTGCAGGGCAGGTTGACAGGTTGTCATACACCTGCAGGTTGACAGGTTGTCATACACCTGCAGGTTGACAGGTTGTCATACACCTGCAGGTTGACAGGTTGTCATACACCTGCAGGTTGACAGGTTGTCATACACCTGCAGGTTGACAGGTTGTCATACACCTGCAGGTTGATAGGTTGTCATACACCTGCAGTTTGACAGGTTGTCGTACACCTGTGTCTGACTGTGCATGCAAATGGGCCAGATCAGTTTGACTGTGACTAGTGAAGTAAGAGTCAGTGGCAACGTGTGCCTGTCGTCAGTGCCTGATCGTCAGTCCGCCCCTTCTGATGATATGCTTGAATGCATGATAAACACTGCAATGTTACACATACTGCAATAAAACAGCTTACATGTTTCAGTCGCATGCTATATACCTGATACAACATTACCACAAAGACTATGGTACATCTTTTTTTTCCTGCAATAAGAGTGGAACGAGATCAAACAGTGGATCACAAGACAATTACACACTGATAACACTGGGCATTCCAACGGCGGCACACCTGACTTGTTCCAGTCTTCCTGACAATTATGCCATGCTAGTTCAGCCTGAACACAGGGAGTTTATGTCTGCACAGAGTTTCCCCTCGAGGCTAACTGGTAAACAAACACCCCATCTGCGTGACAGACAATCCTTACTTTCCTTAAAAACAAACTGATCGTTCAGAATGAACTACAAGAAAAGCAGTAGAGCTGAACTCGTGTGTTTGACAACTGTAGCCAAAAAACCCTCGGGAGTCGAGGTATGACACATCATGATTGAACACATCATGTGCTGCTGATGACATGAGTTCAGGAGTTTGTGCAGTATAGTCAGAAAACACAGCACTCGCAATACTACGGCTACCATCCTCCTTACTACCCCTGCGCTGCCTGGCTACTTGTGTCTGCTGCCTTCCGTCTAATACCTCTACGTTTTTCCTTCTGCACCTCACATTTTCTAGTTTTCCCAAGAATATGTGCAGGATCTTTGAAAAAAACAACCAACCTAACAACAAAAAACAAAACTGTTACAATACCTGCAGAGAGCTACTTCATCTACAAATTAATCAAAGTAAGCAATTAACGACGATAAATCATTTGTCGCATAAACTGCTGGTTACAAAATAATCATATCCACATCAGAAACGGAGGTGGGGGAAGACATGAGGAGTGGGAAAAGCATGTTTTTTCCTCTCTTTGAGCAGACATACAGACAGCAGGGTTCACAATACTGACACCTCGAACCCTGACCTTCTATCAACAGTTCCTCGAATTGAAATAAAGAGAAGACAGAGGCAGTGACATCCCACTTATTTGCCATGCAAAGTATCTGTTCCTGTGATTGTACGTCTCTGTGTGCATGCAGCTGGCAATGGATCACTTAAAAAACAGAAAAAAAGGGCTAACTAACCACTGTGAAAGTGATGTCAGAACGATGACATCCGGATCTGTGATGTCATGAGCTGAGTCACCATTGCCTTGGGGGGGGGGGGGGGGGGGGGGGAGTTGTTTTTTTCTAAATGTCTCCATTTCTGCACAACATTCCCCGCACAGCGGTGACATCTTTTTTTTACCATGTTCATCACAAAGAAATGCATCTCAAGGTCTAGCATCTTTTTACTGCAATCCATCTTAAAGCTTTGTACTGCTGCCATCCATGACCCACACATTCAAAATACTGGGAATTTTGTCCTTTATTGTCAACTTTACACTGGCTGCTCCCTGCAGACTGCAGGTGCCAGAGCTGGGGGGGGGGGGGGGGGGGGAACAAGCCCGGATGTGGCTGTGAAGAAGGAGACAGAACGAGCAGCATGGGGATTATGCCTCTGAAGGCGCAAAGCCGGACAGAAAAAAAGAAAAAGAGCAATAATTGTCCTCAGTCAGAGGCTTAGAAGGTGGGAGTCCAGCTCACTGTGAATCGGAACAATGACTAATAAAGAGGCATTGAACTGATGTGATATAATTACTCCTTGGTGGCTGCAGGGATGGGGCAGCAACACGACGTCCACAGCTGTAGCTGTGCGAGGCACCCCGTTATATGTGGTGTGGGAGTTGCGCCATGTGGGAGGAACTCAAGATGAGACAGCAAGAAACAAAACGAGAAGTCAGCGAAGAGCAGAGACAGCCAACCAAGGGGGGTGGGGGGGGGTGGGAGCAGGATGGGAAATGGTGGTGTACCACTCTAGAGACTTGCAGCAGAACTCTCTTTCCGGATTTCAACACCAAGCGCGCAGAGGAAAAGACGGAGGTTGGGATGCGTCGGCTACAATCACAATCCCAGTAATTCCAATCACAATAATGATGATAATACAGAACCAGTGCCCAACTAACCATCTTTCAAAGCAACACCTTTGCATTTTTTTTTTCATCACCAGCAGTGTGTTTTTGTCACCTATCTTTACTTTCTCCATCTTTAAGAAAACTGAAAAACAAACAAAAAATACCCACACACAAAAAAACGCACATACACAACGACTCAATACAGACTGACCCCGTACAAACGTCCATCAATGCAGTGATAAAACAAATGAAAACAGATAAAAGAAATACACTTGAAGTGAAAGAAGTGTAGCCACTTGACTGACGTGCTCACTACATCGTTTACATTTCATAAGTACACAGCATGAACAGAACTGCACACCATCCACAACTCAGTCCCAAGACTACGCAACCAGACAGAAGGGGAAACCCTATGAATTAAAGTATTCTTCAGTCAATGCCCACACATCAATCCCTGATTCTCTTTCATGAAGCAATCTAAAGTGAGGTGGGAAGAAGCAAGCAGTAAATAATGGACAAGAACTGTAACTTTTGTTCACATAGTGAAACAAAGAGTCCATAACTCTGATCAGACAGGTACTTGTATTCAGAGAGTTGTTTATCAGTATTTTTCTGAAAAATGACCCGATTCTCACAAACGCAGATTTTTCCACAGATCCGCTGTGTTCTCTCTCTTCCTTGTCCCAGTCATTTCCGTTTCATGGAAAGGTTTCTCCACCATGAAGTTTGAGATCTTTGACCAAGACGCCGGTAGGCAAGATGTCTTTTCGCATTAAAAAAAAAACTGCGACCAAAATTTGGTCAGTGAGTGCCCATATGCCGGTATTTTTTTGCAGCACTAAACCATGAATAAACTGTCTTCAAACCAACTTTTTACCAACATTTTTTGGTTTCTATCCTATACACATCCTCTGCATTTTCACAGTGCCCTCAGCACTGTGTCAGAAGTGAAATTATATGACAATACTGTGAAATGTGTTTGGGTACATAGGTTTGCTCTAAATTGAAACTGGTCGTCTTATATGTAAACTTGCTGCAGATTTTAGAGGTGTATAGAACAAACGAGGGCACTTCACCTCAAAGCTTGCCCACGTTCTTCCTGCTGACACGCCCACACGTTTCTGAGCCTGCCTACCGTGCACGTAGGAAAGGTGAAGAGTCGCTGTTGGTTGTGCTGTTAATCTACATGCCTGTAGGTACCACAGGCACTACTGGTTTGCATGTGTTGTGCCTTTCAGTGTTCACCTCTGCCAGCAAAGAGATACAGTAGTTGTTAACAGCTTTCCGTCAGCCCCCAGCAATACCCAAACCCTCCCCTACGTCCCCTGAGAGAAAAAAAAAAGTACACGAGCTGCACAACTCAACATTACAGACAAGACAAAACGCGGTCACTTTGCCTGGTGGGAGGGAGTAGGAGGGCGAGGGTGGGAGCGGGGCAAAGTGTTGGAAGGGGTGGTGGGAGGGATTCGTAGGACAGATTGCATAGAGAGCACAGTGCAAGTAATGGCTACAGCAGGTAATGTTGCACCAACTATTGGATACCTTGGTGTATTTTGGACAACATGTCAATCAGTCTTTTTCGCCTCCGTACCTTCTTGTTCGTGCCCGATTTAATTTCCCTCTCTCAACTGTCACCATGGAACACTCTAATAACTGATCACTGACTATGTAAGGCTTCCTGGTTTTTAAACGTAAGGCTTCCTGGTACCTTTCCATGGCAGTAGGAATCTAAGCACCCTCTCATCGAAGCTCTTCTACTCTCAATGCTGTCACCTGAACGAAAACTTGAAATCCAGCCAATCAGGCAGCATGCCTGCAGTGAGTCATCAGTATCATAACACATGAGGAAGGTAGGGGTCTAAATGCTCTCTGTTTAAAGCTCCTCTGTCCTGTCGCCCACGACCTTCGGAGGAGAGTGAACCGATAAATAAAGGAGCTAGACTTAAGGCCGCGTGTCGTACATAATGAGACATAGGCATTGGTAACGTATCAGCAGACGGCATATACACAGCGTTCTTCCCACACTCTCTGTCCACGCTTCCCCTCAAGTCTTGTGCTGTTGCTATGGTGACCAGGAGGAAGGCAGCCAGCGATGGCAGCATTCTGTGCACATAGCGTAGGAGGTTGGCGCCGGGAGCTGTGCTCTTAGATACTGTCCGTCTGCATGGTCACCATGGCCGTCCCGTTCCACGTCGTCTTGAACTGCTCTGGCAGAGCAAACTCTTTCTGTGGGACACACAGGCACGTGATGATGAGCAGCTGCCATCAGGAAGAGCGATTTGATAGGTACAGGCACATGATAAAAAGTTTCTGGGATAACTGAAGTCCTGCACTTTTCCTGAAAAGTACAGGCACATGAGGAAAAGTTACGGGGATAACTGAAGACCTGCATTATTCTTGAAAAGTACAGGCACATGATGAAAAGTTTCAGGGATACTTGAAATCCTGCACTCTTCCTGGAAAGTATAGGCACATGAGGAAAAGTTTCGGGGATA
>CM065742.1:20952831-20970331 GCA_033310375.1 Conus canariensis | reverse complement strand
TTGAAAGTGACCCCGAAGACAACGTGCCGCTCGCTGCTCTGCAAACCACATGGCGACCGGCTACACATCCTGCCAACGTGGCCACATTCCAACAGCCGACAGGCCCTGCACACTCACTGCCGAACACTGCCACCCCTCTAGATTATTTCTTTTTGTTTATACCCCTCACATTTTTTCAATTAGCAGCAGTAGAAACCAACAGATACGCTCAACAAAGACAAGCAGCTAAGGGCACACCTGACTCCCTATGGTTTGACACAACACCTGACGAAATGCGGGCCTATGTCTCTGTACTCATTATAATGGGGATTAGGCGTCTGCCATATCTATGGTGCTACTGGTCACCCGATCGCCGCTTCAACGATCCCTGGGTCAGCGAAGTTATGCCCAAAACACGCTTCTTAAAAATCAACCAGTACTTCCATCTGCGTGACACATCTAACACACTTGCACGAGGTCATCCGGCTTACGACCCTCTGTACAAGGTGAGAGATTTCATCAACATGATTCTCCCTTTGTTCAGGACCAACTACCATCCAGGTCGTGAACTCAGCATTGATGAGGCAATGATAGGGTACAAGGGTCGGATTTTTTTCAAGCGAGACATGCCTGCGAAGCCAACCAAATGGGGCATCAAGGTGTGGGAGATGTGTGACGCAAACACAGGGTATTGTGTTGTTTTTGATGTTTACACTGGCCGTGCAAGTCGTAGAGACACCACCATCAGTCTCGGGCACGAAGCAGTTGACATGCTGGCATCACCTTTTTACAATCAGAACAGGCACCTGTATTTTGATCGATTTTTCACCAGTGTCCCCCTGATGACACACCTGTCCCAAAATGGGACGTATGCCTGTGCCACTGTCAACGTCAATCGCAAGGGCTTACCAAAGGAGGTCAAGACTGCCAAGTTGAAAGAGAAGGGAGAATTACTGCAGGTGCAGAAGAGTTCGCTGATGGCCACAGTCTACAAAGACAACCGTCAGATCTACCTGCTCCAACCAGCCGCCGGGTATGACGACAGCAGAGGGCAAAGTGACGCCGACAGTCATCGCCAGCTATAACAAATACATGGGTGGCGTTGACAGGTCGGACCAGTACCGCGCCTACTACCCTGTCGGCCATCAGAACAAGAAATGGTGGCGCTACATTTTCCATTCTCTGGGCAACTTGTGTATTGTCCAGGCCTACCTCACCTGGGAGGTGTCACCCCATGATCCAGAGCCCAAGACGACATACGACCACATGATGTTTCGTGCTGACATCGCGGAACAACTTCATGCAGGATTCACCTCCAGGAAGCGTAAAGCAGGGCGTAGTAAAGCAGTGCCTGAACCCCCCCCCCAATTTCCAAGGCCAGCATCGACCATCACAAATGAGAAAAAATCAAAGGCAAGGCAAGGGTCTGTGGGCAGTGCATCAAAGACGGCCGTATGACAGCTAAGGGACGACGCGTAGAAACATCATGTATGTGTACTTTCTGCCAGGCAGCTCTCTGCTTTCATAGGAATGACTGTTTCCGTGACTACCATGCGCAGAATGTGGCTCAACAGTAGGGCAGTTCACTAGTCTGTGTTTGTGTGTACGTGGATATGTGCTTACCTGTAGTTTATGGCGACAGTGCTTCGATGACACTGGCAGTGACACTGTACTCAATATCCTCGCTGTACAGCTATACAGTGTGTAAATACATATGGACATGTATAAGGTGTTTAGAACAGTTACAGAAAAACAATGAGGAACTGTGCTTGAATCTACAGTAACTGTTCAGTAGTGACAATTGACACTAGTTGTGTGTGACATTCTGTGGATTACCTGTGGGGACTGAACGGGTGGACAGAAGACAGATCATCTCAGGTAGGCCGCAGCTTTCATTTTACAACACTAACATGCATGTGCATGGGATAACTGCATGTTGGTGTGCTGTATTAGAATTGTCACCATCGCATGTGACACATTGGGTGACATTTTGGTGACAGTGACACGACCTTTCACCTCGAGACACACAAAATCTTGCTCACAGTACAGAACAAAGCCTTGTGACCATACATGCAGAATTTCGTAGCTCTAGAGGTTTATTCTTGGTTGTGGTGAAGCCTGAACCACACATACCCGTTTTAAGGCTAAATGCACCAAAAGAATCTGAAAACTAGGGGGAATTTGGCCTCAGAGAATCTGAATACAAGAGGGTTAATGGCGGGATAAAAAACGGTCATACAGGTCATACACACAAAAGTCCACTCCCTTTGTTGGATAGATGGCATTAATCCTTGCCTGTCTATACAGGGAGTGTCCGCAGGAGTATCAGCCTGCGTATGCAAAAAAAAAAAAAAAAAAAAAGAAAAAAAAGATATGCCGATCATATCACCAATCAACAAATGTGCCAAACCATCAGCCAGCGCCTAGGACCTGATGAGATCTGCTGACATCAGTTAGGGAAAGAAAACCAAGTTGGTATGGTCATGTAACAAGACCTACTGGCTTTGCTGAAACAGTCCTCCGGGGAACTCTGGAATGAGGGGGGTGGAGGGGAAGACTGACAAAAACTACAAACTCACAACAATGCAGAGTGGGACATGGAAAACTTCAGCTGAGATCCTAGCTTTGGCACGCAACCCATAGAACTGAAAGGAAACTGATGAACTTTCTTCAGGTATGGAACCCAATAACTCCCCACAGAGTTAAGGAAGAAGAAAAGTTATCACACTGATTACAGACTGTAGCTTCTTCAAACTTCACATGAATTCGTAACTTTGGTACTTTCAACAAATCGAAGTGTATTTTTGAGACAATTAACACTAATTTTTGCCATCTGGCATGATGTTATGCCACAATAGATTGCTTTTGTACCCAGACAAACTTAAGAGCACTCCATTCATAGAAGCAGGTAAATCTGCGGATAAAACTCACCTGTCCCTGCATGCTCTGGCAGTTGACGAACTCCAGCGAAGATACTACATCGTCAAACACCACTGCTGTCTTTTTGCAGGAATCTGCACAAACATTGCATTCACATAAACCAGTATAGGCCCACATAGTCAATAACATATATATATAAACACACGTAATCAAAACAACATATATATACTAACACATGCAGATTTTGGTTTTGCTAACTCTTTTGATCAATGGCTTGTCTCCCTTGGCAGTTTCTTCAGTTACAGATGGTAGTAGTCCTTTGTTTCATACCCTCTACCCTGACACAAATCTAGCACATGTATCATGTAGCAAAAAACAACAACAGTCATATACATCAGCAACAGATAGTCACATACATCAGCAACAAAAAGATAGTCACATACATCAGCAACAGATAGTCACATACATCAGCAACAAACAGATACTCACATATACCAGCAACAAACAGATACTCACATACACCAGCATTAAACAGATACTCACATACACCAGCAACAAACAGATACTCACATACACCAGCAACTAACAGATACTCACATACACCAGCATTAAAGATACTCACATACACCAGCAACAACCAGATACTCACATACACCAGCATTAAACAGATACTCACACACACCAGCAACAAACAGATACTCACATATACCAGCAACTAACAGATACTCACATACACCAGCATTAAAGATACTCACATACACCAGCAACAAACAGATACTCACA
This sequence comes from Conus canariensis, assembly GCA_033310375.1. NCBI lineage: Eukaryota > Metazoa > Mollusca > Gastropoda > Neogastropoda > Conidae > Conus > Conus canariensis. The sequence goes on along the minus strand of CM065742.1, from coordinate 20,966,689 downwards.
CACACCAGCAACAAACAGATACTCACATATACCAGCAACTAACAGATACTCACATACACCAGCATTAAAGATACTCACATACACCAGCAACAAACAGATACTCACATACACCAGCAACAAACAGATACTCACATACACCAGCATTAAAGATACTCGCATACACCAGCAACAAACAGATACTCACATACACCAGCAGCAACCAGATACTCACATATACCAGCAACAAACAGATACTCACATACACTGGCATTAAACAGATACTCACATATACCGGCAACAACCAGATACTCACATACACCAGCAACAACCTGATACTCACATACACCAGCAACAAACAGATACTCACACACACCGGCATAAAACAGATACTCACATACACCAGCAACAAACAGATGCTCACATACACCAGCAACAAACAGATACTCACATACACCAGCAACAACCAGATACTCACATACACCAGCAACAAACAGATACTCACATACACCAGCAACAACCAGATACTCACATACACCAGCAACAAACAGATACTCACATACATCAGCAACAAACAGATACTCACATACACCGGCATTAAACAGATACTAACATACACCAGCAACAAACAGATACTCACATACACCAGCAACAAACAGATACTCACATACACCAGCAACAAACAGATACTCACACACACCAGCAACAAACAGATACTCACACACACCAGCAACAAACAAATACTCACATACACCAGCAACAAACAGATGCTCACATACACCAGCAACAAACAGATACTCACATACACCAGCAACAACCAGATACTCACATACACCAGCAACAAACAGATACTCACACACACCAGCAACAAACAGATACTCACATACACCAGCATTAAACAGATACTCACATACACCAGCAACAACCAGATACTCACATACATCAGCAACAAACAGATACTCACATACACCGGCATTAAACAGATACTCACATACACCAGCAACAAACATATACTCACACACACCAGCAACAAACAGATACTCACATACACCAGCAACAAACAGATACTCACATACACCAGCAACAAACAGATGCTCACATACACCAGCAACAACCAGATACTCACATACACCAGCAACAAACAGATACTCACATACACTGGCATTAAACAGATACTCACATACACCAGCATTAAACAGATACTCACATACACCAGCATTAAACAGATACTCACATACACCAGCAACAAACAGATACTCACATACACCAGCATTAAACAGATACTCACATACACCAGCAACAAACAGATACTCACATATACCAGCATGAAACAGATACTCACATACACCAGGAACAAACAGATACTCACATACACCAGCAACAACCAGATACTCACATACACCAGCAACAAACAGATACTCACACACACCAGCAACAAACAGATACTTACATACACCAGCAACAAACAGATACTCACATACACCGGCATTAAACAGATACTCACATACACCAGCAACAAACTGATACTCACATACACCGGCATTAAACAGATACTCACATACACCAGCAACAAACAGATACTCAGATACACCAGCAACTAACAGATACTCACATACACCAGCATTACAGATACTCACAAAGTCACATACACCAGCAACAAACAGATACTCACACACACCAGCAACAAACAGATACTCACATACACCAGCAACAAACAGATGCTCACATACACCAGCAACAACCAGATACTCACATACACCAGCAACAACCAGATACTCACATACACCAGCAACAACCAGATACTCACATACACTGGCATTAAACAGATACTCACATAAACCAGCAACAAACAGATACTCACACACACCAGCAACAAACAGATACTCACATACACCAGCAACAAACAGATACTCACATACACCAGCAACAAACAGATGCTCACATACACCAGCAACAAACAGATACTCACATACACCAGCAACAACCAGATACTCACATACACCAGCAACAAACAGATACTCACATACACCAGCAACAAACAGATGCTCACATACACCAGCAACAAACAGATACTCACATACACCAGCAACAAACAGATACTCACATACACCAGCAACAAACAGATACTCACATACATCAGCAACAAACAGATGCTCACACACACCAGCAACAACCAGATACTCACACACACCAGCAACAACCAGATACTCACATACACCAGCAACAAACAGATACTCACATACACCAGCAACAAACAGATACTCACATACACCAGCATTAAACAGATACTCACATACACCAGCAACTAAACAGATACTCACACACACCAGCAACAACCAGATACTCACACACACCAGCAACAACCAGATACTCACACACACCAGCAACAACAGATACTCACATACACAAGCAACAACAGATACTCACATACACCAGCAACAACCAGATACTCACATACACCAGCAACAAACAGATACTCACACACACCAGCAACAACCAGATACTCACACACACCAGCACAACCAGATACTCACACACACCAGCAACAACCAGATACTCACATACACCAGCAACAAACAGATACTCACATACACCAGCAACAACCAGATACTCACATACACCAGCATTAAACAGATACTCACATACACCGTACCAGCAACAACCAGATACTCACATAAACCAGCATTAAACAGATACTCACATACACCAGCATTAAGCAGATACTCACATACACCAGCAACAAACAGATACTCACATACACCAGCATTAAACAGATACTCACATTCACCAGCAACAAACAGATACTCACATGCACCAGCAACAAACAGATACTCACATACACCAGCAACAAACAGATACTCACATACACCAGCAACTAACAGATACTCACATACACCAGCAACAACCAGATACTCACATATACCAGCAACAAACAGATACTCACATACACTGGCATTAAACAGATACTCACATATACCAGCAACAACCAGATACTCACATACACCAGCAACAAACAGATACTCACATACACCAGCATGAAACAGATACTCACATACATCAGCAACAAACAGATACTCACACACACCAGCAACAACCAGATACTTACATACACCAGCAACAACCAGATGCTCACATACACCAGCAACAAACAGATACTCACATACACCAGCAACAACCAGATACTCACATACACCAGCAACAACCAGATACTCACACACACCAGCAACAAACAGATACTCACATACACCAGCAACAAACAGATACTCACATACACCAGCAACAACCAGATACTCACATACACCAGCAACAGCCAGATACTCACATACACCAGCAACAAACAGATACTCACATACACCAGCATTAAACAGATACTCACATACACCAGCAACAGATACTCACACACACCAGCAACAAACAGATACTCACATACACCAGCAACAAACAGATACTCACACACACCAGCAACAACCAGATGCTCACATACACCAGCAACAAACAGATACTCACATACACCAGCAACAACCAGATACTCACATACACCAGCAACAAACAGATACTCACACACACCAGCAACAAACAGATACTCACATACACCAGCATTAAACAGATACTCACATACACCAGCATTAAACAGATACTCACATACACCAGCAACAAACAGATACTCACATACATCAGCAACAACCAGATACTCACATACACCGGCATTAAACAGATACTCGCATACACCGGCATTAAACAGATACTCACATACACCAGCAACAAACAGATACTCACATACACCAGCAACAAACAGATACTCACATACACCAGCAACAAACAGATACTCACACACACCAGCAACAAACAAATACAGGGATATCAGCCTTTGGCCATCAACAGACTTTTATGCAACACTTGGTATGATCTGGACTTTGAGGGGCTGAAAAAAATTGTGAACAGTATCCCAGTTTATCTAAAACTCTTAACAAAAAAAAATCAATCCAGTAGTAGTACGATAACTTATGCTTAAAATAACCTGGTAGTGAAGACGTTGACACACGCATTCATTATCACATGTGCGAGGTGTATTTCGCGAATTCGACCAATTTATGTGAACATTTTGACCAATTTATGTGACCATTTTGGCTCATTTATGTGAACATTTTGACCCAATTTATGGCATTCATTAACACATGTGTGAGGTGTATTTTGACCAATTTATGTGAACATTTTGACCAAATTATGCGAACATTTTGACCAATTTATGCGAACATTTTGACCCACTTATGCGAAAATTTTGACTAATTCATGCGAACATTTTGACCCACTTATGTGAACATTTTGGCCAATTTATGTGAACATTTTGACCAATTTATGTGAATATTTTGACCAATTTATGCGAATATTTTGACCAATTCATGTGAAAACAACATCAGGAGAAAGAAGGTTACCCAGAATGATGGAGTTGACCTTGCCCTTGATCTGGATAACGGAGTCCTCACACTTGAAGATGTACACAGTCTGCTTCAGCTCTGTTTTTTCCAGCAGGATGCTTTTGTTGCCACGGTGATACTCCTGAAAAACCGATGGTCATTCATTTCTTTAGGTCTGTGCAGTTGAGAACACACAGACACAGACACACACACACAACTTCTCTCTTTCTCACACACACACACACACATATTCTCTCTTTCTCACACAAACACACACACATATTCTCTTTCACACACACACACATGCACTCACACACACACACGCATTCTCTCTTTCAAACACACACACACACACACACACACACACACACACACACACACACACACACCACACATTCCCTCTTTCACACACACACATTCTCTCTTTCCACACACACACACACACACACACACACACACACACACACACACACTCACACACGCATACACTCACTCTCTCTCGCAAACACACAGAAGTGCACATGCACATGAATATATCCTTTCTCTCTCTTTCTCTCTAGCACAACACATACACACTCTATCTCTCACTCTGTGACACACACACACACACACACACACACACACACACACACACACACACACACACACACAGCAATTTCAACCCACACTTACCACCACCCATTTCTTGTTCTGTAGCTGGGTGACCGGCTCTTTGGCGGGTGTAGCTTTGGCGACAGCGGTCGGTTTAGGGGCTGCAGCAGGCTTGGATGGGGCGGACTTGAAGGGTGCAGGTCCCTGACGCAGCGCCGGATTCTTGTGTGTCTTCATATCGTCCGTCACTTTGCGAAGACCTGTTGGGGGGAAAAAAGGCATGCAGTTAAAGTTTGGTGTCATCAAGTCATGTGTTTCTCTACTTCATCAATAAACAAGATTAGATGTCCAATACACAAAGTTAGATAATTGATGAACACTGTATACAGGCAATGGCCATGTGACCATTCACAGTATGCCTGCTGCACAGGGGAAGAGTGGTTCCACTGACACATGTAGAGAAAGCGTTAAAGTGTGTGTTGTCGCAACGTCCGTCACTTTACAAAGATGGCAACACAGACGAGCCTTTCAAGAGTGTACTGTCGTGTCATCTGCTGCTTTACAAAGAAGTCCAGCCTCCCGACCGAAAATAAATCTTTGATTTCGTTCTCCAAATCTGGGATCTGAGAAGTAAATTTAAAAACAGGAAGATTCTGAGATTTCAGGAGGGTTAGCAGCCATGTGAAGTGCACAGATAGGAGTTTTGAATGTCCGTTGCGAACAATCTGAAAATTTGGACTAAACGACCGAAAATGTTGAAAATTACCCAAATGTAGGTAGCTGCATCATGGAGAAGGGCGGTGGGGGGGGGGGGGGGGGGGCGGCATGAACTGAACCAGAATCTTCAAACTTTCATATTCCGGATTTAGAAAACAAACAAACAAACAAACAAAAACAAAAACAAAAAAACCCAAAAAAAGCCCCGCAGTGATACATAAGACCTACAAATTCAGAACACAGCTTCAGTGAAAGTTTTAAGTTTGTGGTTCGTGAGTGAGGGGATTCCCCCGGTCTCCTGAACGGAATCTACACAAGGTGCGTTTGGAACACCCTTAGAACAGTCCAACCCCTTGGTGACTGTCATCAAGGTCCACTACTTTCTGGCAGCATGGTCTTGCAGACCTGTAAACCATACAACGATAGCGTAACTTTGGAATGGATCAATGGGTGGAGGTGTGTTTTTCAACAGGTGCCCCTGTTCTTTGTATGAGCCACTACATGGATGACGTTCACAGTGTTATAGCATGGGTCCTTCCGATTCTAAATGTGGCTGCAGAAGTTCTATGTTTGTATGGTTATTCCAAGAATTTTCACACCTTTACACATGATTGTGCTGAAGGCAGAACTGTGCTAAATGGAAGGACTGTATTACAAGGCAGAAGTGGACTACTTAATAAGGACAGGACTGGGTTCACTGGTAGGACTGACTAAAGGTAGGTCTATACTGAAAGGACAGGACTGACTAAAGGTAGGTCTATACTGAAAGGACAGGACTGACTAAAGGTAGGTCTATACTAAAAGGACAGGACTGGCTAAAGGTAGGTCTATACTGAAAGGACAGGACTGACTAAAGGTAGGTCTATACTAAAAGGACAGGACTGACTAAAGGTAGGTCTATACTGAAAGGACAGGACTGACTAAAGGTAGGTCTATACTGAAAGGACAGGACTGACTAAAGGTAGGTCTATACTGAAAGGACAGGACTGACTAAAGGTAGGTGTATACTAAAAGGACAGGACTGACTACAGGTAGGTCTATACTGAAAGGACAGGACTGACTAAAGGTAGGTCTATACTGAAAGGACAGGACTGACTAAAGGTAGGTCTATACTGAAAGGACAGGACTGACTAAAGGTAGGTGTATACTAAAAGGACAGGACTGACTACAGGTAGGTCTATACTAAAAGGACAGGACTGACTAAAGGTAGGTCTATACTGAAAGGACAGGACTGACTACAGGTAGGTCTATACTGAAAGGACAGGACTGACTAAAGGTAGGTCTATACTAAAAGGACAGGACTGATTAAAGGTAGGTCTATACTAAAAGGACAGGACTGACTAAAGGTAGGTCTATACTGAAAGGACAGGACTGACTAAAGGTAGGTCTATACTGAAAGGACAGGACTGACTAAAGGTAGGTCTATACTGAAAGGACAGGACTGACTAAAGGTAGGTCTATACTAAAAGGACAGGACTGGCTAAAGGTAGGTCTATACTGAAAGGACAGGACTGATTAAAGGTAGGTCTATACTGAAAGGACAGGACTGACTAAAGGTAGGTCTATACTGAAAGGACAGGACTGACTAAAGGTAGGTGTATACTGAAAGGACAGGACTGACTAAAGGTAGGTCTATACTGAAAGGACAGGACTGACTAAAGGTAGGTGTATACTGAAAGGACAGGACTGACTAAAGGTAGGTCTATACTAAAAGGACAGGACTGACTAAAGGTAGGTCTATACTAAACGGACAGGACTGAGTTAATTGGTAGGACCGATTAAAGGAAGGTCTATACTGAAAGGACAGGACTGACTAAAGGAAGGTCTATACTAAACGGACAGGACTGAGTTAATTGGTAGGACCGATTAAAGGAAGGTCTATACTGAAAGGACAGGACGATTAAAGGTAGGTCTATACTGAAAGGACAGGACTGATTAAAGGTAGGTCTATACTAAAAGGACAGGACTGAATTCACTGGTAGGACCGATTAAAGGTAGGTCTATACTAAACGGACAGGACTGAATTCACTGGTAGGACTGATTAAACGTAGGTCTATACTAAAAGGACAGGACTGAGTTAATTGGTAGGACTGATTAAACGTAGGTCTATACTAAAAGGACAGGACTGAGTTAATTGGTAGGACTGATTAAACGTAGGTCTATACTAAAAGGACAGGACTGAGTTAATTGGTAGGACTGATTAAACGTAGGTCTATACTAAACGGACAGGACTGAGTTAATTGGTAGGACCGATTAAAGGTAGGTCTATACTAAAAGGACAGGACTGAGTTAATTGGTAGGACCGATTAAAGGTAGGTCTATACTAAACGGACAGGACTGAGTTAATTGGTAGGACCGATTAAAGGTAGGTCTATACTAAAAGGACAGGACTGAGTTAATTGGTAGGACTGATTAAACGTAGGTCTATACTAAAAGGACAGGACTGAATTCACTGGTAGGACTGATTAAACGTAGGTCTATACTAAAAGGACAGGACTGAGTTAATTGGTAGGACTGATTAAACGTAGGTCTATACTAAAAGGACAGGACTGAGTTAATTGGTAGGACTGATTAAACGTAGGTCTATACTAAAAGGACAGGACTGAATTCACTGGTAGGACTGATTAAACGTAGGTCTATACTAAAAGGACAGGACTGAATTCACTGGTAGGACTGATTAAACGTAGGTCTATACTAAAAGGACAGGACTGAATTCACTGGTAGGACTGATTAAAGGTAGGTCTATACTAAAAGGGCAGGACTGAATTCACTGGTAGGACTGATTAAAGGTAGGTCTATACTAAAAGGACAGGACTGAATTCACTGGTAGGACTGATTAAAGGTAGGTCTATACTAAAAGGACAGGACTGAATTCACTGGTAGGACCGATTAAAGGTAGGTCTATACTAAACGGACAGGACTGAATTCACTGGTAGGACTGATTAAAGGTAGGTCTATACTAAAAGGACAGGACTGAGTTAATTGGTAGAAACCGATTAAAGGTAGGTCTATACTAAAAGGACAGGACTGAGTTAATTGGTAGGACCGATTAAACGTAGGTCTATACTAAAAGGACAGGACTGAGTTAATTGGTAGGACTGATTAAACGTAGGTCTATACTAAAAGGACAGGACTGAATTCACTGGTAGGACTGATTAAACGTAGGTCTATACTAAAAGGACAGGACTGAGTTAATTGGTAGGACTGATTAAACGTAGGTCTATACTAAAAGGACAGGACTGAATTCACTGGTAGGACTGATTAAACGTAGGTCTATACTAAAAGGACAGGACTGAGTTAATTGGTAGGACTGATTAAACGTAGGTCTATACTAAAAGGACAGGACTGAATTCACTGGTAGGACTGATTAAACGTAGGTCTATACTAAAAGGACAGGACTGAGTTAATTGGTAGGACCGATTAAACGTAGGTCTATACTAAAAGGACAGGACTGAATTCACTGGTAGGACCGATTAAAGGTAGGTCTATACTAAAAAGATAAGATAAGATAATGTTGCTTATAGCCCAGCCGACCGCAAGGGGCCACATCAGGGCCGTCACCACGTTAAAATCAACTCACAAGTCATTCATTCACACAATTCTTTAAAATACATCGAAAAAACCATCCGAAAGTTTGTTAAAAATCTTTCCACTGTAAAAACTCAGATCCGATGAAAAATGTTAATCTCTTTCAAGAACTCAAAGATGGCATCAGGTGGGACATCTCTGAACAAGGTTTTCATGGAATCTGCCGTAAAATGTTTGTGTCTCACATCGTGCAAGTCCCAACACTCTAAAAGAATATGTTTCATTGTGAGTGGCACATGACATGGAATGCACCACGGAGCTTCTTCACTCTTTAAAAGGTAGGAATGGGTAAAATACGAATGGCCGGTGTGCAGCCGGCACAGAACTGTTTCTTCTTTACGACCACCAGACGCAGATGGGAGGAACTCCTTAAGGTTTGGACGGATCTGAAAGAGTTTGTTATCCGTCTGTGTATTCCAATCCTCCTGCCAGAGGTCTCTCACATAATCGTTAATTTTGGGTTTCAGATCTGAGCAGGGGATATATATGTTGGACAGTTTCTCTCTTGTGGCATTCTTGGCTAAACGATCAACCATTTCGTTCCCTCCAATGCCAACATGACCAGGAATCCAAGCCAAAATAATGTTGTAACCATCCGCTTTCAACTTGGTCAAAAGTTCAAAAAGTGTAAAAGTTCTGGGTGCTGAAGGTTGCGGCCAGCTATGGCCTCCAACGCTGACAGTGAATCTGACAGAACCAGAAAGTCCCTCTTCTTAGATTGTGAGATTATCTTCAATGCCAGAACCAGAGCAGTAAGTTCAGCAGAATAGACAGAAGCATCTGGAGGTATATGTTCTAACAGTATCTGAGAAGGAGCCCCAGGGCAGTAGGCTGCACAGGCCACTCCATCCTCAGACTTGGAACCGTCAGTGAAAATTTTCTGATAAGATGGAAATTTTGAACAGAGGTCAGAATACAATGCCTTGTATGCCAGAGAGCTGGTAAGGTCTATACTAAAAGGACAGGACTGAATTCACTGGTAGGACTGATTAAAGGTAGGTCTATACTAAAAGGACAGGACTGAATTCACTGGTAGGACCGATTAAAGGTAGGTCTATACTAAAAGGACAGGACTGAATTCACTGGTAGGACTGATTAAAGGTAGGTCTATACTAAAAGGACAGGACTGAATTCACTGGTAGGACTGATTAAAGGTAGGTCTATACTAAAAGGACAGGACTGAATTCACTGGTAGGACTGATTAAAGGTAGGTCTATACTAAAAGGACAGGACTGAGTTAATTGGTAGGACCGATTAAAGGAAGGTCTATACTAAAAGGACAGGACTGAATTCACTGGTAGGACTGATTAAAGGTAGGTCTATACTAAAAGGACAGGACTGAGTTAATTGGTAGGACCGATTAAAGGTAGGTCTATACTAAAAGGACAGGACTGAATTCACTGGTAGGACCGATTAAAGGTAGGTCTATACTAAAAGGACAGGACTGAATTCACTGGTAGGACCGATTAAAGGTAGGTCTATACTAAAAGGACAGGACTGAATTCACTGGTAGGACTGATTAAAGGTAGGTCTATACTAAAAGGACAGGACTGAATTCACTGGTAGGACCGATTAAAGGTAGGTCTATACTAAAAGGACAGGACTGAATTCACTGGTAGGACTGATTAAAGGTAGGTCTATACTAAAAGGACAGGACTGAATTCACTGGTAGGACTGATTAAAGGTAGGTCTATACTGAAAGGACAGGACCGATTAAAGGTAGGTCTATACTAAAAGGACAGGACCGATTAAAGGTAGGTCTATACTAAAAGGACAGGACCGATTAAAGGTAGGTCTATACTAAAAGGACAGGACCGATTAAAGGTAGGTCTATACTGAAAGGACAGGACTGATTAAAGGAAGGTCTATACTAAAAGGACAGGACAGCACTGTACTAACAGGCTGGACTAGAATAAAAAAAAAAAAACAAACCACACACACACAAAAAATCAGATCAGAACTGTACTTATGGACAGGAGAAGACTTACTAAAGGGTAGGATTGCACTTAAAAGTTAATGTCTAGCTATTGCATCTTCATGTTACTTACCAATAAATGGGCATTTGTGCGTGTGTTTGCACGCGCACGCACACACATATTCACACACACGCACATACACACACATTCACACAATACACACACTCACACTACACACATATACACACACAACGCACACACACACACACACACACACACAAAGACACACACACACACACACCACACACATACACACACTACACACCCACCCATCCACACCCACACCCACCCCACACACTTACACACCTGTAGTGACAGCTTCCCCTTTATTGAGGGAGGCAAACAGGGCAGCACGGCTGTCCTCAGCCCCACCTCCAGACAAATCCCCGGGGCCAGGGGGAGGCGGGGTCCAGGCGGGGGTGTGTGAGGGGGAGCACCGCCAAGGGGAGGAGGGGAGGAGGGGGAGGAGCAGCTCCACCTTTGGAGGCAGCGGCGGCGGCAGCAACATCTCCTCCCTGCCACAGAAAACCACCACCACAGAATAAGCTGTTTGTCAGCAGCAAGAGCATTCGTGAGCAAGTCCTTCTCTTGTCAACAACCCGAATAGGGAGCCCTTGCCAAAAAGCCGCATATGAGTCCCTTGTCAAAAACCCAAATGTGAGTCTCTTGTCAACAACCCAAATATGAGTCTACTGTTGAAAACCCGAATATGAGTCCCTTGTCAAAAACCCAAATGTGAGACTTGTCAACAACCCAATTATGAGTCTATTGTCAACAACCCGTATATGAGTCCCTTGTCAAAAATCCAAATACGAGTCTCTTGTCAAAAAAACAAATATGAGTCCCTTGTCAAAAACCCGAATATGAGTCTCGTCAAAAACCCTAATATAAGTCCCTTGGCAACAACCCGAATGAGACCCTTGTCAACAACCAGAGTGTGAGCGAGTCCCTTGTCAACAACCAGAGTGTGAGTGAATCGGAGAGTGAGCGAGTCCCTTGTCAACAACCAGAGTGTGAGCGAGTCCCTTGTCAACAACCAGAGTGTGAGTGAGTCCCTTGTCAACAACCAAGGTGTACGATCCCTTGTCAACAACAGAGAGTGATGAGTTCCTTGTCAACAACCAATAAGCGAGTCCCTCGTCAACAAACAGAGCACGAATGAATACTTGTCAACAACCAGTGTGAGTGAGTCCCTTGTCAACAACCAAGTGAGCGAGTCCTTGTCAACAACAAGAGTGTTAACGAGTTCCTTGTCAACGATGAGAGTGTGAGAGTCCCTTGTCAACAACAAGAGTGTGAGTGAGTCCCTTGTCAACAACCAGAGTGTGAGTAAGTCCCTTGTCAACAACAGAGCGTGAGCAGTCCTTGTCAACAACCAGAGTGTGAGTGAGTTCGTTGTCCTCCTATGCCAGGATAAAAGGATATTCATGAACCAATAGCTGTCGTAACTTGATGCTGAAATCATGGAACTGTTGATTTGAAGAAAGAAATACTGCTATTTCTCTGGGTGTGGGGAATGCGGTGTGAACAGGGTGGAGCAGAGTCTGGTGTGGGTGAGCTGCTTTTCACTTTCAACAAAAGTCCATGAAGCCTTTGCCCTCCTGACATGACCTTACAGACAAAAGTAACATGAGCTTTACTGAGAAGCCTGTTGTTCTTGTTCAGCATACAGTCGCGTCGTATTCCCATGACTTCAGTTTACCCGATTGCTAGGAATCCTGGTGGGAAGGGGTGGTTGGATGTGTGGGGGGGGGGGGGGGGGTGAGAGTGAAGGAGGTTGGGGGGGGGGGAGGTGTCACAGAAGAATGATGTTGGGTAACAGTTCACCCCTCACATTCTGCTCCAGATGGGTGAAAGCACTGATGCCATAAACTCCACCCTCCTTCCCCCCTTCCCCACTCTGACTTTCTCCTTCCCACTCTCGAAAGAAAGAAAGTAAGAAAGTAACCTACTCACCTTGTTTGGCAACAAACGACCCATTTCTCCCTCCCCCCCACCCCCAAGTAAACACTCTTCCTGCACCAAATAAATACTAACCTTAATCATAGTCATATCTCTTTATCCTTCATCCCCCCCCCCCCTCCCCTCCCCTCTACCCAACCTCCAAGTAATCATTTTGTTGTTGTTGTTGTTCATACACATTTATGACAATGGAAAATGACACATAATTCATACGCATGCAAACCACAAAGAAATGTATGCCTGAAAGGACGTACAGACATACACAATTTATTCTCATCCCTGATTTGTGCATGCATACAAGTGCATGTAAGCATGTGTATGTGCTCATATACACGTGTGCACGTGCACACGCGCACAGCCACACACACAATTTTGATCACTGATGTGTTGCACTTACCTGACTCGGTCATAAAGCGGTGCACTTATTGAATGTGATTGTAAATAAAATATGTGAACACGTGTATAAGATTAAACATATGTATGTGAATGTGGGTGAACATGAGTGCTGCTTACTTTGGCAATGTGCTTGCCTCCGCATGAACATATTCATGTGCACTTGCTCATGTACATATATTTGTCTGTGCACGTATGTGCACACATATACATATGTGTGCTTAAGTGCATGTGTGGGTC
>CM065742.1:20934833-20950231 GCA_033310375.1 Conus canariensis | reverse complement strand
ACTGATATGTGTTGAGAGAGAGAGAGAGAGAGAAGAGAGAGAGAGAGAGAAAATTTGGGTGGCAGTTTGGGTTTTTGGGAGAAGCGGGTGAGGGGGTAGGGTGAGGAAAGAAAAGACAGGAGTAGCGAATCAGCCTCAGGAGAGCAGAGAGGGCGGAAGGGTGTGGGAGGGGTTTGGGTGGAGAGGAGACAAACGAGGGGGGGGGGGGAGGGGATAGAGAGCAGAGAAAGAAAGAGAGGGGGGTTCGTTACATATCTCCCACCACTCCACAAACAGCTCACAAGGGCAGGTAAAGGTGGGCATGGGTGGGGGGGGGGGGGGGGGGGGGGGGGGGGGGGGGGGGACAGGGCTGATCTGCGTGGAGCAAGCACCTCGCCTCCTCCCTGCCGCGCTTGTTTCACACATTGGTTACACGGCAAACAAACAAGCCACCGGGAAATACAGCTGGGGAAAGTAGCTGTGTGTGTGTGTGTGTGTGTGTGTGTGTGTGTGTGTGGTGATATATCTGTGTGTGTGTGTGTGTGTGTGTGTGTGTGTGTGTTGTGTGTGTGTGTGTGTGTGTGTGTGTGTGTGTGATCTGTGTGTGTGTGTGTGTGTGTGGTGTGTGTGTGTGTGGTGTGTAGGTATGTGTATGCGCGCGTGCATGTTTTTCTCTCTCTCTCTCTCTCTCTCCTCTCTTCTCTCTCTCTCTCTCTCCCTCCCCCGATAAATAACTAAATAAATGCTATGATAAATGAATACTTATAAAATGAATACATCGAGTTTTTACCTCCCCCCCCCCTCCCGTCCCCTCACTAGTCCCATTTCCCCCCTTATCCCCAACCATCTCTCCCGCCTTCCCAACTAAACTGCATTAAAAAAAAAAAAAAAAAAAAAAAACAAAAAAAAAAAAAAAAAATCTTCACACTGAGAGAGAAAGAGAGAGAGAGAGAGCGCGTGGCGAGGGAAAAAGGCCGGGGAAGAGCAGAGAGAGACAGTGAGGATGGGAGAGAGAGAGAGAGAGAGAGAGAGAGAGGAGAAGAGAGAGAGAGAGAGAGGAGAGAATATTGGCTATGTATGTGCATGCAATCATACATAACACATACAAAGAGGCAACAAGACAATGCATGCAACATATATAACACAGACAAAGAGGCATACAGACAGACACTGACATTCCGACAGACAGGGAACCCGTCCTACAAACACTGAAGTCCCAAAATTAGAAGAAAAAAGACAGGAGGGATGCTCTCCTTCTCACTCTCTCTCCCTCTGTGTGTGTGTGTGTGTGTGTGTGTTGTGGTGTGTGTGTGGTGGTGTGGTGGTGTTGTGTGCATGCGTGTGTTTGCAAGTGAGAGGGTTGGGAGAGAGAGAAAGGGGGCAGGGGGAGAGAGGTGAAAGAAAGGTGAAAGAAGGGAAAAAGGTGAAGAGTGAAGAAGGAAAAAAAAAAGGCACCAACGACATCCCCACCCTCACACCTTCCCATCCCCCCCTCCTCCTCCTCCCCGCCCCAACACCTCCCATTAAAAAAAAAAAAAAAAAAAAGCCTTCCCACTTTTCGTCAACAAACAATGAGAAAAACAGCAATATTTTATGGCTAACTGAAAACCACAACACAGAGAAGAGAGAGAGAGAGAGAGAGAGAGAGAGAGAGAGACAAGACAGACAGACAGACAGACAGAAGAACGAGCAGAACGGGCAAATGGAAGATGGCTGGGCAGAAGACGTGGAGCACTTGTGCGGTGGGAGGAGAGAGGGATCGTGTTGCCACAAAACGCTTTGAACAAAGCCCTATTAGTTCCGCCTTTTTCCCTCTCACCTCGCTCGAACCGGAGACCTGCTCTGCTCTGCTCTGCTCTGCTCTGCTCTCTCTCTCTCTCTCTCTCTCTCTCCTCTCTCTCTCACTCACTCCTCTCGCCTCTCTCTCTCTCGTCTCTCTCCTCTCTCTCTCTCTCTCTCTCTCTCTCTCTATCTCCTCTCTCTCTCTCCACTCGCTCACTCACTGTGTGTGACGATATTTACCTTCCTCTGGAAGATTTTAACGAAATTCCAGCACATGCGTGCGTGCGTGCGTGCGTGGGTTCGAGTGTGTGTTAGAACACTTGCTTTAATGAATTGAGTGTTTACGATTTTTTAAATCTATTTGAGGGTTGACTTCACTGAGGTGAGAGTCTGATACGGCCCTTTGCGGTCGGCTGGGCGGTATGCAACGTGAACTGCACTGAATCCCCTCCAGTCTCCTTCCCTAATCTCACCCGTGCCCCCCCCCCCCCCTTTCTCTCCCCTCCCCCCCCCCCCCCCCCCCCCCCCCGTCCCAAACGATCTCTTCCTCAGTAAGACACCTCGTTCCCCCCCCCCCCCCCCCCCCCCTCTGCTGGTGAGGAAATTGTCATTAAACTTTCAGAGACATCCAGTGAGAAGAAGACACTTGACAGTGTGGTTCCAATCTTTTCACAAACGCCCATCACGAAGTGTGGCTTGGTCGTGGCCCGCAGCTCAAAACCTCCACCGTGTACGTCTCTGATGGGATTCGATCACACGGTCTCCCGATCTGCAATACTGACTACTGCACCACGGTGGCTACTTCTTTCCTGTAATTCATAAACACTAACCAGCAAAACCACAAATAAAGACACAAAACGAGAGTGCGTAGTTAATACGCACTACGAAACCGAAAAGTTATTTGTCAAAAAAGATGTGTCTTTTTCAAAGATCACGTGTAACGCAGTTAACACAAAACGCACAAAAGAAAACTCCCCAGAACGCGGTCATTTAGACATGGCGATGTGAATGAGAGAAGAGAAACGAGAAATGTACACATAGTTTAAATGTCGATATAAATGAACGAAGAGAAATGAGGACTGCCCCAAAACAGAGTTCCAATGTCGATGTGAATGAGAGAAGGGAATGAGGACTGTTAAAAAACGGGGTCCAAATTTGATGTGAATTAGAGAAGGGAACGAGGACTGTTAAAAAACGGAGTCCAAATCTGATGTGAATTAGAGAAGGGAACGAGGACTGTTAAAAAAAAAAAACAGAGTCGAAGCACAGAGACAGGGAGACAAGCAGAAAGAAATGAGTTTGATTTCCTCAACCACAAGCCATGCCAAAGCTTTTTACTCTTCAACCATCTTCGTCTTTCTTTCTTTCTTTCTTTCTTTGGGGTTCCCAGTCATGCTAGATCATCAATCCTGTTAGTAAGCCGACGTCTGCAGTCCGCCGCAGAGATCCCCACCGGTCCCCACAGCTTCTCCTGGACCTTTAACTGGACTGGGCCATTCACCACTTTGGCTTCACAAGGGGAGTATTGTGCATGTTTACGTCTGTATTTTTTTTTGTCGCTGAGGAAGGCATATTGCCGAAAATTTCTTGTCCTGTTTTGTGTCGTGCATTAAAACTGCGTTACTTCACGCTTTGTTTTGTGTGCTCTTCTGCTTTTTTGTCGTGGACTGGGCCACGTCTGGCGTCTCAAGGTTTCAAGGACGGGCAGGACTGTAAGATGTGGGTGGGAGTTTGGGAGCCTGCGCCACAAGGGCACTGGTCAGTATGAGAGAGTTTGAGACGTGAGAGATGGGAGGAGCTGCAGTGTTCTGTTCGCAGCCTGAAGATGGTAACTTGAGCTGCTCTGTCAAGTTGGCGGATGCTGTCTTCTTCAGTCTCAATGTCCAGACGATGGCGCCACGCTCTTCTGAAGTTGTTCCTGAGACGGTTTTAGCTTCATTGTAGGACCAGTGGATGCCTTGACTGTTTTTTCTGCCTGCTACCGATCTTGGACGGACGGTCTGCCTCCTCGATCCCTCCAATGCTACAGTGAGAAGGGATCCACTGCAGACTACAGTGGTTCTCCGTTGGAGGAGACTGAGTTCTTCTCTGATGGCTCTGATTATTTGCTCCCCTCCTGGTGTCTGGAGGCTCTTGGCCTGCTTCAGGTTGACAGTGCTATGGATAAAGAGTCTTTATTTTTTACTTGCACTTCATCATCCACACCTATTCTTCTGATATTTTGCTGTCGGTGCGTGAGCGTTGTTTTCCACAAAAGTCGTGTATTTTTTGAATGCTTCATGCCTGTGGACAGAAGCCTTCTGATTCGTAGGTTTTCATTTCTGCCAGTCAGAGTTGAACTGCAAAGCATGGCGGCTTTGAAACTTCAAGTATCAAGTTCTGGTCTTGTTGGTCTTGTGTTATAACGCTGAGTTGATGATACATTATTCGCCATTTTTTATTGGATGTAATTGATGATGGGAGTACATCAATACGGTGTTCAAAATACTCCAAAAGCATTTGTACACCTTTGACGCATAAAATACTCACAACATGGTGTACAAAAATCTTCAGAATTGAATACACTGTTTATGGTATACAATCAATGTACTCCAAATGTATATACAGCTATGGTGTACAATGAGCACCATAAAATTCTCTTAACAGCAATGGTGTACAAAATACTCCCCAGAGTGCACGTACATCCACGATGCACAATACACCCCAAGATTATTTGTACAATTGATGAGTACAACATGCTCCAAAAGTAGACATACAGCTACCCCCCTTGGGAAAGATGCAGACGGACAAAGAACACAGAAACCTGTTTACCCTGAAAGTACTGTTTGCGTACTTTCCCATTAAAACTGATAGCATTATTTCACATGTGTAACCCCACAGGATGGCCGTCAATGTTGAGTTGGCAGGAATTGGATACTAAGTACATCTTGCTGTAGCTACAGTGAGCATACGTTCACAATGTTTCTTGAATATGCAGCTGACTTGGGTACTTTCGGATACATTCCCGAGTCTCTCATTCACCGATGTTTGTTGGTTAGCGCAGGGTTATCTTATCTTTATTTTCTTCTCTCTCCTTCATCTAATCTTTCTGTGGTTTTTCTTCTTTTTTTTTTCATTTTCTAACCTTTTTGGGGTTTTAACTAAGAATTTGATGAAAAATACAGTCTTTTTTAAAACTGGAGCTTTCATTCAATAATAAAACAAACAAACAAACAGACTTTTGAATCACAAATGGTTGGTGTCATGTGTGAAGGCAAAGGTTTTTATGTAAATAATGTATTGTTATAGATGATTAGAAAGAGGAAAAATTCCAATTTTTTAATAACTATTGTAAATGTCACAAACGTAAATTTGGTGAACGTTTGTAGTAGGCTGAACAAACCTTTAACGTTTACGTAACTTGAACAAGCAGAAGAGTTTTTAAACTGATTTTGTTACAAAGATGGCAGTCACGGAATGCACGTGTTCATGTAAGTATGTGAGTGATTGTGAAACTCGACTGTAACGAGACAGACACTGAACACTGACCAGCATGCGTGAAGCTGCCCAAAGGTGCAGCTGTTGAATGCTGAAGACGATTACAACCACAGGTAGTGTTTGCTATGCTGTGTCTGCATTATTTAGTTTTGTGTGTAGCAAACTTACTAGGCCTCTTTTGGTTCATTATCTGTCTTTCTTTCTTTTCCAGACATAGTTGTTTGAGGGGACAGAAGCCCTCAGGTAAATCACTTATCTTTCTCTTTATGTAGTATCTGGACAACATTATTTACTTCAGTCGTTCTCCGAGTGAACCCCTTGTGCGACAGACATGAGTCTATGACAGTGGTAACCCCCCCAGTTTGTACGCACTTGAGTGGGTCAGAAACAGACACCCCATATCCTTACTTCAAAATACGCTGAATTCAGTTAACCTCACTTCGTGACAGTTGGCAGCTAGCTACCTGTATGGGCGCAAACATCCACTTTTATCTCTCTGTGTCAGGGGGAGTTTATTATCCCACCCAATCAGTTTGGGCCCACGCGCTGGCAGCAAAACGTCGCTTCCAGCTGGCTGGCATACTTGGTGCATTCACTCTCCCTCTCCCTCCCCTATCAACAACTTTTTTTTCTTTTTTTTTTTTTTTCCCTTTACACTGACAAAAACAGCGTTTCAACCACTGCAGCAGAGTGAAGCGGCACCACCGGCTTCAGAGCCGCCAGCGCTGTATCAAACGTGATCCATCTGCGGGGATGTGGACACCGTTGGGACATACTGTACCAGACGATCTTCCCACTGATGGGGAGGTCCGAGTATGCAGACAAACACAACATGGAGTGCCGTTTTCCCCCCCGTGTTGCACAGTCCACGGCGCGGCAGTTTATGTAACCAACCCTCGGGAGCAGAAAAGCAGTTCCCGCCATATGTTGCACGTCTGGATAATGCAAGAGCCGTGGGGTAACTGGTTTAGTGCTTAGTCCCTGCCGATGTCTGTTATTTAATATTGCCGGGCCTGGGAAATTGTTTTCTTTAACGAATTCGGGTTTTCTTGACTGTCTCTGTGTCTTTTTTCTTTTTTGACATGAAAGGGGGGGGAAAAAAAACTTTTGGAAGAAAGAACTGAAAGGAAATTAAAGTACCAAAGAAAGTGGAACACCCCCATCCCCACCCCTACCCCATCCCACCTCTACCCCCCCCCTCAAAGACAACTCTCAACATTCATAAATCGTTTTTTTTTCCTTTGTCTCTGTGTGACTGAACATTCAACAAAGGCTCTGTTCTTAAACGCTTTGCTTTTGTTGTTTTCATATATTTCTTACTTTTTAATTCAGGAATGTTTGTTTCTCTTTATGATCTCTTTAACCCACACAGATACCCCCCCCCCCCCCCCCCCCCCCCCCACACACACACACACACACACAACCCTTTTTTTTTCTTTTCTATAATCTCCACCCTCTTTTGATACAATGGCTTTTTCTTGATTTTTTTTTTTCCTCTGTCTCTACTAGACTGATCTCCCAACCAACCCCCCCCCCCCCCCCCCCCCCCCCCCTATTTCATGCCACAAAGATCTTTTTAGAGGTGCCCAGTTAACAGGCTCAACTGCTCGGACTACTCCGTCTCCGTTCAACCATTTCCATTCAGCGTCACGTTTCTAGTCTCTTCTGCTGTTGGGGAACAGCTTTAGGCAGTTTCGGTCGCACAGTCGTCTTCGTTGACACTCTACGATCCTGAGAGAGGAGAGAGAGAGAGAGAGAGGAGAGAGAGACAGACAGAAGAGACAGAGAGAGAGAGGAGAGACAGAGACAGAGAGACCGACCGACCGAGAAAGAACGAGAGACAGAGACAAAGAGACAGAGGGAAACAGCCACCAGACTAACAGAGAGAGAGAGAGAGAGAGAGAGAGAGAGAGAGAGAGACGCACGCAGGCTGACAGACAGACGCAGAGAGAGAGAGAGAGAGAGAGAGAGAGAGAGAGAGAGAGGAGAGAGAGAGAGAAAGGGGGGGGGGGTCGGGGATGGGGGACTAACAGACACAGACAGACAGTGAGTTACAGACAGATAGAGGCAACACAGACAGACAGTTACAAACAGATAGAGGCAGACACAGTGAAAAACGGAGACACAGACAGACAGAGACAGTTACAGACAGATAGAGGCAGACACAGAGAGGAACGAAGACACAGACAGAGACAGTTACAGACAAATAGAGGCAGACACAGACAGACAGAGACAGTTACAGATAGAGACAGACACAGACAGACAGAGACAGACACAGACAGTTACAGACAGAGGCAGACACAGACAGTTACAGACAGATAGAGGCAGACAGACAGACACAGACAGTTACAGACAGATAGAGGCAGACACAGAGAGAAACGGAGACCCGGACAGAAACACCGACAGTCACAGAAACCAGAGAGGGCGGTGGAGGACGGGGGTGGGGGGGGGGGGGGGGGGGGGGGGGGGGGGGGGGGGGGGGGGGGGGGGGGGGGGGGGAGGAGCGGATGGGAAAAGAGCTGGCTCGGGATTGGGGGTGGAAAACAAGAAGAGGGTAGAGGGGATATGGGTTCGGGGTCGGATGTGGAGGATAAGGGGAGCGGGGGAGGATAAGGGCAGCGTGGAGGGGGGAGGGAGGAGGATGAGGAGGGGAGAAGGGGAGGGAGGGGGTGGAGGTGGGGGTCTTTGTCAGTCAGTGCAGAGAGGGCAGCAGAGCAAGGGGGGACGGAAATTTCGTTGGCAGCAGCAGCAGCAGCCGCAGCAACAGCAGCAGCAGCCGCAGCAGCAAAGCAATGCCATGGATGAGTGAGTCTTTACCTGGCGTGCGGGGGTCTGCCGACGATCGCTGCATCAACACACAGTGTCATTCCGGGACATTGGCTGGGGGACCTGGACCACTGGATTTCCTCTTCAGCCCCCACCGTCCTCTCCCCCTTTCCCACCATCTACACCATTCCTCCCCCTTCGTAACCCTCCCCCCTTCCTTCCTCATCCCCTCTCTTTTTCCTTCCTCTCACCTCCCCCCAACACCATCCCCCCTCCTCTCTCTCTTCTCCTCCCTCCTTCCTAAAACATATCTATCCTACTAATCATTCCTGTTCTATTCTCTCTCTCTCTCTCCTCTCTCTCTCTCTCTCCTCTCCTCTCAAAACTTCTATTCCTCTAATCTTCCCTTCTTCTAAAATTCTCTTCTCTCTCTCGTCCTTCTATCTCTCTCTCTCTCTCTCTCTCTCTCTCTCTCTCTCTCCCTCCCTCCCTCCCTCCTTCCTAAAACATATCTATTCCTACTAATCATTCCTGTTCTATTCTCTCTCTCTCTCTCTCTCTCTCTCCTCTCTCTCCTCCTGCATCTCTCTCCTCTCTCTCTCTCTCCTGAAAGATTATCTATTTCTACTAATCATCCTGTTCTATTCTCTCTCTCCTCTCTCCTCCTCTCTCCTTTCCCCCTCTCTCTCTCTCTCTCTCTCTCTCTCCCTGAAAGATCTTTCCTACTTATCATCCTGTTCTATTCTCTCTCTCTCTCCCCCTCTCTCTCTCCTCCTGAAACATATCTATTCCTACTTATCATTCCTGTTCTATTCTCTCTCTCTCTCTCCCCTCTCCTCTCTCCCTCCTGAAAGATATCTATTCCTACTTATCATTCCTTTTTCTATTCTCTCTCTCTCTCCTTCTCCTCTCTCTCTCCCCTCTCCTCTCTCTCTCTCTCTCTCTCTCTCCTGAAAGATACCTATTTCACTAATCATTCCTGTTCTATATTCTCTCTCCCCCCCCCCCCCCCCCCCCTCTCTCTCTCCTCTCTCCTGAAACATAGCAATTCACCTACTAATCATTTCCTTTTTTCTCTCTCTCTCTCTCTCCCTTCCTCTCTCCTCCTCCCCCCCCCCCCCCCCCCTTTAAGAGAATTTATAAGCAGTCATCTGAAGCCCTCTCCCTTTCCATCTCTTCCTCTCCGAACCTTTCATATACCTCCCCCCCCCCCCCCCCCCCCCCCCCCCCCGCCCAAGATCCTGATTTTGAAAGTTTTTTTTTTTTTTTTTTACACACAAGTTTCCACAATAGTTCCCGTCAAGAGGGCGGGCGGCCCTCCCTCTGTACAATGCCCTCTTCACTACACCTGCTTATCATCACCACAATCATTGTGACGTTTAGGTCAGACAAGTAGATACTGACCACACACAACAACAACAACAACCATCATCCAAAAACTGGCTTAAGTCAGGGCACCATACAGGTAGATATCTATGTGGGCGCTGCAGTGTTTAGGCCAGAGTATGAGGGAGGGAAGCGAGTGTGGGACCCCCACGCACGTATGAACACACATACACACGCATGCACGCACACGCACATGAATGCACGCAAGCACGCACGCACGCACACACACACACGCACACACACTGCTAAAACAAGAAGTAACTGAACAACCAGCCGCCGTGGCGAAGTGGTTAGCGTCGCGGACTCCCGGCTGGGAGGTCGAGGGTTCGAATCCCATCAGATTCATGTGGGTTTTTTCTGCCCCGACCGCTCCTACCCAGAGTTGAGTTTGCTGCGGACTCAGTTGGGAAGACTGGGACCACACAGTCGAGTTTCATTCCACTTAATGGATGCGTTTCTGAGAGTGCTGCTCAAATTTCATGACCAACACTGCAGGTGCCTGTATCTCTCGGGCCTGGTTGACGCCAGGATATATTATGAAAGGAAGCGTAGAGTACAGCCCTGTCATGTAGTCTCAGACCGAAATGGAAATCCGTAGCATCATCTAATCATCCTCATTCTCATTGATCAGCATTAAAAAAAAATGCCTCATATTCTGTGGCCCTTCATGCCCTGCTCTCATGGTGACCTCAGTTTCGATGTCCTCTCCACGTCTGTGGCCTTGGTTTGGTTCCGTCGGGGTCACCGGTACCGGCGAGCCATGGGGGCTGTCGTTGGACGGACGTGGTGGCGCCCTCCAGAGGGAGAGCTCACTCACGCCGGCTCCGCGACTAAGCAATTATTGTCGTCAGTAGGGGGCTTAGTAGGTGGTGTCCTGCGTATGTTAGATCAGAACAGGCGCCACTGAACACCACTGAAGTGACTCGGCGGCAGTGCAGTGTCTCCTCCGGTGGGTCGCCTCTTGACGACTTGACATTGACTGCTCCCTGTGGATTGCTGGTGCCGGTGCTGCGGCGGGGCCGGCCGGGCTATGGCTGTGGACGGGGTGTCGGAATGAGCGGCTTGGGTGCACTGCCTCTGAGGTGGCGCAGAGGTTGGGACAGAAAAAAAAAAAAAAAAAAAAAAAAAAAAAGAAGAAGTAACTGAACATCATTTTCGAGAGTTTCAACTTGCCTCAAACTGCTTTACAGTAATTATATGATGCTCAGTGTACGGTTGCTTTATAGGTTCATGATTACTTTGCCCTAAGAACCCCCCCCCCCCCCCCAAACACACACACACACACACACACACACACTGAAATCAACGGTTATGACCTACCAGCCATTTAGGCTCCAAGGCATTTTTTTAAATTTAAACTGTGTTCTTTCCTGCTGGCGATTTGGGAGCGGGATAGAAATTTCACAGTCATGTCTATCCACGACAGACGTGGGAGTGAAGATAAGAAGGGAGTTGGGGGGGGGGGGGGGGGGGGGGGGGGGCAGGGGGGGGGGAGATGGTAGTTAAGGAGAGAGCCAGGAGTGGAGATGGAAGGAACGGAAACAGTATACACGTGTCCACACTCCCAGTCTGATGGTGCTTGGTGAATGTCTCTTCCTTTCACACTGTGCAACATCAGCTGGTCCTTGATCTCTTTCACGTGCGAGTATGCACGTGTGGATGGATGACTGCGGACGTGTTTCTCCGTGTGTTTACACATACCGGATGTGTATTGCGCAGGTTGAGTGTGTGTGTGTGTGTGTGTGTGTGTGTGTGTGTGTGTGTGTGTGTGTGCGTGTGCGTGCGAATGTGCGTGCGTGTGCGTGTGTGTGAATGAGACAGAGAGACATATACAGGCATACAGATAGGCAAACAGACAGGCGCAAGAAACAGAGATAGCCAGGGCGAGACGGACAGAGAGAGAGAGAGAGAGAAGAGAGAGAGAGAGAGAGAGAGATGGGGGGGGGGGGGCGGACAGTTCTGTGTGCTTTGTATGAATAGTGTTTGTGCACACACACACCTGCGCGCGCACGCGCACGCGCGCGCACGCGCACGCGCGCGCGCGCGCACACACACACACACACACACACACACACACACCACACTTAGAAGACCAATCCAAATCTTAAAGAATAATGTTGTGTGTGTGTGTGTGTGTGTGTGTGTGTGTGTGTGTGTGTGTGTGTGTGTGTTTGTGCAGACAGAGAAACATTACCATTTATGATGCACAAGGGGAGGGAGAGGGGGGGGAGACTGATTTGATACTTAGATTTTCTTTCTAGTTGTTCAACTGCAAGACAACATGTACGTCGTTTGTATTAAATGACAAACGGTGGATTTATCAAGAGAAAGAAACTGGACAAGAGACCCGAGTGGTATGAAACATATCACTTTCTTTCTCAGCTCTCTTGCCTTTTCTTTCTGTATCGTATCTTCACATACATATGAGTCGGGTTATGCAAGTTGTCAAATTCTGTATAAACTTTCTCATGATTGGGGGCGGGGGGGGGGGGGGGGAAGAGGTTTTAATGGCTGGATCACACGTTCCACCTCCCTCCCACCCCCATCCCCGGGCCCCCTCAACTGTCAAAATCTACGCAGTAATAAAACAAACACTGAGATGGAAGAAGAGGCGGAGAAGGGCGGAGGGAGGGGCGGGAGGGGGGAGGGAGGTCAAGGAAGAAGAAGATGAGATGGTTGTTGTTGCTGTTGTCGACGGCAGCTGAGCAGCAAGCACGCTGTAAGCTCATACCACGCCAAACCCTCGTCAGTCTCCATTCGCGCGCGCATGCTGTTCTGATTTGTCTAAACTCTCTCTCTCTCTCTCTCTCTCTCTCTCTCTCTCTCTCTCCAGCCAACTGGGCTGTTGTGGGGGAGGAGAAGATTCGGGGACGGAGGGAACAAGGGTGGGGTGGGGTGGGGTGGGGTGGGGTGGGATGGAGGTCAGCGGAGAGGAGCCATCCTCAATAACAAAGTGCGAGGGCAGACAGTAACCAACACGGTTGACCTCAACCGTCCAGCGTATCCACGAGCACAATTTATCATGCAGGCCTTCCTTAAGTGTCCCTCCCTCCACCGCCCCCCCCCCCATCCCCACCCACCAACCTCCCTTCCCCACTCTTCCTCCTCTATACTTGACCACCCCCTCCCTCCATCCCTCACCACTCGCCTCTCCCCTTCCCCTCCCCCCACCCAAGCCCCCCCCCCCCACCCCCCCCCCCCCGCCCTCCCACCCCACCCCCACCCCACGTCGGATGGAAGCTGGAGGTTGTCCCTCGTTACTTCCACTCATTCTCTCTCCATGTCCTTCGCCTTGCTGTCCACTCCTACCATACTACCCCCTTGAGTGGGGAATTGAGGGAGGGGGGGGGGGGGGGGGCGAGGGGGGGGGGGGGATCTGAGGGCCTGCACGTAGCTCGTGCCAAGGTCACGCAGTATATGGTATCAAGCATAGCTTTACTGAAGACTGTAATACCAAGCATAGCTTCTTTGACATCTATGGTACCAAGAACAATTTTGCTGGAGACTGGAATACCAAGCATAGCATCTCTGACATATACATGCCAAGTATAGCTTTGTTGAAGACTGGAATACCAAGCACAGCATCTCTGACATATACAGTACCAAGCATAGCTTTGTTGAAGACTGGAATACCAAGCATAGCATCTCTAACATCCACAGTACCAAGCATAGCTTTGTTGAAGACTGGAATACCAAGTATAGCATCTCTAACATCTACAGTGCCAAGCATAGCTTTGTTGAAGACTGGAATACCAAGCATAGCATCTCTGACATCTACATACCAAGCATAGGTTTGTTGAAGACTGGAATACCAAGCACAGCATCTCTGACATCTACAGTACCAAGCATAGGTTTGTTGAAGACTGGAATACCAAGCATAGCATCTCTGACATCTACAGTGCCAAGCATAGCTTTGCTGAAGACTGGAATACCAAGCATAGCATCTCTGACATCTACAGTCCCAAAGCATAGCTTTTGTTGAAGACTGGAATACCAAGCATAGCTTCTTTGACATCTATGGTACCAAGCGTAGCTTCTTTGAGATCAGATTCTTTTGAATCTGCGGTACAAAATAAACAATGACGTCTGGTCTCAAGCATATCTTTTTTGATGTCTGTGGTACACAGCACAGCTTCTGTGGATTCATTGGTACACAGCACAGCTTCTGTGGATTCATTGGTACCAAGCATACCTTCTTTGATATTAAAGATAAGAAGCATAACGCCACTGACACGTGTGGAACCAAGCATAGCTTCACTGACATGAGTAGCATCAAACAAAGCTTTTTATAGTGGTGGTAGCAAGCATAGCTTTTTTTTTTTTTTAATCAAGGTACCCAGCACGATTTTTTTTTTAAAATCAGTGGTACCAAGCTTACTATGGCATGTGTGGATATCAAGCACAGTTTTTTTCAAAATGTCTGCAGAGCTAGGCATAGCTTTTCTGACATCTGGGTTACCAAGCATAACTTTTCGAACGTGTGGTACAAAGCGTAGCTTTACATTTGGGTACCAAGCATTGCTTCTTTGATACCTGGGTTACCAAGCACAACTCAACTGTGTGGTACCAAGCGTAGCTTCACATCTTGGGGTACCAAGCATAGCTACTTTGATATCTGAGTTACCAAGCACAACTTTTTGAACTGTGCAGTACCAAGCGTTGCTTTACATTTGGGGCTACCAAGCACAGCTTCTTTGGTATCTGGGGTTATCAAATTTAACTTACTTGATATCTGTGGGACCAATCAACACACAGCTTGAAATCCTTGGTATCAAGCATAGCTTCTTTGATGTCTGAGGAACCACGTATAGTTTCTTTGCCGTTTGCAGTGCCAAGCATAGCATTGTCCACATGATTCCACCAAGCATAGCATATGTGCCACCTGTAATATTGAACATCGCTTCTTTTAAACGCTGTGGAACTAAGCATGGCCTCTTCAATGAGTTGCTCCTAGCACACAGCTCGTTTCACATCAGTTGTAAAAAACGCTGATTCTTTGAGATGTACTTAATTAAGCTCTGATAATTTGACATCTCTGGTCAAGAGAATAGCATTCTTGACATCTGCGAAACCGAACAAAGTGTCCTTAGCACCTCTCATACCCCACAGTGTTGTTTAAAGGACACATTTATCAAAACTGGATTCTATGGCTGGGGATCCACAATGTGTATGTGGTTTACCACATTTCCTCTGTTCTTCACACAGTCATGTACGCTATGTGCAAAAATTAAAAGCAGGTACCCAAATGCTTTTCACATGGAAGTCCCCCACCCCAAACTCCCCTTTCCGATCCTCTCAACCCCTGGGCTGTGTTTTTTAAATTAAGGCACAAAAGTGGTGGAGTATTCAAAGGTAGTGATTGTGCTTGAATTTAAGTGTGAGAGGTGAAAGGGGAATGGATGCAGTGCAATTTCTTCTTATAGAAGACCAACCACTCAGAACCTGGCTCCACACACAGATATGCGTTTAGTGTGCATGCGTGCCTGCGTTCGCGTGAATGCACACATGTGGACATCACACATGCAAGCACACGCACACACACACACACACACACGCATGCACGTGCACACACACACACATGCACTCACACACACACACACACACACCACACACACGCATGCCTGCACATGCACACACACACACACACATGCACTCACACACACACATACACACACACGCATCACGTGCACACACACACACACACACACACACACACGCACGCACACACACACACACACACACACACACACACACACACACACACACACACACACACACACACACACGCACCGCTATCAATGTCGCAAGTGACATGTACCCTTCAAGAGCAGACACGTAGGGCTGGCCCGGGGCAGGGCCTGAAATTTTACCAGGGAGGGATTATCTCCCATGCCCTACCCCTCAGCAATACCTTCCCTCCCTCCCCCCCCAACCTTCTCTCCCAAACCCACAATATGATGCAACCCACACCCCCAACCCTCCCCTTGCATCGCCCCCTGACCTTTCTG
>CM065742.1:20927373-20929873 GCA_033310375.1 Conus canariensis | reverse complement strand
TATTTTCTTTCTTTCTTTTTTTGTTTTTTGTTTTTTTGTTTTTTGCTTTTTCTTTACCCCTGGAACAGGAAGGACTTCATTCACTTTCTCTGCCTTCATTCATTTCCTCTGTCACTCATCCATTGTCTGTCTGTCTTTCTCTTTGTCCACCTGTCTCTGTCTCTCTGTGCATGCATGTATGTTTATGAGTGGGAGTGGAGATGTGGTAGTAAAAACAAAAACAAAAAACAAAACCAAAAAAAGCAGTCATGTTTAACAATGAAAAAAAAATAACAGGAAGAGGAAAACATAAGAGCAAAAATTGTGAGAGAGAGAGAGAGAGAGATAACAATGAAAAAAAAATAACAGGAAGAGGAAAACATAAGAGCAAAAATTGTGTGAGAGAGAGAGAGATAACAATGAAAAAAAAAATAACAGGAAGAGGAAAACATAAGAGCACAAAAACTGTGTGTGTGTGAGAGAGAGAGAGAGAGAGAGAGAGAGAGAGAGAGAGAGAGAGAGAGAGAGAGAGAGAGAGAGAGAAAGATAGGAAGGAAGAGAGTCAGAAGGATGGAAGACATAAATATTAATAGAAAATGGAAAAAAAAAGAAACCCCTAAAACAAACAAACAACAACAACAAAACAATGACAAAAAACACCTGATTTCATCAATTACTTAGGTAACAAAGTGGCCACAACTCCCGCAAGTTCCTCCAACTAATGAGCAGCATTAGACCGCCAACTAAGGGCAGTAACCCCACACCAACAGCTCCCCCCACCCCACCCATCCAACCCCTACCCTCTCTGTCCGACCCCAGCCCAACCAGCTAAGTCTGCCAAGCAAATAACTCAGGGATCCACCTGCCCCCCACCACTTACGTGACGTAAAACCATTATTGTTGCTTAACCCTCCTTTCCTCCTTAAGTCTTAAAACTGCGCTTGGATTAACTTCCCCCAATACCCCCCCCCTCCCCTTCCCCACTCTCTCCCCTCCCCCCTCCTGTCTCTCTCTGTCTCTACGCCCACTCCCGTCCCCACCCTCCTTCTCTTTCTTTCTTTCTTTCTTAGCTCTCACTCTCTCTGCATCTGCATCCCCTCTCTTCATTCCCATTCTCCCCACCCCTTTCCACCCACCCCTCTCTTCCCTCCTGTTCTCTCCTCTTGGGGGGGGGGGGGGGGGAGGGGATGGGAGAAAAGGGGGGGGGGGTAGGAGGGGCTCCCACATCCTCCTTGAGGGGAGGGGGTTCCCACCATCTCTCTCTCTCTCTTTCTCGCTCTGCTCGCCTTCTTTCCACCTTTTCCTTCTAGAGACACAGGTTAATTTTCCCATTGTGCATACCCCCCCCCCCCATCCCCTCCCCCTTCTCCCAGTCCCTTTTTACAGCAGTAGCATGGGCTCCCTCTTAGGGGTGGGGAGGGGGGGGGGTAGAGCCATGGTTTCTTTCTTTTTTTTTTTTTGTCTGGGGTCAAACCAGTGGATGACCCACCTACACAGCCATTGATGATGACCGTCAGTTAGCTACAGCATACAGCCACGCACTGCACAGTCTTTCTTCCCTCCCCTTTCTTGTTTCTGCCATCCTTCAGAGGTTCTCAAGAGATTTGATTTACCCACCCACCCACACACACACACACACACACACACACACACACACACACACACACACACACACACACACACACACCCTGCCTTTCTTTAATTTTGAAAACAAAAATGTAGAGAAACTGGAACAAATGAAGGGATTTCAAGCTCCCCGTTTCATGTATGTGCGTGTGCGTGTGTGTGAAAAATATGTGTGCAAATGCACACACAGACATATTCATATAATAATAATACTGAATACTTATATAGCGCCTACTCTCATATAGCGCCTATTCTCAGCTAGAGACCAAGCTCTAAGCGCTTTACAATCCACACTCGTTTACACAACGGGCTGCCTACCTGGGAAGTGCTGACTGAAGAGCTGCCAGCTGGCGCTTCATTCAGTCGTTTCCTGTGTCATCCAGTCAATATTGTTCAATATCGTTCACTCAGTTTCCTTACTTTCTTCATTCTTTCCATTTCTCATGCAGGGTGCATGCTATGTGTAACGTGTCATCCATACCAACGTCCAAACTGGCCTTCTCTTCTGAAAGTTGGTGATGGGATTTTACGTGTGGGCAAGATGTTATGTGTGCGTTCACACACGGAACCTCGGTTTAGAGTCTCATTCAAAGGACTGTATGGGAAATGGAGTCAGAACCAATGTTAACTCCGAGGGAAAAACCCCTTTACCAAAACAGCCCAGCAGAGATTCGACCCATAACCCCAGGATCACGAGTCCGGCGCTCTACCAACTGAGCTATTCCGGCTATGACGCACAGAGAGAGTGAGAGAGAGGAGGGTGGTAAGAAAAAGAAGGGTGGTGAGGGGAGACAGGAAGAACAAGAGACAGACAGGTAGATTAAGTTAGAGAAAGAGAGAGAGAAAGAGACAGACAGAGAGAAAATCACGACAGAGTTGATGAAGGAACGGAAAG
>CM065742.1:20902373-20924873 GCA_033310375.1 Conus canariensis | reverse complement strand
AGAGAGAGAGAGAGTCTGCGTTTATGTGGTTCTATCAAAATTTGAAGGACTTTTCAAAACTCAACTTCCAGAAAACGGTGGCAGTGGTGGTGGGGTGGTGGTGAGTGTGTGTGGGGAAGGCGTGTGTGTGTGTGTGTGTGTGTGTGTGTGTGTGTGTGTGTGTGTGTGTGTGTGTGTTTGTGTGTGTGTGTGTCTCTTTTTACTTTTTCTTTTGTTATGAAAAACTAAAACTGACAGCAGAGATGTTAATTCAGAAGACTAACTCTCAAAGACTTTCTAAGGACTTTGGTGGATTGTAAGATCCCTGGAAAGCAGTGAAGGTAGAGAGATGATAAAGGGAAAGAAGACAGTAGCACTGATGAAGACAGGATTGAAGAACTGATATGGGAAGGACTGTTGTTCAAAAAAAAAAAAAAGGGGGTGTGGAGTGATGGGGGTTTTACTGAAGGACACATGAAAGTTAAAGTAAACTTGTGAGTGCCTGTTCCACTTAAGGCTTCAAACTCTTACTCACTGACTGAAGGACACATGAGAGTTAAAGCAAACTTGTGAGTGCCTGTTCCACTTAACGCTTCAAACTCTTGCCCACTGACTGAAGGACACATGAGAGTTAAAGCAAACTTGTGAGTGCCTGTTCCACTTAAGGCTTCAAACTTTTACTCACTGACTGACAGTGGCACAACTCTGGTATCTCCCCCACAATCTGCCCCCCCCCCCCCCCAAGCCTCATCCCCCATTCCCAGTTCCCCCCTCCCTTCTCCCTCTCTCCTTCCTTCTTCCCCAAACCCCCCTCCCTCTCCCCCTACCCTCAGAGTCTCTCTCTCTCTCTCTCTCTCTCTCTCTGGAACCCAGGTAGTGCCTCACTTCAAACCTTCAGATAGGAGATAGCGCCAACTGCATTTGTCAACTTGTCACTACAGACAGCCTCCGTTCTTTGAATTAGCACTCTCGGTAACAGTTCTGTCCCAAAACCTTTGAGGGATGATTTGCACCCAGACGTCGCAAAGGGGCCCCGGCTATAGGTAAATCTATCACTGATGATAACACTTCCACTTTCTCTTCGTTATCTACCAATGTTTCAGATAACAGTCTCAAATGACCAGAAAAAAACAAACCAGACAGCACTGGGAAATGAGTTACTACAAAAAGCACGTCGTAAACCAATTGTCTTTTTTTTCTTTTTATTATCCTATGCACAGGGGTAGTCTGCAGGGCAGGATTATGTCTGAAATGTTGGGAGCAAACACTTATGGGACATTTTCCATTCCAGAATAATATCCAGTAAGGCATCCAAATCATAGATGCTAAATGAATGTAAAATCGACACAGAAAATGTGTGATACAATCTGCTCTTTTCAGAGACCTTTGCACAAATGTTGAACTTGTCGCAATGTCTGTTTATCTCTCGACTGCTTCAAACTGGCCATCAGAGTAAACTGAAGAGCTTGTCAGCTTATTTACACAGATGTAAGGTATTACCTTTTTCATTGCTCTGAAAGACAGCAAATGTTCAACTTAATTACAGTCTTGCCACGCTCACTGTGTAACAATGTAGCCATCACTGCTGCAAGTTAAAGTTGTACCTCCTTCATACCCATACATACTCCCTCAGCTAATGTCTGTACTTGACTTACTTGATTTAGTCCTCTTTGCTCCTTGAGAAGCATAGGGCCTCAACAGCAACCTTCCACTTCCGTCTGTAAGCCAGCTCTAAATTGTCAAAACATTAAATTCCATCTGACTGTCAGCTCTGATTTATCATCACTTGTTGATTTTTCAACCTTTGTCAACTCTGATTTATCATAGATAGAATATTTCCTTTTGTTGTCAGCTCTGATTTATCATAGATAGAATATTTCCTTTTGTTGTCAGCTCTGATTTATCATAACCAGAATATTTCCTTTTGTTGTCAGCTCTGATTTATCATAAATAGAATATTTCCTTTTGTTGTCAGCTCTGATTTATCATAAACAGAACATTTCCTTTTGTTGTCAGCTCTGATTTATCATAAATAGAACATTTCCTTTTGTTGTCAGCTCTGATTTATCATAAATAGAATATTTCCTTTTGTTGTCAGCTCTGGTTTATCATAAATAGAATATTTCCTTTTGTTGTCAGCTCTGATTTATCATAAATAGAATATTTCCTTTTGTTGTCAGCTCTGATTTATCATAAATAGAATATTTCCTTTTGTTGTCAGCTCTGATTTATCATAAATAGAATATTTCCTTTTGTTGTCAGCTCTGGTTTATCATAAATAGAACATTTCCTTTTGTTGTCAGCTCTGATTTATCATCACTTGTTGATTTTTCAACCTTTGTCAACTCTGATTTATCATAATTAGAACATTTCCTTTTGTTGTCAGCTCTGATTTATCATAAATAGAATATTTCCTTTTGCTGTCAGCTCTGGTTTATCATAAATAGAACATTTCCTTTTGTTGTCAGCTCTGATTTATCATAAATAGAATATTTCCTTTTGCTGTCAGCTCTGATTTATCATAAATAGAACATTTCCTTTTGTTGTCAGCTCTGATTTATCATAAATAGAATATTTCCTTTTGCTGTCAGCTCTGATTTATCATAAATAGAACATTTCCTTTTGTTGTCAGCTCTGATTTATCATAGATAGAATATTTCCTTTTGTTGTCAGCTCTGGTTTATCATAGATAGAATATTTCCTTTTGTTGTCAGCTCTGATTTATCATAAATAGAACATTTCCTTTTGTTGTCAGCTCTGATTTATCATAGATAGAATATTTCCTTTTGTTGTCAGCTCTGGTTTATCATAGAATATTTCCTTTTGTTGTCAGCTCTGATTTATCATAAATAGAACATTTCCTTTTGTTGTCAGCTCTGGTTTATCATAAACAGAACATTTCCTTTTGTTGTCAGCTCTGGTTTATCATAAATAGAATATTTCCTTTTGTTGTCAGCTCTGGTTTATCATAAATAGAATATTTCCTTTTGTTGTCAGCTCTGGTTTATCATAGATAGAACATTTCCTTTTGTTGTCAGCTCTGATTTATCATAAATAGAACATTTCCTTTTGTTGTCAGCTCTGATTTATTGTAGATAGAATATTTCCTTTTGTTGTCAGCTCTGATTTATCATAAATAGAACATTTCCTTTTGTTGTCAGCTCTGATTTATTGTAGATAGAATATTTCCTTTTGTTGTCAGCTCTGGTTTATCATAAACAGAATATTTCCTTTTGTTGTCAGCTCTGATTTATTGTAGATAGAATATTTCCTTTTGTTGTCAGCTCTGATTTATCATAAATAGAACATTTCCTTTTGTTGTCAGCTCTGGTTTATCATAAATAGAACATTTCCTTTTGTTGTCCGCTCTGGTTTATCATAAATAGAATATTTCCTTTTGTTGTCAGCTCTGATTTATTGTAGATAGAACATTTCCTTTTGTTGTCAGCTCTGGTTTATCATAAATAGAACATTTCCTTTTGTTGTCAGCTCTGATTTATCATAAATAGAATATTTCCTTTTGTTGTCAGCTCTGATTTATCATAAATAGAACATTTCCTTTTGTTGTCAGCTCAGATGTATCATTACTTGATGATGATCCATCTGCCTGTCGGTTCTGATTTCTCAAAACCAGATGACATCCTCCCACCTTACTGCCAGATCTGACTCATCATCCCTGGCTGATGTTCCGTCTGACTGACACGTCTTAACTGTCATAACATGATGACAATTCATTTGACTGTCAGTCTAATTTATCATACCTTGGAAGATTTCCTATCTGTTTTCCGCTCTGATCTGTGAAAACTTGACTTTATTCAAACTAACTGTCAGCTCTCAACTGTCAAAACGTAGTGATATTCCGTCTTACTGTCAGCTCTGGTTTATCCTAACTTGAAGATTTTCACCTCCCATAATCTTGGTTTTATTATATTCAATGTATCAATTCTGATTTCTTATAAACTGACAATTTTTCAATCTGATCGTCACTTCAAATTCATCGTAACATGATGATTTTCTATCTAACTGTCAGCTCTGATTTGTGAAAACTTATCACACTCCATAAGACTGTCAACTCTGATTAATCATTATTAGATATTCTATCTCCAGCTTCCACTCTGCATTGCTTTTTCAAAACTTTTGTTCCATGTGATGTTTATCTGTGATTAATCGTAAGTTGTTGATATTCCATCTGTTTGCTGACTCTGACATATCACAAACTTGATAATATTCCCACAGTTGTCAGCTCTGGCGCGTCTAAATATACTGCATCTAACTATCAATTCTAACATGATTCTCAGCTCTGTTTTGTCATCACGGGATGATTCTCCATCTGTTCACCAGTTCCCATTTGTTAAAACTTGATATTCTGTCTGTCCACTCTGAGTTGTATTAAAAAAAAAAAAAAAAAAAGAATTGTGATAATCTGTTTGTCAATCCCGATTTGTCAAAAGCGTTCCATTCCATCTGATTGTCAGCTCTGATCTCTCTGGATTATTTTCAATCTGATTTTCATTTTGGCAGACATTAATTAATGATATTCCGTCTGATTGTCAGTTCTCATTTGTCAAAACTTGATGATCTTCCACCTAATTAACAACTCTCTTTCGTCAAGAGTTGATGCTGTTCCATTTCTTTGTCAACCCTTTCCCCGAAGATGGAGTATGGCTGCCTTAATGGCGGGATAAAAAACGGTCATATACACAAAACTCCACAGCCTGTCTATACAGGCAGTGTCCGCAGGAGTATCAGCCTGCGTACGCAGAAAGAAACAGTTCACGACGTGCCATGCATTTCTCAACTACTCGATGTTCCATTTGTTTGTCGACTCTGATTTGCCGAAAACTGACGGTACTCCTTTGATCCTTTTTGAGGTCTGACTTGCCAAGGATTGATAAGTTGATGGTAATGCAACTGTTGATCAGCTTTCATTTGGCTAACCTGGATTACATTTTCCATCCCTTGTCGGCTCTGATTTGTCTCTGAGCGAGACTAGATGCAAGAGAGGATGAGGTTACTGAGACAATGAGAAATGGGGATGGGGACAGACAAAGAAGCAGAGGAGGGGGGGGGGGGGGGGGGGGTACAGAGAGACTGAGAGAGAGAGAGAGAGGCAGACAAACATACAGATTGACAGCACACACACACACACACACACACACACACACACACACACACACTCACATACACACACACTGAGAAAGACAGAGAGAAGGAGGTGGGGAGGAGAAAGAGACAAAGAGAGACAGACAGACACAGAGAGGAAAGAAGACCAACAGACATGGGCTGTTCTAAGACAAAAGAGACAGACGCACAGAGACACTGACCAGTTACAGTAAGACGGACAATGAGTGAGAAACGGGCAGACAAAGAGAGAGAGCAAGAGAGGGAGGAGGGAGAAACACAGTGAGAGAGGCAGACAAAGAGCACGTCAGTGACAGAGAGATGGATAGAGACAGAGAGAGAGAGAGAGACAGAGAGAAGAAAGACAGAGAGAGACACAGAGAGAAGAGAAGAGAGGAGAGAGAAAGAAAGAAAGAGAGAGAGAGAGAGAGAGAGAGAGAGAGAGAGAGAGAGAGAGAGACACTGACAGACAGATAGACAAGCAGACAAGAGACAGACAGACAGACAAACAGAGAGAGAGAGAGAGAGAGAGAGAGAGAGAGAGAGAGACTGACAGACAGATAGACAAGCAGACAAGAGACAGACAGACAGACAGACAAAGCTAGCAAATGGGAGTGAGATTGTGGCTGGGTGGACAAAGGGTGGGAGGTGGTGGTTATAACCAATACAGACAGACACACAGACACAGACAAAACAGACCAGTTTGAGGTAAGACAGCTAACACACACTTCAGCCTAGGTGAGGTGGGACCACCTCCGGCGGAAAGGTCAGCAGAGCCTGTGGCCATGTGCCGCTCGATAAGACACCAGTCAGGAAAGGTCATCACCCGTGCCTGCATCTTCCGCCCTTTTACCCCGTCCCCCACTTCCCTTCAACCCTCCCCCTCCCCCCCCTCCATACCCCTCTCCTAGGCCCTTAGTCCTGCCATTTTTCACGATCACCCGTATGCCCACAAAATATGATCTACACTGTGTGTAGGCAGTCATACTATCATCCCAACGAACGCATACTATCATCCCAACAAGCGCATACTATCATCCCAACAAACGGCCTCCGCCTCATTATCACGAACCACGGTTCAAATTATCCTCACAACCTCCACTTCCTCACCATCTTGAGCGATGGTTCCATTATCTTCATTCGCAGCAACTGTATTGTGTACTATCACCATCCTAAGCAAAGATTCCATTATTCTCAAAAGCAGCCACCGCATCACCATCATGGGAAATGACTGAATGAAGCGCCGGCAGGCATCTCTTCAGTCGGCTCTACCCAGGCAGGCAGCCCACTGTGTCAACAAGAGTGTGCATTGTAAAGCACTGGTCTCTAGCCAAGAACTGGCCCTATATTAGTACTCTTTTTAATAATATTAATATTAATAATAATAATCAGGGTCCCCACTGAGGAACAGCAAAAATTTCTGGAATTCCACCTTAACCCCTCCTCTCCCCACCCCCCAAAAAAAGAAAGAAAGAAAAGAAAAACCCATATATGACCGAAAAAAAAAAAAAAAAAAAAAAACCCACCAAAAAACTTGAAACACAAACACACACGCCTAAAATCCCATAACTGTATCATTTCCCTGTAGCCTGGTCCACAAACGCCCACACATCTCCTTTATCGTATCAAACTTCAACACGACAAAGCAAAACGAAAGCCTCCCCAGCTCCCTCCAGCTGACAACACCACCAGTCGACTGGCATGTCATCCACTTTGCTGGGGTCCAGCCCTACCCAGGGCTATGTGTTTCGCACCGTTATCGATCTCTTGCACTTTCGGCTGCACCTTGCTGACACATGCTGTCCAAGTGCGACCTCGGTTTGTTTTTTTTTGCTTACAAGCGGACAAAGTGGCGGTGGACTGGTCTCGTAAAGAACACGAGACCTCTGAACTTCAGAGTCATCTTCTAACATACTGAACATGTGACCAGAACTTTGAGCATTGGATTGCTTGGGTTTTGGATGGGGGTTTTGGTCCCTAATTTTTGTTCCCTTACAAACATTCTCATTGTTTCCAGTTTTGTTTTGTTTGTTTTTTAAATCTGCAACCTTGCAGACAAAATGGAAGCCGTGTACCATCCTCAGCTTCACTGTCCTTTGCTGTCTGTCTTGATCATGTGAAAGAAACCAAGACATACAAAGTAAAAAAAAAAAATAAAGACGGTACAGTGCAATGCGATATAGAATCGTACTATACAGTCAATGAAGAGGACAGCCAAACCACTGACAATTAAAACAGAACACACAGACACAGACACACAACCAAACACACCATGCATGCACAACTCAAATACACACTCAAGCACATGGCACATACAGACAACACGTCAACTCAAAGTACATGCCACACACAAAAACTTCACACTTACACAGAAACA
This sequence comes from Conus canariensis, assembly GCA_033310375.1. Classification (NCBI taxonomy): domain Eukaryota; kingdom Metazoa; phylum Mollusca; class Gastropoda; order Neogastropoda; family Conidae; genus Conus; species Conus canariensis. Next base: position 20,917,396 of record CM065742.1, on the reverse strand, counting down.
TACACAGCGAAACACATGCACACAGAGAATACAGACACTGACAGAGTCACAGACACAGAGTGACGTACAGAGGGGTTCCAGGTGACGCCGGTGGTGTGATGCTGCTTGATGTAGTCCTGGAGGTCCGTCAGCGTACCCAGCCACGCCTTGACCCAGTCCACATGAGTCTGCCCTCCATCCCTGCATCACCACAAACTTCACCCACTGCTTTATACTGTAACCGCCTCCCAAAGGATATAAATACTTGTGCCTCACTCACTGTAATATACTTAAAGTTATTATATTATTATTCTGAATACTTATGTAGTGCCTGTCCTCTGCAAGAGACCAAGCTCTAAGCGCTTTACAGTCCACACTCGTTTACACAACGGGCTGCCTACCTGGGTAGTGCAGACTGAAGAGCTGCCAGCTGGCACATCATTCAGTCGTTTCCTCGTGTCATCCAGTCAATCTTGTTCAATATCGTTCACTCATTTTCCTTACTTCCTTCATTCTTTCCATTTCTCACGCAGGGTGCATGCTATGTGTAATATGTCATCCATACCAATGGCCAAACTAGCCTTCTCTTCTGAAAATTGGTGATGGGATTTTACGTGTGTGCAAGATGTTATGCGTGCGTTCACACACGGAACCTCGGTTTATAGTCTCATTCGAAGGACTGTATGGGAAATGGAGTCAGAACCAATGTTAACTCCGAGGGAAAAATCCCCCTGTACTGAAACAGCCTGGCAGAGATTTGAAACTGCAACCCCAGGATCACCAAGATTACGAGTCTAGCGCTCTCCCACTGAGCCATTCCAGCCCCACATTATTTCACTTATTTCTCTACACTGCAGCCCTCTTTCTAATACATTGTAAACATCTGCGCCTCACAGTAAAGAACCCTTCACTTGTTGCTTTATACTACCCTTCTCATAGGTTATAACTAAAGCCTAGAGCCTACAGTATAATATACGACAACCACTGCTTTATACTGTAAGCCCCTCTTGAAGGATACAAAGACCTGTTCCTCACACACTGCAATATACTTCACTCATTTCTCTACACTGCACCTCCCCTCAATTGATATCAATCTATGAACTTCATACACTATAACACACTTCACTCACTGCTTAATATTGTAAGCCCCTCTTGAAGGGTATAAATACCTGTACCTCACACACTGTAACATACTTCACTCATTTCTCTACACTGCACCTACTTCACACACTATAACACACTTCACTCACTGCTTAATACTGTACGCCCCTCTTGAAGGATGTAAATACCTGTACCTCACACACTGCAACATACTCACTCGTTTCTCTACACTGCACCTACTTCACACACTATAACACACTTCACTCACTACTTAATACTGTACGCCCCTCTTGAAGGATGTAAATACCTGTACCTCACACACTGCAACATACTCACTCGTTTCTCTACACTGCACCTACTTCACACACTATAACACACTTCACTCACTGCTTAATACTGTACGCCCCTCTTGAAGGATATAAATACCTGTACCTCACACACTGCAACATACTCACTCGTTTCTCTACACTGCACCTACTTCACACACTTAACACACTTCACTCACTGCTTAATACTGTAGCCCCTCTTGAAGGATGTAAATACCTGTACCTCACACACTGCAACATACTTCACTCGCTTCTCTACACTGCACCTACTTCACACACTATAACACACTTCATTCACTGCTTAATACTGTACGCCCCTCTTGAAGGATGTAAATACCTGTACCTCACACACTGCAACATACTCACTCGTTTCTCTACACTGCACCTACTTCACACACTATAACACACTTCACTCACTGCTTAATACTGTACGTCCCTCTTGAAGGATGTAAATACCTGTACCTCACACACTGTAACATACTTCACTCATTTCTCTACACTGCACCTACTTCACACACTATAACACACTTCACTTACTGCTTAATACTGTACGCCCCTCTTGAAGGATGTAAATACCTGTACCTCACACACTGCAACATACTCACTCGTTTCTCTACACTGCACCTACTTCACACACTATAACACACTTCACTCACTGCTTAATACTGTACGCCCCTCTTGAAGGATGTAAATACCTGTACCTCACACACTGCAACATACTCACTTCGTTTCTCTACACTGCACCTGCTTCACACACTATAACACACTTCACTCACTGCTTAATACTGTACGCCCCTCTTGAAGGATGTAAATACCTGTACCTCACACACTGCAACATACTCACTCGTTCCTCTACACTGCACCTCCCCTCATTTGCTATCAATTGATGAACTTCACACATTATAACACATTTCACTCGCTGCTTTTTTTTTTTCATACCCCCCCCCCCCCCCCCCCCCCCCCCCCCCTTCTCATGCATTGTAAATATCTGCGCCTCACAGTAAAGCACACTTCACACATTGCTTTATATTGCTCTTCTTGTAGGTTTTTACAAAAGTCTAGAGCCAACAGTGTAACATACAACACTCAACTGCTTTACGCTACTTTACTTTTCGGTTATGAATGTCTGTATCTGACACACTGTAAGACACTTCATTCACCGCTTTACATTACTTTCCTCACAGATTACATATGTCTGTACCTCACACACTAAAACCTCACTTGCAGCCTTATACCACTTTCATCCTATGTTATAAATATCTGTACCTCGCACACCATAACAAACTTCTCACTGCTTTATACCACCTTCATTCCAGGTTCTAAATATCTGTACCTCACAGACTAAAACCTCACTTATCCGTTTATACAACTTTCATCCTAGGTTAAAAATGTCTGTACCTCACACACTAAAACCTCACTTACCCATTTATACCACTTTCACCCTAGGTTAAAAATGTCTGTACCTCACACACTAAAACCTCACTTACCCGTTTATACAACTTTCATCCTAGGTTAAAAATGTCTGTACCTCACACACTAAAACCTCACTTACCCATTTATACCACTTTCACCCTAGGTTAAAAATGTCTGTACCTCACACACTAAAACCTCACTTACCCGTTTATACAACTTTCATCCTAGGTTAAAAATGTCTGTACCTCACACACTAAAACCTCACTTACCCGTTTATACCACTTTCATCCTAGGTTAAAAATGTCTGTACCTCACACACTAAAACCTCACTTACCCGTTTATACCACTTTCATCCTAGGTTAAAAATGTCTGTACCTCACACACTAAAACACACTTCTCTCACCACTTCAAGCTACCCCTCTCCAAGGGTATAAATGTCAGGACCTCGCACACCTCACCTTACCCATTTCCTTATATTTCATCTCCCAAGATAAGATACAAATTTTTGTACTTCACTCGCTAATCTCCCCAAATAGATTCTAAAATAGATACAAATATTTGTACTTCACACACTAACCTCCCCAAATAGATACAAACAGTTCTATTTTACACACTGACCTCCCCATATAGATACAAATATATGTACTTCACACCCTAACCTCCAAAGTAGATACAAATACCTGTATTTCACACACTAACCTCCCCAAATAGATTCACATATTTGTACTTCTTACTCTAACTTCCCCATATAGATTAAAAAAATATTTGTACTCAACACTCTGACTTCCCCATATTAATACAAATATTTGTACTTCACACACTGACCTCCCAAAATAAATACAAACATTTGTACTTCACTCACTAACCTCCCCAAATAGATGAAAAAAAATGTTTACTGGGCACTCTGACTTCCCCAAATAGATACAAATATTTGTACTTCACACACTAATCTCCCCAAATAGATACAAACATTTGTACTTTTTACATTAACCTCCCCAAACAGATAAAACAGAAATTTTACTGAGCACTCTGACCTCCCCAAATAGATACAAATATTTGTACTTCACACCCTAATCTCCCCAAACAGATACAAACATTTGTACTTTTTACACTTACCTCCCCAAATAGATAAAACAAAAATTTTACTGAGCACTCTGACCTCCCCAAATAGATACAAATATTTGTACTTGACACACTAATCTCCCCAAATTGATACAAACATTTGTACATTTTACACTTACCTCCCCAAACAGATTAAAAACTATTTGTACTTAACACTCTGACCTCCCTACATTAACACAAATATTTGTCTTTCACACATTAACCTCCCCAAAAAAATACAAACATTTGTACTTCAAACACTAACCTACCCAAATAAATAATAACATTTATACTTCACACACCAATTTCCCCCCCCCCCCCCCTCCCCCCCAATAAATGCAAAATATCTGTGCTTCAAACGCTAACACACTTCACTCAATTCTTTACATTGCACCTTCCTTTCTCTCCTAAAATATAAATATCTGTACACATCACACACTCTTCTATAAACTATATTCATTGCTTTATACCACCCCTCTCATTTAACATATACATCTGTTTCACACATACAGTAACACACCACACTCATCACTTTGTATCCTCCTCCTCATATAAAATAAATATCTGCCCCACACACTAATGCATGCTTCACTCACTTCTTCATAACACCCTCCTCGTAAGTTATGCATATATCCCTTACATGACTAACAAGTAACATACTTCAATCACTGCTTTATACCACCATCCTCATAAGTTGCAGGTACATTAGTCTTAGAGAACATTGCTATTCGCTCCTCTTTGTTGCCAAAACACTGCAGGCACAGTAATCTTGGGTAACATAGCTACTCGCTTTTCTTTATTGTCAAAAATACAGCAGGCACTTCAGTCATGAGGAAAATAGCTACTCATTTCGCTTTGTTGCTGAAATACCATGGGAACTCAGAACCTGAGGCAGACAGATACTCACTTCTCTTTGTAGTCCTTGAGGACACGGTTGGTGTAGAACATGCCAGCGTCCTTCATCTCCTTCACGTAGGGGCCCGGGGCTGGCGACTGGTGAACAGCACAACATCCACTACAATAAATTCAACAATCACAAGTCAATGGGTGCAACACAATCGCAACAAGCTGGCACATGGGTGAACAACACAACACAACATAACATCAACAATCAATGTCAACAATTCACAAGCTGGCATGTGGTGAACAACACAACACCAACATCAAACAATCAATGTCAACAATTCACAAGCTGGCATGGGTGAACAAGACAACATCAGCATAACATCAACAATCAATGTCAACAATTCACAAACTAGAGTCTGGTGAACAACACAACATCAGCATAACATCAACAATCAATGTCAACAATCCACAAGCTGGCGACGGGTGAACAACACAACACCAACATAACATCAACAATCAATGTCAACAATTCACAAGCTGGCGATGGGTGAACAACATAGCATCAACAATCAACATCAAACAACCCACAGGACAGTCGACAGCCATCAACAGCACAACTGTGCTCACAATAAAGACATCAACATTCATCAACACTCTGGGAATACTGTGTTCTGTGAATACATCCACTGACACAGCTTCATCGGGAATGATGACACAGACCAACATCCCCACCTGCCAATGAGGTGTGACGCATCAAACAGGATGCCTACTGATGGCACACAAACACCAGCACTTTCCAGAATACCCGGATTCCAGCTCCCATTCTTTCTTTCCTGTTAGCGCAGGGTAGCAAAAAAAAAAAAAAAAAAATGTTCCACTTCTCCATCCTAGAAGCAAAAGGAAAGTTAATGCTTTGATAGGATATCAACTGTCACACAACTGCTGAGCGGACTGGGAAGAACTTTGCTGCAATATGTCACTTGCTCACAAACGTCAGAGGAAGAGACAACTGACGCAGCTTTCCTTATGAAGTGCGTCCACAGCCCCAGTGAGCTTTTGGGTCGGCAACAGTGCTTATCATATCACTGGCTATACAGACAGCAGCGGCGCAGATTTGAAAATCAGAGTAGCTCCTAGGTCAGCAACAGTGCTTTTCACTGGCTATACAGACAGCAGCGATGCAGATTTGAAAATCAGAGTAGCTTCTAGGTCAGCAACAGTGCTTTTCACTGGCTATACAGACAGCAGCGATGCAGATTTGAAAATCAGAGTAGCTTCTAGGTCAGCAACAGTGCTTTTCACTGGCTATACAGACAGCAGCGGTGCAGATTTGAAAATCAGAGTAACTCCTAGGTCAGCAACAGTGCTTTTCACTGGTTATACAGACAGCAGCGATGCAGATTTCAAAAACACAGTAAAATCCTAGGTCAGCAACAGTGCTTTTCACTGGCTATACAGACGGCAGCGGTGCAGATTTGAAAATCAGAGTAGTTCCTAGGTCAGCAACAGTGCTTTTCACTGGCTATACAGACAGCAGCGGTGCAATTTGAAAATCAGAGTATTAGACAAACTTGACACTTAAATCCGAGTAAGAAACAAAACTTCACACGTGATTTCCGTTCCCATGGTATTCTTTCAAGGTGACTGGAAAGTACAGAATGAAGTACAAAGCCAGCAGAACCATATTCTGCTGGAAAAGGTAGGGTTGGCAGCTCTAGTCATAGCCTCACTGTCACTGGAAGGCTATTGCAAATTAGCTTGGCACTGTGGCAGGTTGAAGATCTGAACAGCAATCATCATCAGTCCCGCATATATGCAAATCGATGATCACCGACAATAGTCTACCATGCCTCGATGCATTATCAGACCCGCCTGCCCTAAATTTGTACTTAGAGTAATTTATTTCATTACAAAAAAAAAAAAAAAAAAACCTACAGCGTAATGGCCATTGGGACAGCGAACTGTCAGAGGTTCACTGTGTCCTGGGCATGGCATGATGGAAGGTGGAGCCCATTCCTCTCTCTTTCTGCTGCCTTAACACACTCACTACCAGCCCGTTGTTAGCCTTAACCTATTCACTACCAGCCCGTTGTTAGCCTTAACCTATCCACTACCAGCCCATTGTTAGCCTTAACACACTCACTACCAGCCTGTCGTTAGCCTTAACCCATTCACTACCAGCCCATAGTTAGCCCTAACCCACTCACTACCAGCCTGTTGTTAGCCTTAACCCATTCACTACCAGCCCGTTGTTAGCTTTAACCCACTCACTACCAGCCTGTTGTCAGCCTTAATCCACTCATTACCAGCCCGTTGTTAGCCTTAACCCATTCACTACCAGCCCGTTGTTAGCTTTAACCCACTCACTACCAGCCTGTTGTTAGCCTAAACCCACTCATTACCAGCCTGTTGTTAGCCTTAACCCACTCATTACCAGCCCGTTGTTAGCCTTAACCCACTCATTACCAGCCTGTTGTTAGCCTTAACCCATTCATTACCAGCCCGTTGTTAGCCTTAATCCACTCATTACCAGCCCGTTGTTAGCCTTAACCCACTCACTACCAGCCCGTTGTTAGCCTTAACCCACTCACTACCAGCCCGTTGTTAGCCTTAACCCACTCATTACCAGCCCGTTGTTAGCCTTAACCCACTCATTACCAGCCCGTTGTTAGCCTTAACCCACTCATTACCAGCCCGTTGTTAGCCTTAACCCACTCATTACCAGCCCGTTGTTAGCCTTAACCCACTCATTACCAGCCCGTTGTTAGCCTTAACCCATTCATTACCAGCCCGTTGTTAGCCTTAACCCATTCACTACCAGCCCATTGTTAACCTTAACCCATTCATTACCAGCCCCTTGTTAGCCTTAACCCATTCACTGCCAGTCTACTGTTAGCCTTAACCCACTCACTTCCAGCCGGTTGTTAGTCTTAACCCACTCACAACCAACCTGTTGTCAGCCTTATTCCACTCATTACCAGCCCGTTGTTAGCCTTATCCCACTCATTACCAGCCTGTTGTTAGCCTTAACCCATTCACTGCCAGCCTGTTGTCAGCCTTAACCAATTCACTACCAGCCTGTTGTTAGCCTAAACTCACTCACTACCAGCCCGTTGTCAGCCTAAACCCACTCACTGCCAGCCTGTTGTCAGCCTTAACCCATTCACTGCCAGCCCATTGTCAGCCTTAACCCATTCACTGTCAGCCCGTTGTTAGCCTTAACCCATTCATTGTCAGCCCGTTGTTAGCCTTAACCCACTCACTAACAGCGCGTTGTTAGCCTGTGATGTTCCAATATGCCAGTGCAGAAGCTCAATTTCTGATCAATCCTTCCTGTGTGAGAACAGTTCAAGTAGGCCTTTTGGCAAATGTATAAGAGAGAACTGACCATAAATCCGAGTATTTCCACTATTTTGTGTTCAAACAGTCCCCCTCACTGTAGGAAAGGCTTGTGCTAGGCCCCTGACCTATCAACCCCTCCCCTTCACTCTCAGACTAATTCAACATGTCATTCTATAGTCAACAGACTCAGCTCAGCAAAACAAAATGATCAGATCCATCCACTTTGCATGTGTGAACTTTACTACAGGAGCTCCGAGGAACCATTGGCTGCAAACAATACTCGACCCAGACGTGACATGACATGTGGTGGGTACTCAAGCACTAACAGGATTCAACTGCACCGCAGTTGGGTCTCTTGTGGTCATGTATCACTGATGCCAATATCTTATTAAAGCATCTTGGAACGCTCCTACCTTTAGTTTGCTGAGCACCTTCATGACAAAACTGCTACGCAAGTACACGGTGTATATGTACCAAAGCAGTCATGGGGTTAACTTTCCCTGAAGTGAATCGGGTGCCAGTTTCACTGCTGGGAGGGCACACAGGGTGTTCAAGTCGTAACGATCTGGCCCCACAAGTGGGGCAACCTCATGACCTTCAGTTCCACAGGCAAACAGTCTAACATTCTGACAACATGCCTCTCTCTCTCTCTCTCTCTTTTTCTAACAAAAGACTGGAGTTTTCTTTGTTTTCCCCCTTCATCTTTTTTTTTCTTCTGTTTTTCACAGACTGGAGTTTCTCTCTCTCTTTTTTTTCAACAAAAGACAAGAACTTTCTTTTCTCTTTTTTTTTTTTTTGTTGTTTGTTTAGTTTTGTTTTGTTTTTCTCTGTTTTTCAAAGACCGGCGTGTTTTTCAGCAAAATGATATATATTCTTTTTTCCCTTCTTAGCTCTTGACAGTTTCTTGGCTAAGAGATGACGGCTTGTCATCACAATATTTCCATGTTGGCACGATTAAAGCTAACTGCTAGCACGTAACAATCTGGCACGTTAAGCGGCAGATCTTACTCTGTTGATCTCATCATACACCACAGACAGATGGCCGACTTCTTTTGCCAACACTAAAAAATAAAAAAATTCAAAAAATGAGCAGGTGAACACTGGATATATTACACACCACTTTTACTGTGTGAATTTTTTCCACAGTTTTAAGAGGTAGGCAAGGTTTTTTGTTTTTTTTGTCTGCTTTTGTTTTTTTACCGTTTTTGTTTTGTAAAGTGGTGTACTAAATATGCCACAAGACAATGGATGTTACAGATCCATGCCACAGCTGTTTAGCACATGAAAAATGAAATATAAGAAAACAAAACCCCAAAAATAGACCACAACAAAGGAAAGACAGAACAATGTAAAAGCATGAAATGTACAGACTAAGAAAACAGAGCAAAGAATGGAAAATTACAGCTGTTTTATTAAAAAATAAAACAAAACTACCATAATCAGACATCTGAAAGGTGAAACATATTTTTGAGTTGATGACTTAGATAAAAACGACCCAAAAAAGTGTGATCCTAGTGTCAGTAGATGCAAATAGTGACTAAAAAACAGACAAGAGTATGTGTGTGTGTGTGTGTGTGTGTTGGTGTGTGTGTGTGTGTGTGAGAGAGAGAGAGAGAGAGAGAGACAGAGACAGAGAAAGAGCAACCAAGTTACTGATAGACAGACACATAGAGATACAACAAGAAAGAGACAGGCAGTGAGAGACAGACATACATACTGAGAAAAGAAAATGATGGACACAAACCAACCGACAAACAGAGAAACTTTAAGAAAGGAACAAAAGCACAGAGAAACAGAGAGAGAGAGAGAGACAGATTTACAAATCAACAGAAACACAGACACAAACAGCCATTTCCATACCACAGTGACCCATCCCAAGGCAGCGATGGACTCGCTGATGGACGACAGATGGTTGAAGAACTCACTCCTGCGATTCTTTTCACGCAACTCCTGCACAGCAAGCCATTCCCACATGGGTCAGGACCAACAACACACAGCTGATTTCAGATTCATACGCCTCAAGGATGACATCACTGTACGAAAAATAGTCCATACATTCTAAGAGTGATCTAGTTGCAAAGTGAGACGACTGCAGGCGGAAATCCAAACAAATCTTAACCCGTAGAGTGCCTTTAAGCCGTCAGCTGACGCCGCATTAAAAATGCTTTCCCAGTGCCTATGGGCCGTCCACTGACGTCATGCATTTTTCTTGAATTTTCATTCGTTACTATTTCTATCAACGGACTTAAATAGAGTGTGCGTAGTAAGCCTTATATGTCTGTAGTATTAAAATGATATGTAAATGACCACACGTGAGGGGAAAGCCCATTTATTCTCATCACTGACTGGATGACCAGCCAGCACTTCGTCTCGCTTGCAAAGATGGCGGCGCAACCTTCGACAAGCGCAGCGACCAAATCAACGTATTTACACAGCTGAGCAGGCTCTGCTAATGATTTTTGACAAAGACAATAATCTTTTATTCAACGACTCACTCGAGCATGAAGGTGAGATGATGATAGTGATGGAATTGCCAACCGTATTCGTCAGTTATTGTGTCGGGCTGTGTGACCTCAATGTGTGTTCAGCTGACTGGTTTGCCAGCGTCGAACGAGCTCGCCTAGTGTGTACTCTGCACTGCGTGCCAGTGACGTGGTAGTCAGCGTGAGAGGGGAGCGCGGCCTGCTCGCGGCGCGGCACAGGGCAGAGGGAAAGGTAGGGGAAGAGGAGCAGTGAAAGAGAGGGTTGAAGTCCAGCAAGGGGGCGTGGTGGGGAGAGGGGGGCGTGGTCGTGGACTGACCTGTCTGCATAGAGTGTGACCGTCTTGATAGACTTCTAAACTGTTTTACTTTCATTTACAGGTGTAGTGTGACAATACAAACTTTATTTTCAACTTTTTTGCTTTGTGTTCTTGTTTGGATGTGAAGATGTAGTGGTAAATACATATGCTTTTGATCGTGCAAAAAAATCTATCCAAATCTAATTGTCTAAATACTTTTTTATTATCAAAATTAAAACAAAAGAAGCCCAGATTCAAAATCTTCATTCAATTTCCTTCAAAAATCATATATATTTCATTGTTATATCTTTTGTAGTTTCTGAGCTAGAATTTTTTGTTAATTATTACCCCCAAATCATTAGATTTCCCTGGCACTGGGAAAGCCTTTGTTTGTAACATTTTCAAGCAGCTTCAAGCAGCGAACGGGTTAAATAAACGTCAGCAAACTGCCAAGAGAAACGTGGACAAATGAGTCACAAGACAAAACACAAAAGTCTTGTGACTGGTTTGTCCACGTTTGTCTTGGCTGTTCGCTAACATTTATTTAAGATTTATTCTAAGAGTGGCCAAGGTCTCAAAAAGCACAAAGTGTAGCACGCTGACACTTTAAGTGCTACATTCTAAATCTAAACATAACATAGCACGTGTATGCCTTCTCACAAATCAGACTCCAGAGTACTTTCAGATATACTTCACTAAACATGTAACATGATGATGGACTATGAAGACGGAGCTGTTACTGGTTATCACATGGTTTTGACCTGACCTACAAAACAAAAAATAAAAAAGGCAGACAATAAATCAGTTGATAGGGTGGTTAAGTTGCAATCGCCTGTAGAGATTTTTCATCTGCTTTTTCTCTTTCTGCTTATTGAACGTAGCCACTTTCCGTCATATAAATCTACAGATCTATGTAGTCTCAGTTCCACTTAAGCCATCGCTAAATCCGTGATGGGTTTTTTGTTTTTGGAGCAGCATTTAACCACAGAATGTAGCAGAGTAGCACTGTCAAAGAAATCACAGCATGCTATGCCAAAAGTATGGCACTTGGCAGCCATGCATGCCGGTATAGCATGAGGTCCACACCACTAAATGTAGGATACAAACCATTGATTAAATGGATCCTGTAATTCTGGAGAGTACAAGGTAGTTTGGAATACAGGGCATACCCCTTCATTTCTTATCTCTAATGTTTTTGGGGTTTTCTGAGAATATTCATGTAAAGAGGCTAAACCACATGTCCTGAGACACTATCTGGCTTGTCTCTGCAGCGACAGCAAAGCTCCTGTTCATTATAACATACAGAATACCTCACACATATACTCCAAATGTCAGTCAACCACTTCAGATTAAAAAAAAAAAAAAAACAGCAGCTACTTAAGTCGACCCTTTAAGATTCTGCTTTGCCTGTACACGCAGCAGATCAAAGTTGTTTGCACAAACCCAAAAATCCTGAACAGGATTTTTCAGACAGTATACAATCGAAAGAAATGACATTCATTTCTTGACACAGACATGAGACGTGATCAAGCGGAAAAAGCCTGAAATATTTCGGATGGTCCAGAAGCCCACACTGGATTCTCACGTCAGGATCAGGGACAAAGGCCTCAAGGAGTCAGGGGATGTCAGCCCCTGGAGCGGAAGCTTTTTCTTACTGTACCTGCAAATCTTGTGAGTTTAACAGTGTGCTGAAGCCATCCTTCATTACAGTTCCTGATGCCTGCCGTCTTGTCAGATCGATGCTTCTTGGCAATACTTTCTTTCCACAGCTTTTGGAACAGTTTGAGCCCAGAATTTCTTTTCACAAGTCTGAGGGTGCTGTCAGAACCCTAGACAAATCACACTGGAATAAGATAATGGATTGAACTGTGAACTGGAAACCTGATGTTCTTACTCTTACATACTCCCCCAAAATGTCTCTGCAGATTTATGTGAATCTCAAGAACGGCCCTGGGAGCCTTTAAGAAAAGTTGAATTCAGGACGAAGCCTGAAAACTCCCAAGTCTGTGACATAACCAAATACAGATAGCCACATAACTCCCAAGTCTGTGACATAACCAAATACAGATAGCCACATAACTCCCAAGTCTGTGACATAACCAAATACAGATAGCCACATAACTCCCAAGTCTGTGACATAACCAAATACAGACAGCCACATAACTCCCAAGTCTGTGACATAACCAAATACAGACAGCCACATAACTCCCAAGTCTGTGACATAACCAAATACAGACAGCCACATAACTCCCAAGTCTGTGACATAACCAAATACAGACAGCCACATAACTCCCAAGTCTGTGACATAACCAAATACAGATAGCCACATAACTCCCAAGTCTGTGACATAACCAAATACAGCCAACCACGTACACAGAGCCTCTCACACAAGGCAGTTTAAAAAAAGAATGTGTGAGGCAAGCGATGCTTCAGACTTTAGCTCTGTCACCCGCAACCCACAGAGAGACAAGGGTCACCTGATTTCTGATTCACAGTGGGAATCAACTGTTGATGGTATATTACTCATAGCATTTGGCAAAGGAAGGACTGAATGTGAATTACGAAAATGCTAATCCAGAATCATTTGCAAAATCAGTCACAGTTTTTGTGACGTTCACAATAATTCCCATGATGTGTCGATGTGACCTTACTCGTGTACATGACCGTGATCGGTGTGCTGGACTGATATACACACTACACAACTGAAGCTTTATGTTATGTTGACACAGTTCCTGACCATGATCACAGGTCAAAAGTACACGCTGGCTGACACAGCTGGGCTCCAATAGCTGACCGACTCAAATGTAAGGCCCTTCAAAAATGAAAGAATCCTGGTCAGAATTTATAGCCTTGAGGTCTGGAGATTTTGGAACGTAAGTAGAGGAAAAGAATAAGGGGGAAAACTGTACGATTCAGGAACCAGACTTAGCATGTGCCTCCCCTGGGCATTATCCTTAACAAACAAAAAAACGCAGTTCCACATATCCTTCCATCCACCATCCCCTGTCAACTTCTGATCCACACGTCAAGGGCGATTCAACATTTTGTTTCTAGGTAACCAATTTGGGTAGGGTTCAGCAAAACACACACACACAGACGGACAGAACATGCCTTATATGTCAGATCTGCTGATCATTTTGGGTAGGATTAAGCATAACACACACACACACACACACACACACACACACACACACACACAGAGACATACAGAACATGCTTTATATGTCAGATCTGCCAATCATTTTGTCTCTGAGACCGATGCTTGATTGGATACCACAGTTGTTACAAAAATGCAGCGAGTGGTTGGTGCAGTGTTCCACACACAAACCTACCTGTGCAGCTGTCAGCTTTGCTGCCGTAGGCTGGACCACTGGGCCCAGGGCATCCTGCACACACACACACACACACACACACACACACACACACACACACACACACACACACACACACGCACACACACACACACACACACACACATGCATACACACACACACCCAATTAACTACCACATCTGATAGATGCTTACACAGGTGCCAAAACCTTCATCATCCCTGAGTACAATACGGAAAATTTTCAAGTGCATAGTACTGCTTGTCTAACCAATTCTTGGCTTCTTGCCAAATAGCAAAGGAACTTTATTGCTGTAACTGACATGATCGAGTCTGCAAAGATACCATTCTGACATCTTTCTTGAAGATTGTGTGCCTGGTGTACATCACAGTGACCTATGACAGCTGAACAGACAAGCATGGCTCATGATAAATCAGCAGAAACTTCTGTATATCTACGTTCTTGGAGCTGGTGGAGTTTCAGCATGAGCACGTTTCTTTTTGAATGGCACTCTCAGCCTGCCCGGCGCTGACTACGCCAAAATAAAGGAAGAAACACTGACTGATAACTTCTGGGCACTGCACCTTCTCACTGATCGCCACTGACCACAACAACGCAGATGACTGGCTGGTTGTTGACCACATTTCTAAATTCATGGTGTACCGTGCAAGTCATCAGCAATATCTGCTTTGACTTGGTAAGTATTCACAGGATTTCTTCATGGGAAAATAAACTCTGTGTGTGTTGGGTGTGGAAAATGATACGGAAAAAAAAAAAGGGTTGGCACCTCTGTGCATGGATATGAA
>CM065742.1:20889873-20897373 GCA_033310375.1 Conus canariensis | reverse complement strand
CCACTCAGAAGAACTTCCGTCACCAGATCCCCCCACCCCACCCCACCCCACCCTGACAAATTTTTCCCGGTTCGTCATATTCATTGTATTTTCGCCAAACGTGTACAAAATACAGCGAAATGGAATGGGTAAACAGGTCTGATATCAGCAGACACAGCTGCACAGGTGGGTGTCTACAGGTGAGTGTGTGTACAGGTGGGAGGTCTCAGACTCACAGGAGAGGGTGCCTTGCTCTTGGCGGCCACCACCAGGAACTGTCTCTGGGCCTGAAACGCTTGCTTCACGATGTCGGCCTGAAACACACACACACACACACTGATCTCATGAACACCCCTCCATGTGGCTTGCACATATGCACTGCCTTTACAGCAGTGTCCGCCTTAGACACACACACACACACACACACACACACACACTGACCTCATGCATACCCCTTCACATGACTCACACATACACACTGCTTTCATAGTGTCTGGAACAGGCTGGAGAACAGCTGACTTCAAACATCTCTGAAAAAGGCCAGGGTCCAGGGGCTGCCTTAGGCCCTGGTGGGGTCCAGAGGGATCGCCCTGGCGGAGAAAGCAGGGGATAAACCTCCCTCTCCATCAGCCAAACCAGAATGCATGCAGTTTTGAAGACTCTTTCGCGGTTTATCATGATAGGCAAGTTGCTATGCAGGTAGCAAAGAAACCAAAAGAAAATGACTGCACAGACACACATAGTTACACACACACACTCACACATGGAGGCATGCACACTTAATTTGATCAATTTAATTTTCTTTTTTAACAAAAAATAAAGAGAAAAGAAAAGAAAAATCAAAGAAAATCTCTGTCTCAGCAGTCACACATATAACCTGATAAAGAAGTAAAAATATCCTGTATCATGGACGCAATTACTGTCACTTTGTGCATCTCATTTCTGCTATTCTTAACCAGGCCCACCACAGGTGTACTTAGGACACAGCACTTATTTTGGCTGTCACACTGTCAAAATAAAATCCATCCATGTTTGTTCATTGAAAAAAAAAAAAGAAAAAAAGAAAAAAAAGGAAAAGGTAAAATATCAATCCGATCAAGACATCCTGTCTGCTCTGATTGCAGGCCACTGCTCCCCAAGCATCAACATGCCTGCGCTGTTAAAACCACGACTGGCGTAGTTCGGCTCTCTTCAACATTGCAAAAAAGTCACAACGTGCCCTTCCTGCCTTGTTCGCTTTCCCAAAACAAGTCAAAACTGCTGATTGCAATAGCTCATTTTTGTAGTCTCTCCAGTCCACTCAGATCTCCAACAGTTGACAACTGTGCCTTTTTCATACGTCTTGCCTTGATTTATGATTTGTGACACGCAAACCATCATATTCCCTGTCCAAAAAAGAAGCCTATGCACCCACAAAAAGAAAAATGGATGAATAAATCGCATTCACCTTCATACTTGTCCACCAATGAAATGCTCTGATCAGTGCAAGCAGAAGTGCCACGATATATCATAACGATTGTGGGCGACACTGCATTGAATGCAGAATCATGGAAACCTGGATTGGAAAAACTGGATACAGTATCAAACTTCAGGTGATGAAGTGTTTCGCGACTTTTTTTTTTTTTTTTTCAGCTGACTTTTTTTTTTTTCTCTGATGTTTGCTTTTTCAGGTTCTGAAAATCGGGCATTTTTCTCCAAAATCTTCAAATCCGAGGAGAGTTATCCAGCCTGCTGGAACACACACACACACCACACACACACCACACAACACACACACACACACACACATTTTAAGGACATCCTTCAGAGTGACTCACAGATAAAGACTGCCCTAACAATACCTAGAACATACACCTGACTGTCTGTGTAGCTGTGTAGCAGTCGATGTAACCAACACAGATATGGCCCAACAGATCATAACAAACTGGTTGAAACTGTGAGAACCTTCCAGGCATAAAGAAAACAAAAGGCTTTTTGCAGTATTCTAAAGTTCTATCTTTTTCTTTTTTTTAACCTTTTTTTCTTTTTCTTACTTGTTCATTTTTTCTTTTAATTTTTTTTTTTTTTTGACATGTTCGTTTTTTTGCATCTGATCTTCTGTGCCTCCTCTGAAGCATAGTTCCACTGCTGCTCATTCTGAATTCATTCCTAACGCGCGGTCACACCCTAATTTGTCCTACCACAATCCTAGCACAGAAGTCCACAGAGCAACAATCAACGTCTAGCTGCTACGAGGCAACCTAGCAGAGGAGACAGTGCACTGCTGCCAGGTCACGTTGATGGTGTTCAGTGGTGCCTACTCTGATCCAGCAAATGTAGGACACCACCTACTAAGCTCCTCCAGGCCCTACTAACAGCGACGATAGTCATGGAGCCAGTGTGAGTGAGCACCCCCTTTCCCATCATCACCAATCCTTCCAACAGAGGGCACCACCACATCCATCTCACAACAAGCTCAACGCACTTGCCCATACTAAAGAATTTGACACGGACTTGCCCCAGGTATGGATGTGGAAATGAAATCAAAGCTGAGGTCGCCACAAGAGCTTGGCATTACGGGCAACAAAGTCTGAGACTTTTGTATGATGATGAATGAGGATGCTGCTGCTATTGCTATGGAGTTATACTCTGGTCCAAGGCTTCATGACAGGGCTATGGTCTAATATATCTCAGAGTCAACCTGGCTGCGATACAGACAACTGCAGTGATGTCTGACGATTAGGAAATTTGGGCAACATTTCTTCATCTTCTTCTTCTTAGCTGTCCACCTTCAACCAGTTGAAGATTCTGACACTAAAAAAAGGAATGTGACAAAGGTCACTTTGCGGCTAATGTTATTTGCTGAAAGCTGCTGGCATTTTATATTAATTTCACCATCCTTGGAAAAAAAAAAGGAAAATCCTTAGAATTTTGCATCTTCGTTGATTGTCGTACAACAGTCTCAGACTTTGTGGCTCTTCACGCCGAGCTCTTGTGGTGGGTGACCTCAGTTTTGATTTCCGTTCCACAATCCCCCTTTCCCATCGCCCATCCTTCCAACAGAGAGTACCACCAAACACATCCTTCTGACAACATGCTCAATGAACATCACTTTCAGACACGTGTAAGTTAAGTGGTTAAAAAGTACGCTGTGCAGTCCCACTCTCCCATTCATGCTCAGGGCTTTCTCATCTCTGGATAGAAGACAGCCAGGGCCGATAAATCCAACAAATCAATGGCTCTGACAGGACTCGAACCTACAGTCTCCCAACCCACAAGCCTGCGATGCTGACCACTGCAGCATGGCAGCTGGTTGATTCCAGAGTTCTACCGATCAAAATTCGAAGGATTATTCTTTTTTTTTTTTCTCCCCAAGAACGGTGAAATTAATATAAAATGCCAGCAGTATTCAGCAAAAACATTAGCCACAAAATGACCTTTGTCACTAGCAAGCTGACTGTGCATAGATACAATGAATGACATTGCAGCTTCACCACTGACACACATTTAGATGGCATCTTTCTGGACTGCCATTAAGTCTGGCGTCTCTTACATTACTTTCTGTACTTTTCCTGCTTCTTAATATTTGTAAAGGAAAAACTGGCACTGACAGGCGTGAGAACAAATTTCAGAGGCTTTTCAAAACACATCATGACAAAAGCCTCAAGACCTTTCGAGACCTTTTGAGGATTCAAATTTCAGTGACATTTAACGGTTTTCAAGGGATCTATGAACCCTGCTTCACGATGTCTACTTTGGGCATCCTTCGGTATCATACTCAAGATTTACAAATCAATAACACAGAACGCTCATACAAACACACTAATGCACAGACATGCTTGTCTGAATGCACTCGCATGTATATATACACACACATCTACACACACACACACACACACACACACACACACACACACATTGCACCTATTCCTTCACCAAAACTTAACCTAAACTTCTGCCTCTTACATGTCTGATAAGGCCCTGCATGAAGAGCAATTACCTGTGCTTTGACGTCACCACCAATAGTGGCACTCAAGGACAGGTACTTGGCAAAGGATCCTGACAGCAGTTCGTCAAAAGCCGTCACAAACACTGCCGTCTCCCCTGAAATCAACACAGTCTTCAATTAGCAAGCTTCTGTTTCATCCCTCAGTTCACACAATGAACTAGACAAAAAGTTGAGTACAGTACAAGCTACCGGAGGACCTTTTCTTTTTTTCTTTATTTTTGTTAAAATCTTTTGTTTGTTGAAATCTTTGTTATTTCTTTGTTCGGTTGTTTTTGTTCTCCTTTTTTATTTATTCTTTTTTCTTTTTTGCACTGCCAAATCCTACTGTTGTAACCAGTACAATCCTTTATGTTGTCTATATGAGTCCACTCTCTGAGTGAGCCCATTTATGTAAAACAAAATTTCAACTTATCTGTTTCAGTGGAAAAGCGCTCTCAACTGAGTGATCTACGTAATTCAGACCTACACAAGGAATCTCGCTCTTGGATTAATTTTCATCCAAATTTTCATCCAAAACAAGAGTATTTTCCAGAAAACTCTGTATTTGGAAGCTTCTTCTATGGCTGGTTCTAGACTGAAAGGTTTGAAGTGACAAGCTGCAGTTTTAAAACTTTCATGGTGACCTCTTGTTGACCTTATTTTCTTCATACTAAGAGGCTTTTCATACTAAGAATCTTGACCACTAAACTGAGAAAAGATTACTACTCAATTTGCAATGGAAAGACAGGCGTTATCTTCCCCTGATTTTGTTCTCAAGCAGGTTTATTTCACAGAATTGGTTGTAAGTATGTGACCTAAATTTTTCACAATCCAATATATCAAACAATGCCTGAATAAATAACCCCAAAAAGAAAAGAAAAAAGGAAAAGAAAAAACAAAACAAAACAAAAAAGAAAAAAAAAAAGAAAAAATGTTTAAACTATTTTGGAAAAAAAAAAGAAGAAAAAAAAGGCATAAGCAATCATCACCACATCAAAACTGAAACTTCATCAATTATACCCGAAAGCAATGCATCGGGAAGTACAAAACTGCAGCAGAAAACACACACACCCCTCCCCCCTCCCTCCCGCCCTTGCATGCATGTATGTTCATGTACACACAAAACAGACAGACAGATGAACAGACACACACACACACACACACACACACACACAGACACACACACAGACACACACACACACACACACACACACACACACACACTCACCCCCATCTCCGGCAGACCCCCCCCCAGACCTCAGAGACAGACTTTCCAGGCGTGCGGCCACCGATTCCAAGCGGGCCACCGCATTCTGCAACGCCGACTCCGACATCCTGCTGGCCTCCTTCCGAACCTGTGAGGTCAAGACAGACAACTGAGTGGCATACACACGGCAGGCTTCCCTCCCTTTGAGCTCTCCCCGATCCGCGGCCTTCTCAACGGTCTGACTCAGAGATTCGATCTGACTCAGAATAGCCTGCTCTTGCCTGGGCAGCACCCCCTGGGACAGCACACTGCCTTGGTTACTACCGCCACCGGGGCCGGGGACCTGGATAACGCTGACGTTGGAACGAGGAGTGGGTGCAGTGTCGACACTATGACCTACGCTCGGTTTCACAGTCTCTTCAGCAGCAGGTTCTGTCTGGTTCACCTGAACGGGCGCACTGACGGGCACCTGCTGGACAGAGCTCGGACTCGACGGTTCGTCGGAGGGCAGAGTCTGACCCGCAGCGGGGACAGCGACGTTGTTGGGCTGCTTGGTGACCGGGGTGGCGGCAGGCGAGGGGTGGGCAGTGACGGCTTCCGAGAAGGCCTTCTCCTTCTCGCTGTCGGTCTGGGTGGAGGGTTTTCCGTGAGCGGGCTGGGCGTCGCCTTTGTGGTCGGAGCTCTCACGGCAGCAGCACAACATAGTTCACAGGCTGGCCATCACTGCAACGAGGGAGGGAGCAGAACATGGCACACACACACAGAGACACATACAAGTCAGCAGGGCTTCAGTGAAGGAGCCTCTCAAACCAAAAACACCCCTCGGTGACATATTGGTGGGGAAGGCTAACAGAGAATTCAGGTTTGAGGATTGCTCAAACTCAAAATAAGAGTGTCACAATTCCAACAATAAAAGGATGTTTGGTTTTAATGCACAGTGTACCAGGCAATGTCATCAACAGTTAGGAAATATTGCAGTTAATGAACCAAAATATTGCAGTTAATGAACTGAAATGTTGCAGTTAATGAACCAAAATATTGCAGTTAATGAACCGAAATGTTGCGGTTAATTCATGTGTGGTTTCAACCTTTTATTTTCTGAACACTTAAGACCAGTTAGATGTAAAGCTCTCAACATCTGGCTAGGGAACATATCCTTCAATTCACACAATGACTATTTCCTTCTTTTTCTCTCTCTGGGATGCTTTGTCATTGTCTATTACTAGATCCACTTCCCTACAGACCCCCCCCCCCACCCCCACCCCCCATAAAGACTGAATCTTTTAAGGTTTTCTACTGACTGTTAGTGAATTACCACCTTATGGTATAATGGGTCATCCTGACATTCAGATTGCCCAGAAACCACTCCCTCCCCATCTTCTCCCTTCTTTCACCCTCCTCCACCCCCTTCCTCTGCCTCTCGCTTCCTCTATCCTGTATCCACAAAATGACGAAGACCACAACCAGACAACTGATTTTGCCTCAAGATCGAGAGGGCTTTTTTTTTTTTTTTTTCTAGTTGAATGTTAACTACAACCCAGCAAACTATATACATGCTCTTCTGTGTGGTCACTACACAATGGAAAAAGAAAAAAAAGGTCCAGACCATGTCTTTGAACCAAAACTTCACAGTCCTAAAGAAAACCCACATACACCGTTATTTCACTACGATTGATAACATGATCACAGCGTATCTACTGACATCTTTAAAGTTGATAAAAAAAGGACTGTACTAAAGGCACTAGCCCATCTGCTCAGTGTTTCATCTCCACCAAAAAATATTGTAGTGGGGAGAGTGTGAGTGGGGGTGGGGTGGGGGTAAGAGAGGGGTGAGGAGAAGGAGAGGGGGAAGGGGGTAAGGGCGAGAACTGCGTAATCCATGCGTAATTCATAGTTGGTAATGACATGCATCTGAATAAATCTTTTCTTCATGACTTCTTTTATGGTAGGGTTACCTTCTTCCCTTACAGGAAAAGTACCCATTTGAAAAATAACAACATCACACCACCTATAGCAATGATTTGTGGAGTGAAGTCTGGTAATCTCGCGCTCACCAAAAGACATGTATACTTCTACATTTACGCAGTAATCACCACAAAACTATCATGATCAACATCAAATGGACAAAAACATTAAATGAACTGTGTTTTCCTTAACACATGGCGATGAAGAATGTCAAAAGAATTCTAATTACAAACACAGAACATTTACAATTTCATTCAGTAATACTTAAAGAGAGCAGTCACAAAACCAGAAATCAAACATTCTGAAATTAGTGAAAGGCGCCTTGGTATCTATGTTAAAAAACACACTGTATATTTCATCAGTAAACATAGCGCTTTGGAAT
>CM065742.1:20864873-20884873 GCA_033310375.1 Conus canariensis | reverse complement strand
AAACTGGTGTAAAAGGGGAAGAAAAACAATGTCCATGAACTAGTTTTATATCGTTTTGCCTCTTTTTCAATCTCGTTTTAACATGCATTTGCAACTAATAAGTCCTTTGCTTTGAATTGGGCTTTAGATGGCATGGATTCAAAAACAGCCGAAACTGATTCCAACTGATGTCACAGTTTCAGTTTCATCAAGGTGTCACTGCGTGCAGATTCATCCATATACACTACGCCACATCCACTAAGTTTTAAGACCACACTGCGCATGATTTAAAGCTGATGAATAAATGAATTAATGACTAAGATAAGAGAATTTAAGGACAGAGTCTCATGGCTGCGACTTAGCAGACGTCTGACCTGTGCATTGGCCCAACACGCTTGTCAGACCTTGAGTACCGACCTAACATTGGCTGTGCCATTATCATCATTGCATGTGTGTGTAGTAAATGCACACACACATGGGTGTGTGTGTGTGTGTGTGTGTGTGTGTGTGTGTGTGTGTGTGTGTGTGTGTGTGTGTGTGTGTGTGTGACAATGTAGAGAAAAGTGATCTTTGCTGTACATCAGGGTTAACTTAAAACATCCCAGTCACCTCACAGGACACAGATCTTCTGAAATAACTTCCTGACACACATGGAACAATATCGTTTGTATGTATCTTTGGTGAGTTACTTGGGTAGGTTATGAAACGGACACAGAACAATATTGTTTGTATGTATATTTGGTGCGTTACTTCGGTAGATTATGAAACGGACACAGAACAATATTGTCTGCATATATATCTGCCGTGTCTCCCTGATGAGTCTGATCCAGCAGATGAAAGGCCTAGGAGCAGGCAATACCAATAGATCTGCCTTCGAGAGGGATTGCGATGGTTCTCTCATGCAGCTAGTGAAGGGTTTTCATACTTATATTTTCTTAATTTTATGTTCCCATTTTCTTCATCTTCACCCCCCACCCCCCCTTTTTTTTTTTAATCTTTGCCAAGTCATTACCATGCACTTGTTTTCCCCACTACTTAACTGTTCGGCATTGCATATATATTTGGTGAGTTACTTGGGCTGGTTATAAAACTGACATGGAACAATATCGTTTGCAAATATATTTGGTGAGTTACTTGGGTAGGTTATGAAACGGAGAATGAGGGACACAGGACAAATATCGCACATCCTGCTGAAGAAATGTGTTTTTTTTTCTGCTGACGACTTCTTCTTGTCTGTGTTGGTGTTGTTTTGGGTTATGGTAAGTCACAGGTGGTGGTGTTTTTATTTTGACTGTTGGTTAGGGTATCATGTTTTTGCTTCTTTCTTGGTGTAATATAATGCTGAAACCAATTCTTATTAAAATAAATTGTTGTTTTCATTCTTGTTGTTTTAATTACTCGCTGCTTTTACTCTTTACGTATTTCTGTATTTGTTTCTTTTGTCAGTTTAATTACCAATTAATATGATTCATTTACTCTTATACATTTGGTCAATTTCCTATTTATCTTTGTACTGGAGATAACTTTCCCCATTTTCTTTTACTTTTATTATTTTTTTTAAATAGGATATTCACATGATTATCAAGGTTTCTGACATTTGGCAAAGAACGAACCTGACCTGGGCCCCATTCTATATTTCCATCTATATTTCCATTCCATTTCTTCTTGTCATTCATTTGTCATGCTTTTTTTTTTTTTTGCGCATTTGTTTGATTTGTTTTGTTTTGTTTGTTTCTTTGTTTGTTTTTGCGTATTCCTGCTGAATGGATCCTGAACCAATCGTTTGATACAGATCTGCAAAACGGATCCACACCAAAGTTTGACCAGTTTGTCCTCTGGCCACTGTCCATCTTCACACTATGTTTCACTAAATTCCTGTTGAGGAAAGGAGGTGGGGAAAAGGGTGGAAGGGGAGGTCAGGGGGCAGGGGGTGGAGGGGGGGAACAAGGGAGGGGGGGGGTTGAGGGAGAAAGGAGTCCAATCTTGCCGATAGGCAAACCAACAAACACAGGTGAAAACGTAAACCTCCTTTGCCAAGATAATGAGAAGAACGTTTACAAGTTGGATACATCAATGACCGCTGATGACGTGAACACTGTGGAACTTGTGGAACAAAATAACTACCTTCAGAAATGCTGAAACATTTTGGTCTTCACAGGGGGCAGTGGGAGGGGGAGGTGGGTGGTGGAGAGGGGGAGGGAGATGGAGCCTTTGCTAGGAGGTCAATCTGGTGGAGAGAGAGAGAGAGAGAGAGAGAGGAGAGAGAGAGGAGAGAGAGAGAGAAAGAGAAGAGAGAGAGAGAGAGAGAGAGAGAGAGAGAGAGAGAGAGAGTGAAGAGACAGACGGACAGACAGACACACAGACAGATACACAGATAGAGAGAGAGAGAAGAGTACCAGACACACACACACACACACACACACACACACACACACACACACACACACACACACACAAGAGAGAGAGAGAGAGAGAGAGAGAGAGAGAGAGCAATACCTCAGAGAGAGAAAGAGAGAGAGAGAACAGTACCACAGAGGAGGAGAGAGAGAGAGAGAGAGAGAGAGAGAGAGAGAGAGAGAGAAACAGTACCAGAGACACAGAGAGAGAGAGAGAGGGAGGGAGAGTGAAGAGACAGATGGACACACAGACAGACACACAGACAGATATATATATATATAAGAGAGAGAGAGAGAGAGAGAGAGAGGAGAGAGAGAGAGAGAGAGAACAGTACCGCAGAGAGAGAGAGAGAGAAAACAGTACCACAGACAGAGAGAGAGAGAGAGAGAGAGAGAGAGAACAGTACCAGAGACACAGAGGAAAGACAGAGAGAGGGGGGCATGACGAAGAGTGAGAACAGTACCAGAAACATTGAAGCCTTTATTCCAGGGTCTGTACTGGACTACTTCACTTAACCAAAAAATGGACATGTATGGCAAACCACTCAGGTAATCATTCAGAAAGGTTGATACCTTCCAAACTCCAAGGCTTTTAATGCCATTTTGAGAAACTTCCATGACCACAGAAGTTATTTTCATACACAAAACATCCTCCAACTGTTATCACAATGACTATTGCAGAGATGCCCGGAACAGGCTAAATATTGAATTCTTTTTCACAAAGACGCACATGTCCACACCAAGCATTCATTTTCTTTTCCTTTTTTTTCGAAAGCTTTATTTTTGGAATTCCTTCACTTTGATTGTAATGCAATGACTCCTGTCCCGTTAGAGTTACATTTTTTTTACATTCATGATTTTCCATGATCTCTATAACCAGTACAGATCCTGTCATTACGTTTCCTTTCAAAGAGCAAAGCAGGCTGTGTTGAACAAGACGCCTACGAGCATTCTGTTCGGTTGGTTCATGTCGCAGTCTGGTTGGTTGGATTGGGTTTTTTTTTTTTTTCAGAAAAAAATATTCCTGATATGTTTCTTTTTTGTAATGCTGTATGTTTGGTTCATTTTTCTGTCTCCTTTTTTTTTTTCTCTCTCTCTTTCTTTCTCTCACTTTTTTTCTTTTTTTTTTTTTTTTTGTGTCGGAGATCCACAGTCAGTAGATAAGGCTTAGGACCTCTCTGCGAGAAAGAAAAAATTATAATCCAATGTTTCATTGCGAGGAACTTCAGATATGTTTTTTGTTCAAATAAAATTTGATTGGTAAGCAAAGGTAATGCTGCTTATAGCCCAGCCGACCGCAAAGGGCCATATCAGGGCTGTCACCACGTTAAAATCAACTCATGACTGGTCTGATCAGTCCTTTATAGGACCCAACATGGTCAGCCGAGCAGAAGTGAAACTGCATACTTTTTTAAGGCTGACACTGGAGAATTTTACCAGTTTTTATGATATACTAGAGGCACTAGTAGGTATATTGGCTAGAGATATACAGAAGTGGCACTTAGAATTTTACCAGTTTTGATGAATACCGAGGGCATAGTAGAACATAGCTATGAGATATACATTAAGTGGCACTTTGGAATTTTACCAGTTTTTATGAATACTGAGGGCACAGTGGGTAAATAGCTAGAGATATACTGAAGTGACACTTCGGAATTTTACCAGTTTTTATGAATACTGAGGATATAGTAGGTACATAGCTAGAGATGTACAGAAGCGACATTTTAGAATTTTACCAGTTTTTATGAATACTGAGAGCACAGTAGATACACGGGTAGTGATATACAGAAGTGGCACTTTGGAATTTCACCAGTTTTTATGAATACTGAGGGCACAGCGGGTACACAGCTAGAGATATACGGAAGTTAACTGCGCCTTTCTACATAGTGTTGTCTTGACATCACTTTGCTTCACGGCTCACACTAAAAAATACAACTAATGCGCCTGTATGGAACAAAATGATTCGCTTCTGATCTGCCAAGTATGCAAGAAGTCACCATGCCTAATGTGGAGAAGGCCAGATGGAAACTGAGGATTTGTAATAAAGAGCAAGAAGGCAGACCCACTCACCAACAGATGGACAAGACATAACATGGTTTATATGTATCTTTGGGTGTACATGTCTACACATGCATGCGTGCCTGTCCAGCAGCATGCACACATGTGCCTGCGCGCATGGATGTGTGTGCGCCTTTGCATGGTGTCATCGACTGTTCCAGTCATCTGCTTTCTCCCGCCTAACCACCACTACTGGCTACATCCCAGGACCCTGAAGTGGACTAATGGTGAAGTCACCTGTGTGTCCCTACGAGAACACCAACCACGAAGCTCTGTGCTGCTCTCAGAAAAGAGAGAGGGAGAGAAAAACACCAAAAAAAAAAAAAAAATCCAAAGCACCCACTTGATAAGTGACCACCAGACACAGACACCACAGAGACTGAGTATGGGGAAGCAAGTATATTGGTAATGCCACTGGGAGGTGGTAGGGGTAGAGAGAGAGAGGGGGGGGGGGGGTAATACCATGGAAGACGAGACAACAACAACACAGGACACCAAACAGATCAGATCCACGTGTAGTTCACCCAGTTGAGGTCTTCTGACTGGCTTTCATAATTTGCCCTTTTTTGGGTCTTTTTTTGGTCTTTCACCTTTTTTTTTCCTTTTTTTTTTCTTAATCCTATGCTTTCTTCCTTTCACAGAACTTGGTTTCCCTACTGCAATGTTCTCTCTCTCTCCCTCTCTCTCTTTCTCTGTCTCTCTCTCTCTCTCTCTCTCTCTCTCTCACACACACACACACACACACACACACACACACACACACACACACACACAACACACAGGGCTGATGGCAGGGAGAGAGGGAGGGAATGGGGGCTAAAGAGAGAAAGAGAGAGGGAAGGAGAGGGGAGAGACAAAGAGGGAGGGGGGGGAGATGGACAGACAGACAGACAAAGAGACAGAGAGAGCATGAGAAAGACAGACAGACTGACAGAAGACAGATAGACAGACAAACAAACAGACAAAGAGGGACAGACAGAGAGAAAGAAACAGAAACAGGGAGAAACCTACAGACGGCAGTTAAAGCGTGGATGCTGACATGATACCTCCTACCCCCAAATCCCTCCCACCTCATCAGACGACACAGTCAGAAGACCAACAACAGTGCTACTGGAAGTTCCAAAGCAACTACCTAGCTGTGGCTAACAACAACAAAAGTAAAAAGAAACAAAACAAAAAGCTCCGGGCAGCAGCAGAAACTCAGGAACATTGGAGCATATACACAACTCTCCAGCAGATCAAGACCCAAGTCAAGCCAAGCTGGAAAAAAGGATACACACTATTATCTAACGATACAGACTACAATGAGAGAGAGAGAGGAAGGAAGGAAGCAATAATACCGTCCATCACAGCTGGAAACACACACTGGTAGAGCACTGGTGGACAGACTGACACGTGGGACTCAAAACCTGGGTGAGCTACAAGCAAAACAACAGCACTTCAGTCAAAACTGAAGGGTTAGTGGCACATCCGCATCCCTCTCACTCCAGTCAGTCAAGTTCACACTAGGCGTCCACACTCGCAGTCACAGTCTGTGCATCTCTGGGGATATGTTACCTGGCGACTTGGCACGGTAGAATTGAACTTAGCCGCCCAAATAAGACATCAAGACTAGTTCACCATGTTACGAGCATGGCAGGTTCTGTTCTTTCTATCGATACTTTTTCTCTCTTCAAGTTGTTAAGTATACACACACACACACACACACACACACACACACACACACACACACAAATGAACACACGCAAACTCTAACAAAAGAAAAAATCCAGCTTTGGTTCATTTTGAAGTGTATGTTGCCAGCAGAGCCCCCCCAAAAAAAGTATAACAACAGGAAATAGTGAAACCAATGACACGCAGGCCAAAAAACAACATGCATACACCTTGGCCATGCAGCAACACTGTGCACAACAACACTTCATGCATCCTCAGCTCAGGCTGGAGCACGCTAACCACAAATCAAAATCCATACGTGTGGGCGGTTTTTTTTTTTATAAAAGGGGTGTGTGTGTGTGTGTGTGTGTGTGTGTTAGGGGAGGTGGGGGGAAGGGGGGGGGGGGGTCGGCAAATAGATAACCATATCCTCAGTCTAGTGAAGAGAACACACTAAAAATAAAAGTTGATGAGAGTTGGGGTAGGATTTGTTATATGCTTTGGGAATGAAGTACACTTGGTTACAAAACAGTTTTCACCAAACCAAAGTACACTTGGCAACAAAACTATTCTCTGAAGTACACTTGGCAACAAAACATTATTCGCTTAAAAAGAACTCTGGGCAGGAAAACTCCATTCACCAAAGAAAGTACGCTTGGCAACAAAACTTGATTCTCCAAAGGAAGTATACCTGGAATCAAAATGGTCTTCCCCAATGTACCTTTGGCAACAAACATTTATTCCCCAAAGTACTCTTGGCAACAAACATTCATTCCCCAAAGTACTCTTGGCAACAAACATTCATTCCCCAAAGTACTCTTGGCAACAAACATTCATTCCCCAAAGTACTCTTGGCAGCAAACATTCATTCCCCAAAGTACTCTGGCAGCAAACATTCATCCAAAGTACTCTGGCAGCAAACATTCATTCCCCAAAGTACTCTTGGCAGCAAACATTCATTCCCCAAAGTACTCTTGGCAGCAAACATTCATTCCCTAGACAGACGTAAACCTGGCATCAAAACTCTGTTCTCCAAGGCAGACTTGGCAACTTTATTCCTCAAAAGGAAGTACACTTGACTACACAACTATTCCCTGCAGTACACTTGGCTGCAAAAAGTTATTCCCTGAAGAAAGTACACTTGGTGACAAAACCTTATTCCTAAACGAAGTATACTTCATAGCAGAAGTTTATTCTGTAAGGGAAATACACCTGGCATTACAAATTTTGTCCCCAATATAAACTTGGAACAAAACTTTCTTTACCAAACTAGACCTGGCAACAAAGCTTTATTCTCTGAAGAAACAGCTCTTGGCAATTAAACTTTATCCCCCAAATGGGAGTACACTTGTTACAAAACTTCATTCCCTGGGGTGGGGGATGCAGTTGGGCAAAAAAGAAAATCATTATTCCCCAAAAGAAGTACACCAGCACAATACTAATGAGCAGGGGAGTGATGAGTTGACACCCACCCCCATCCATTCTACCCTTAGGCCCCACCCCCCATCCCCCCCCCCCTCTCTCTCTCTCTCTCTCACCTTTTAAATTATTTTGTGTCAGGTAAGATCATGCCAGTCTTCACCCCCTCACCTCCACCTCACACTTTCTCCTCACTCTCTCCCCCTCTGTCTGTCTGAACATTTTTGTTTTAAGTTGAAGTTTTACGTCATGGGCCACTGGCAGCGGACGACTCCCATCCCCCCACCTCCTTTCCCTCTCAATCTTGTGTCACAGACAAAGCCATCACAACAGCCTTCACTTCTTTACTGCAGGTAGTTGCGTGTATACCACAGACTGGTTGGGAATCGTCCTGGTTGTGTTATTTCCTTCTCTCTTCCTGCCACATCAGAGCGCCATCCAGACATCTGCTGGTATCTCCCACCAACCCAGTGTTTGCACGTGTGTCTCAGGAGACACAGGTCAGAGGAATTCATACCTCGTTAAAGGCCAAATCCTAAAGAGTTCCAGGAAACGGTCTTGTTTGGTCAAAACACCCTTACGTAACGCTGCACGTGTGGGAAAACTCCAGGCTTCTGGGTTTGTGCTGCAGACTAGGTGACTCACACCCCTTCCCATACTATATCTAGCTGGCTCGTCTTGTTCCTTTGACACTCCCATGCATACAGCTGTCCGCATGTAAATGAAGCTTCACAGTTTAAAACGAAGAGAAAGGGGGGTCAGGGGTAGCGGGGAAGGGAAGACTGCCCTGAACACGCAGACTCATCACTGACCAGAAACCATCCATTACAGTTGGGAAGAGGGGGGAAGGGGGGGGGACCTTCAACCAGGTGTCTGGGGGCCGAAAGGAGTTTTCAAGAGTGGGGAGGTAATCTCCCGGCCCTCTGTGATCCTGTGTCTCACAAATTTCACTGACTGACCCAGAAGAAAAATAAGTGGTATCTGGTTTGTAAGTCTTGAAACCATGCTTTGTTTGTATTTGTACCTTGTGCTGTGACAGGACAACCTTCTGCCCATGTCTGGTGCAATCCGTTAGGACAATTAATGAATTCTACTGATTGTCCTAGTGCTTTGTAGTAGGTGATTCAAATTAACAATTGCACTTGTTTCATTTGTGCTCAAGTAGTTAATAACACCATCTGAATGTGTGACTTGTGCTCGAGTAGTTAATAACACCATCTGAATGTGTGACTTATGCTTGAGTAGTTAATAACACCACCTGAATATGTGACTTGTGCTCGAGTAGTTGATTACATTAATTACACCATCAGAATACCCGAAAACACTGAAGACTTTAAAGTTATTTCCCTTCAACTGATAAGGAGTTTCTCATCATCTAACATCATTGGTTAAAAACCCACTCAACACTTTGAGTAGGAAACTTAAGTGCAGACCACAAATTTGAATGTAATACATTAATTTTCAAGTCTCATCATGCTGGCCGAGACCTCAAACTGTCCTGAAAGTTCAGAGGGTACCTGCGAGGCCCCTTCCTGCCGATGCCCCACTCGCTGAACCAACAAACCACGTTCTGTCTGTTCCTTACACCCTGGGACCCTGCCCAGAAGAAAACTGGACCAGCAGTGAATGAGAATTTATGCCAGCTCTGCACCAGGTGGACAGTCAACTGACCAGCTGGCCAACGTTCAGCAGTGACTTCGATCACAGGAGAAAGATCCTTCAGCTTCTCCAATTGGGCAACTTCAACAACAACAAAAATAAACTTGTATGATCCTGCTTCAAAAGCCTGTGGACAAAAGTGACCCTTGGCTGGTTACAATCACGGTATAATGTCTAGCCAGTGTTTATTTGGTTTATACAAAAATTGTGTATTTTATTCTTGTAGCAAAAGTAAAGTTCTCTGCGTGAAATTTCACTTACGTAACTTGTGTCTTTTCTTTTCCTTTCTGCATACGCAGGCTGATACTCCTGCGGACACTCCCTGTATAAGACAGGCAGTGGAGTTTTGTGTGTATGACCGTTTTTTTTATCCCGCCATTAAGGCAGCCATACTCCATCTTCAGGGAAACTTGTGTCAATCTGTTCATTCTTCCTACATCATTTCATGCTTTATCTCATTTCTGATTATCACTTGAAACATAAGCACTTTTAAGTGCATAAGCCTTTGGCAAATTATATGTGAGCCATTCTCAAGTAGTTTGTAAAATCCCATGGAGAGAAAAAAAAATTCTTTGGTAAATAGCATCAGAAAGCTGTTTCTTCCACCGCAAGTACAAGAGATGGTTTAGTTGAACTTGAATCAAAAGTCACTCTTTCTCTTTTAACAAAGAAATTTTTTTTTTTTTTTTTTAAACAGTCCCTAAGTCCATCCCTAAGAGGACCACATCTTCCACCCATACATGCACAGAGGGCTGAGATGAGGAAAACTGTGAAGTGCGATACTGGGAGGCAGTGAAAAAGTATGGAACCCCACAATCTCTGCATAATATCCAGCAAAATACTATGATACTACTTTTCTTTGGTTTAAACCATTTCTTTCTTTTTTTTTTTTTTCTCCTGGTGTGATTTTCAGCATTCTTTCAGACTGCTTTTGTCTCATTTTGGTGGGGGTAGGGGTGGGAGTGGAGAAGAGGACATGGAAAAGGTTCCAGCCCATGGAATTCACCATCCTCATCGCACACACACACACACACACACACACACACACACACACACACACACACACACACCACACACACACACACACACACACAACACACACGTACAATCACAAACTTCCCCCTCTCTCATCCTTCTCCAACCCTGATGCACCTATCTCTAAGTTCAACTCCGTGTACAAACTATTCTTTTCATGTTAACACTGCACACAGCTATAGCTAAACAAAACCTGACACAAAGCCTAGTGGCAATGAAACAGCAAACCCAATCCCCATCCACCTCAGGTGCAAATCAATGATTCTGAACAAACTTCTGTGTACGCTCTCAGCAAGGATCTGCAATGCTGTCAATCCATGTGCTTACTTCACAACTGAGCTGAAAGTCTATTCTCCATACAACAACAAAAAAGTGCTCTTCTTTTCTCTCTCTCTCTCTCTCTCCCCTCTCTCTCTCTTCTTTTCTTTCTTTTTTCCTTTCTTTTCGCTTTATTTTTTTCTTTTTGCTATTTTTAATTATCATTATCTTGTGTCTTGTCCTGTACTTTGTTTGTCTATGTCCTTGGCGGTAACTAACCCCCTCTTTTTCTAAATTTTGCTTCATTTTCCGCCCTTAGTCACTCTGTTTTGAAACTTAACTCTCATTATCTGGTTTAGTACAAATGAGGTCTGGACCCTACTATACTGTCAGAACTCTTACATGCAATTATCATTAATCTCACCTCATCCACTCAATGTGCAATGTTTAAAATATTCATTGTTAGGTCACCTCACAATGATCATTGCCACGACTTTCTTTGTTTTGTTTACTAAAATCAGTGAGCATCTGTCAGGAAACATATCAGTTTTATTATAGTTCCGTTGATCACACTGGCAAAGCTGCCCATACCTTCTGGATTCCAAATTCGGGTACCATGGAATGAAGAAGGTCAGGTGAGCTAAAGAGGTAACAATGCAACTTTTGACTGAAAGCACTTCTCTGCCCCCCCCCCCCCCCCCCCCCCCTCCCCAAAAACAAACAAACAAAAACCTACACATTAAAAAAAATAAATAAATAAATTGTGGATTTTCTTTCATCCAATTCAGGATTCAGGTATGATTTTTTTTTAATTAGTTAAAATCCAGAAAAATTCCAAAGGGCTGGCTGCAGTGCACTAGGCTTTTTGAGCTGTTGTGAGGCAGGGAAAGGGAGATAAGATAGAAGTTGTTATAGCAGCCGCGCAAGGGGCACATCAGGGCTGTAGGGGAAAGGGAGAAAAGTGCATGAGATAATTAATGTGTGTATGCAAGTGTGTATGGGCGTCTGCATGCATCTGTGTTTTGTGACTGAAAAGCATACAGCTTCCGCTCCAATACTAACACACTGCATTTTTTTTGCTCTGACTATGAGCACCACAACCAAATCTTAAACCAAAATTTGCATCATCATAATGAATACAAGTCTGCCGTTGCAATTACTTACAACAGTCCTCGGAGTTTATACAGCAGAAATCTTCTTGGATTTTCCTTTTTTGTTGTTGTTGTAATAAATGAAAATAATTTCCTACAAGAAAGACTGTATTATGTTTTGATATTAGTCACAGCAACAGTGACACTAGGAAAAGACAACGGTGATTAAGATACATTGCTATTTGCTCTCTAAAACAGTTTGTTAACACACAACACAGCACAAGCAAACTTGTGTGACGAATCACAAGTGATGCACACACACACACTTTATAAGCTAATACATGCATCACAAAATGGCCAAGCCTGAAGGTACAGATACAATACTTAAACAATTACACTGTCAGTACGGTTAATGTCTGGCTAGATTTTCATTCCAGCAAATATGGATATCCATGATACTGGGAATGGCTTTGGGACACAGGAAACGATCAATCAGCTAAGTAAGGTTTCTTTGTTGACCTAGCTTTTGTCCCGAAAATTTGTTTT
Organism: Conus canariensis; assembly: GCA_033310375.1. NCBI lineage: Eukaryota > Metazoa > Mollusca > Gastropoda > Neogastropoda > Conidae > Conus > Conus canariensis. Next base: position 20,872,779 of record CM065742.1, on the reverse strand, counting down.
TCTAATTCATGTTTAGCTCAATGTAAACAATGCCATAAGCAGTCTCTGACTGTCGCTGAAGAAAACTATAGTAAGCATCCCATAATGATAGTGATAATCAAAAGCGACTTTGATCCACAATAGAAATAAACTATAGTAAGCATCCCATAATGATACTGATAATCAAACGAGAGTTTGATCCACAATAGAAATAAACCATAGTAAGTATCCCATAATGATACTGATAATTAAACGAGAGTTTGATCCACAATAGAAATAAACTATAGTAAGTATCCCATAATGATACTGATAATTAAAAGCGAGTTTGATCCACAACAGAAATAAACACAACAATAACAGTTTTTCTGATTATATAACACGCTTGTTTTCAATTTGCCACTGATCTTGTTTTCTTGTTCACACACTTTTATAAATTTACAAGAATCATTCACAACAATGATCAAAAAATAATACACTTGCTGTATAACTGGTGATCAAGCCCACAATGAATCACAAGCTGTGCTGGAAACTTGACTTGGGTGCAATGACGTCGTTATAACACACACGAAAGACTCGGAGAAACAACACACAAACAAGACTCAAAATATGCACCCGTTTGATTACCCATGACCACAAAATCTTCCAGAGGACGAGTGGAAATTCTTTCTATGTTGTCTGCTTGGCAACTTTCTTTTTTTTTCTATTGGTTTATTGGAAGTATGGCTTGGAAGTAAAGTTCAGTGCAGACCAGCCACACTTCCTTCTTTCCCTTTTCACTTTCACAGCTTCACAACCACCACTCCTCTACCCCTCCCCCTCACCCCCTTTTTCCTCTTTATCGTATCCAATCAGATGCCTCACTGAGACAAGGAGATAATATTCTATACCTAAAACATGTCATCAGCATGTCGATATTGTGCTTGGCCGGCACGGAAATGAGAGATCTACTTCCCTTATTTTTGTTTTTGAATATAAATAGATAGAAAATGGATTCGTTTCAGAATGAGTACATGATGAAGAGGGAGCGGGAGACACAAGAGGAGAGAGCAACAGATATGGTTTTAACTCAGCCAAAGAATGTGTGAATGGTGGATGCATGACAATTCCATTTCAGTTTCAGTGTCTAATACAGTTCTGAACACGAAAAAGAAACTTACACCAGTGAATGTGTAAATCATTTCATATCTTATTCCTCTCTCTTTTAGGCCTCCATCTCGTGTGTGGAGAACATGCTGTTATTGAATTGTGTCTGCTGACATGTCTCTGCACCACTAGCACTTACTCTCATGAACTGTCTCTGTACACAGGAAGGGCAAGTAAAAATTAGGATGGACAATCCCTTTTTTTTTTTCTATTTTCTTGTTCCCAGGGTAACTGAAAATTGACTGGGAATTTGTACCCCTGACAAGCCATGTCAAATTTCATGCTGTGATTCAAGTGATCAGGTGAATGGAACTTTCCAGAAAGCACCAGGTCACGACAACGCAATTTCTTTCGAGCGCCGCAGTGCCATATATTTTCAGTCAGCCTGCATTATGTGAGTTATACAATGAAACAAAACCACACTGGGTCAGAAAACCCCTTTGGGTTTACCATTAACCATTGATATTTCCCGACTATAAATACCATCTGGACACATTAAGTTTAATGAACAAGGTTTCGTCATTCATAAAAGATAAACTTTGGTTTTGTCAAGCGTGTGTAGATTTCAGGTATTTTCATTTAACATGAGTTGCACAAAGAAACAAAAGTAACTTACAATAAGACTTTTATTTTTTGGTTTTAAAAAAAAAACTAAAGGAAAACTTTTTTCTTTCCTGTGCTGAGTGTACACTGAAAATTCATTTTCATCAATTGCAATTTCAGTGCAAAGTTTATGCCCCTAGAATTTTCAGCCTTGTAAAACTATGCATTGGAGATGTGATGGTAACTGTGCTGGCGTCCAATTCCCCCCCCCCCCCCCCCTCCCCCCCCCCCCAAGTCATTTTGTGTACATACTTAGATGAACAATACTGCAAAATGCACGAATACATTATAGTGTGCATACATGTTTTATTTCACAAAACAAACGCATCATATATAACATTAAACCATAAAATTAAACCCAAAGTGTGTGAGTAAGCTGACAGACCAGTGAATTTAGTTATCAATCCAAATTTCTGCTGTTACCTAGTTACTATGTGAGTAAGTTGACAGACTAGTGAATTTGGTTATCAGTTAACTTTTCTGCTGTCACCCAATACTATGGACATTTACAAAACATATGAAATGCTGTCAGGCACATTTATTCTACGCCCAAAATGTGTACATGAATTCTTAAATAAAAAAAAAAAGAAAGAAAAGAAAAAAGAAAAGAAAATCAATTGATTCATTTGCTATTTCAGTCTGTAATCTTATCTGGCTGCTTAAACTGCGAGATGGAGCTGTAGAATATTTTCTTCATCATCACAAAAGCCAAAATCTGGAAGCCTTTTCTGCCTGTTTTTCTCCTGTTTATGTTAAAGGTTAAACTGTAAAGTATACCTGTCCCAAACGATTCTGATCATGATGATCACCAATATCACCTGCTTCTAAGCCGTGAGCTAAAACATAACTACAATATCAGTGTGACTTTAATCACTGTATTATAGCAGTTTCTGTCCCAGCAAAGTGTTAACCAGCAGCTGCAACACAATTTCAATCACTGTGCTGTAACAGTTTTTGTCGTAACAAAATGATAAACTTTAACTACATTATGACTTTAATCACTTTATGTGATGTGATCTTTTTTTTGTGCTCATCAAATGTTTAATCAGTGAAATCTACCAAGAATTTCAATCTTTAAAATAATCAATATCATCACTAACAATGTTATATCGGTTACTGTTCCAGTCTTCAAACAACTGACTGACTTCAATCACCAATCCTCAGAAAAGGAGAATGAGGGATACATGATCTACACTGCAAAAGTTTTATGGTCGATATGAGGATCAAATCTTCATGCTGATCAATCCAGACACCATAACATCAACATAATCAATGGGAAAGATCAACAATCAATTAGGAAGTTAAGGCAATCTGTTCATGATAAATCAAACATGGGATGGTCTGACAAGCCTGTTTGCTCACCACTTGTTCTTACAGCAAACTGTAACAAATCAGTTGGAAATGTCCCCACATTTACACAATCATAACTTCCTCATTTTTGTAGATGAAAAAAAAAGACATAGGCACAAAAGAAACAACTGTCCACACCAATCACAATTCTCATTTCACAGTATCATAAAAAAAATATTCCTTTTAATGAGAATCACCTTCTGAAGACCTGACAATGACAATAGTGACAAGAATAAAGATCATTATAAAAATTTGGTTGTTAACAATGGGAAAAAATACTAAAAAAGGAAACAAAATGTTTCTGTATGAATAATCTACAAGTACAAGTGAATTAGCAAAAGGAAAGAAAACAAACACACAAATTAACAATGGGAAAAATTTTTCAAAAAGAACAAAATTGTTTCTGTATGAATAATCTACGAGTGAATGAGCAAAATGACAGAAAACAAACAAATACAAACCACCCAAAATATAAAAAAAAAGGTTAAAAAGTGTCCCAACACAACAAACAGTTCAGTCGGTGATTAGGGTCACAAAGAAGAAAACAATAACAAAAAAAGAGAGAAAACACAGTTAACAGAAAGCAGAGAGTCATGAAGTTTGACACTACTCCCACAAAGGCCAGTTTTCAGGCTGGATATGACTTTACACTGGACAGCTCACAGTTTACATAAATCAATAATGTCATTCCAATGATTAATGAATCAGAGTACTCCAAACTGACCAGTTAGTCACTAGGAAATATCTATGGACACACTGACCTGATACACACAAAAACAGAATCACCAAAATTCAAACGCTACCCATGACGACTGACAAATGATGCTAAATTTCACTTTTACATTTATTCCTATAACAAAAAAAAGGATAACATGAAGTCAGTAGAACTCTTTATTTAATGGTTAACCCATTCAGGTACAGAGTCAGAGGTGATAGTTGTGAGTTGAAATCTCTCATGGGGTCACATTTTACAACCTGAAACCCCCCCCCCCTCCCCCCCCCCCCCCCCCCCCCCCCGTCCAACTAGCAGTTTGAAATGGGATAGGTACCCCATTCAGATCAAGGAAAGTTAAAACAGCAGAAGGTGAGGTATTTCACTGCCTTCAGTAATGTTCTGCCCTGGAAATTGCGAATCCCTCTAATAATCCCTAATGTTGTTAACATACTTTAGGACTTTCAAGCTTAACCTTTTAATTTGCCATGTGGATGGGGCTCAAGTCTTGACCAGTCCTTACTGCATAGGTCAATGATTAAAAAAAAGAAGCACATTTGGTGTTTCAATCCTGTGAATATTTGCACATTTTCAATCATATTTTACAAATCTATCGATGAAATGTGTATAATAACAGAACCATTTTTCTACCATGCGTAATTCTGAAACAGTTAGCAAAAGCCCTACATATATACAGTACACTAAGAATTTACAACACACACACATCTCATCTAATCTACACATAAAACATGTGCATGTATGCCCATGCTCACAGGGACAGCGTCACAGAAGAGAATAGCCACATCAAGTACACGCATCAGTTAGCAGTACAGAACAGTGAATCTAGAGTACAGCTGAAATGCAGAAAACTGAATATTACTTGCAAACATTAACAGGCATAGAACCTGCAAATGGTTTCATATATTGTCTACACTTTATTCTACAGGTGGAGAGACAGACCCCATCTTCCATCTTGACAGACTTCTTCATAAACAGGCATAAATGATAATACCACACTTACAGTTTTACAGAAAAGTGTTTATCCTGAAAACATTCACATCAATTAAGTGCAATTTCCATTGTCTCCACATAATTTTCCATTAATTTTCATGTATTTCAAACAAAATCTGTATTAATTCTAATAAAACTCTCAGTTTGAGAAACACAAAACACAGCATTCATTTCAATTAAATTCTTCATTTCTGTCCAAAAATACATCCATTACAAAAAAAAAAGCATCTCATATGAAAAAACACATCATTTCATGACTTGTTTATTTGATACCAATGAAGTGAACTGCCATTTGGACTGGACAATGCATGATTTACTACAAGTACAGTCTGTTACTGGCGTGAAAATACACACACACACAGATACGCATGATCATTCATGCACACACACACACACACATATACACACACACACAGACACACGCACACAGACACACACACGCACATATATATGTGCATACACACATGCTCCTCCCCCTCTCCCTGCACACACCTGAAGACTGATCAACTGGTATAAAATATAGCACTTGGTAAAACTACTATATTGACGGAGCAAACAAGCCATGCTTTATCAATTTTCCATTTCATTTTTTTTTTTTTCCCAAACCGCCTAATTCTCTGCTTTCAGTGCATTTCTACAGACCCCTCACTAATGTCTAAACAATGCAAATCATGGAATCAGTCAATCAGAATAGAAATCTGCTCATCAAAAGGCCACTTCCACACTGACCTGGGGTCACTACTGCGGAAGGACGATGCAAAGCCAAAACCAAAACCAAAAAGTCAAGTCATGATTGAGTTCAACTTTGGCTGGTTGAATCACTGAATTAGTCAAGATTTGCACATCTTAATACACAAGTCATAGCAACCATCTAGGCACAGCTTATTTCACTGCACTTGGTGGCTGGCTTGCTGCAGAGGTGTCTTCAGTTTGATTTGTTTGTAATATCGAAACCAGCTTCAATATCGAAACCAAACCAAAACCAGCTTATGTATCAAAACCGACGTGAAACAGACAAGACAAAATTATACAGAAACTGATAACTACTGTTAAACGATATAATTAGTTTATGCCTACAGGCAAATCCACACAACATAATTGTTAAGAGCCATAGTTTGGCCACAACATACGAAAACGAGTCAAAGCGGGTACAGCAGAACATACTTCAATTTCTTTTCCAACAGAGTTACTATAGATATTCAAATACTCTTCCAGCACTGATCAAGGTTGCACAGAACCTAGACCAGCTTGAAAACTTCTCAGACAATTTTACGAAATTCATTTGTTTGCAGTATCATGTCTAAGCAGTTGCTAAGAAACTGTCTCAGCCATCTTGCTTAAATCTGTTGCTCTGTTTCTGTTCATTTACGTTGCAAACATCCATGCACATGCTTAACTGTAATGGTGGAGGTGCACAACACTGGTATTGGTTAAAGCCAGCTTAAATGATTCTATAGTGTTTGTGAAAACTGAAATAATGTCTGGGTGGTTCTAGGCCAAAATAAATCATCCATGGGAAGAAAGACTGCACTGGGATGTGATTTACTATGGCACTGTCTAGCAGTGGTCATTGTTTCTGACATTCCTCAACTGGGTTATTGGTTTGACACTCCGCAGTAGAAGACTTAGAAAGGATGAATCATCCAGCCTTTTTGGGCATCAGGAATTGGTCAGAAGGAACAGCTGGCAGCAGCCTCTTATCCACCTTGTAGAAGGTCTGCATCAGTTGCACACAATGCTCTTGGAGCATGGGGAATTCACATTCATTGAGAAGTCCAAAAGCAAGGGTTTGGAGACTGTCCATATGGTCTTTGGCTATGAAGCATACTACTGCCGACAGAATGTGCTCCGGTTTGTTGACTTCTTGCTTGTGGTATGGGTCCGAATGTTCGCTCCATACTTGTGGTATTGGTCCCGAATGTTCGCTCCATATCGGTGCGGAGAATGAACAAAGGCCAGGAAGGTGGCATGTTTGCAGGCAGAGAGGCAGGGTCTAAGAGTATGGGGGAGGAATCAAAGGGTGCAGCTGGCTTTTTTGGTAATGACATTGATGTGATAGGACCAAGCTCAAGTTAAAATCCATGTTAAACATTGAAAAAAAAAAAAGTACACATTACATGATTGTACAGCCTTGCTGTCATAAAATCCTGATACTTATCCTGAATATGATGTTGGAATTATATAATGACAACTTTTTACCTGGACTAAATGTCAAGTCTGAGCCAACCAGGAAAAGTTTTAATGAAGTGAAGACTGATATCACGTGACAAGGCCTAAAAAGTGCCTCCCATCGATCTACCAATGGATCTGAAGGACATCTCTTTGTGTTAGTTTATCCCTGATCATGCGTATAAACATTGTTGGACTGGTCGGTTTTGACACTTCGGTCCGGTTTCGAGATTTCAGCTGTTTTTAACAGTATCGTAGCACCGTTCACTTCAGACAGTTTTAACTTGCTTCAAGGAAACAAGCAAGAGACAGACATCATGATCGACCACAACGATTATGTGTAATCAAACCCCAAATACATCATAAGTCGTAGCCTGTACAGAGTCGGCAAAACTACCATTAGTACTAAGAAGAATTGGATGAATCATCGGCAACCCTTCCCCTTTCAAATCGTCTGCAACAGCAGCAGCCATTTTGACACCCTTAACTTTCTAAGTAAACTTAAGCCTCAGATAAACACAATCAGATGCAACAGGCACTTCATTAATCAACAGTGATGTTAGTTACAAAGTGTACGCTTCTACACAAGCATCGCACGAAAAATCGTACTTTTAATTACCTGTTAATTCTCTGCAGTGTCTCCGGCAGCGACTCGTCTTCGCTTCCGTGTCGAGGGCGGGGTGACCGGATATGTCCCACAGTGCTCAGTAATACCGGAAGATGAGTTTTGGGGCACGGTAAAGGATTCACTTAGAATTTAGAAAACATGTCAGCTAAACAATACCGCGCGTAGAGCACACACGGCTGACATTCAAGTTATGACGAACACATACGCCGTACACAGACACAACTCAAGCTTGTGGTATAAACACTCAAATGCGCGCGCGTGCACTCGCGTAAACGCCGTACATTGACATAAATACGTATGCACACTGCCTG
>CM065742.1:20859873-20862373 GCA_033310375.1 Conus canariensis | reverse complement strand
AGAGGTAGGTGTCTAACTAAAATCAAACATTAAAGGACGGCCATCATGTTAAATGACTGTGGATGCAAAACAAGATACAGAGGGGGCTCCACGTACAATTATGTGCGTGACAACAGTTGTAACTCCAGCCTGTGTGATCCTAGACTTGAAATGATTTTCCATCGTGTGGTCTCACGACTTTCCACTGTGTGGTCCCTGATTTTCCACTGTGTGGTTCCTAACTTCCACTGTGTGGTCCTAGTCTTTCCACTGTGTGGCCCCGTCTTTTGAGTGTGTGGTCCCAGTTGTTCGACAGTGTGGTCCCTGATTGTCCACTGTGTGGTCCTTGATTTTTTTTCCCCACTGTGTGGTCCCCAGCTTCCACTGTGTGGTCCCAGACTTTCCCCAGTGTGATCTCAGATTTTCTTCTGTGTGGTCTCAGATTTTCAGTTGCGTGTCTCAGTCTTTCCACTGTGTGGTCCCCTACTTTCCACTGTGTGGTCCCCGACTTTCCATTGTGTGGCCCCTGACTTTCCACTGTGTGGTCCCTGACTTCCCACTATGTGGTCCCGGACTTTCCGTTGTCTGGTCCCTGACTTTGCACTGTGTGGTCCCTGACTTTGCACAGTGTGGTCCCTTACTTTCCACTGTGCGGCCCCGACTTTTGAGTGTGTGGTCCCAATTGTTCGACAGTGTGGTCCCTGATTGTCCACTGTGTGGTCCCTGATATTTCCACTTTGTGGTCCCCAGCTTCCGCTGTGTGGTCACCGCGTTTCCACTGTGTGGTCCCCGACTTTCCATTGTGTGGTCCCTGACTTTGCACTGTGTGGTCCCTGCCTTTCCACTGTGTGGTTCCCGACTTTCCATTGTGTGGTCCCTGACTTTGCACAGCGTGGTCCCTAACTTCGCACTGTGTGGTCCCTGACTTTGCGCTGTGTGGTCCCTGAATTTGCGCTGTATGGTCCTTGACTTTGCACTGTGTGGTCCCCAACTTTCCGTTGTCTAGTCCCTGACTTCCACTGTGTGGTCCCTGACCGCACAGTGTGGTCCCTTAATTTCCACTGTGTGGCCCCGTCTTTTGAGTGTGTGGACCCAGTTGTTCGACAGTGTGATCCCTGATTTTCCACTTTGTGGTCCCTGATTTTTCCACTGTGTGGTCCGCAGCTTCCACTGTATGGTCCCTGCCTTTCGACTGTGTGGTCTCAGATTTTCTTCTGTGTGGTCTTAGATTTTCAATTGCGTGTCTCAGTCTTGCCACCGTGTGGTCCCACATTTCCACAGTGTGGTCCCCGACTTTCCATTGTGTGGTCCCTGACTTTCCACAGTGTGGTCCATGACTTTCCACTGTGCGGTCCCCAACTTTCCATTGTGCGGTCCCTGATTTTGCACTGTGTGGCCCCTGATTTTCTATTGTGTAGTCTCTGACTTTGCACTGTGTTGTCCCTGACTTTGCACTGTGTTGTCCCTGACTTTGCACTGTGTGGCCCCTGATTTTTCCATTGTGCGGTCCCTGACTTTGCACTGTGTGGCCCCTGATTTTCCATTGTGTGGTCTCTGACTTTGCACTGTGTTGTCCCTGACTTTGCACTGTGTTGTCCCTGACTTTGCACTGTGTGGCCTCTGATTTTTCCATTGCGTGGTCTCTGACTTTGCACTGTGTTGTCCCTGACTTTGCGCTGTGTGGTCCCTGACTTTCCATTGTGTGGTCCCTGACTTTCTTCTGTGTGGTCTCTGACTTTGCACTGTGTGGTCCCTGACTTTGCAATGTGTAGTCCCCGACTTTGTACTGTGTGGCCCCTGACATTTCGCTGTGTGGTCCCTGACTTTCCATTGTGTGGTCCCTGACTTTGCACTGTGTGGTCCCTGACTTTTACTGCTTGGTCCCCGACTTTCCATTGATTGGTCCCTGACTTTGCACTGTGTGGTCCCTGACTTTTCATTGTGTGGTTCCTGACTTTCATCTGTGTGGTCCCTGACTTTCAATTGTGTGGTCCCTGACTTTGCACTGTGTGGTCCCCGACTTTCCATTGTGTGGTCCCTGACTTTCTTCTGTGTGGTCCCTGACTTTGCACTGTGTAGTCCCTGACTTTGCACTATGTGGTCCCCGACTTTGTACTGTGTGGTCCCTGACGTTTCGCTGTGTGGTCCCTGACTTTCCATTGTGTGGTCCTTGACTTTGCACTGTGTGGTCCCTGACTTTTACTGCTTGGTCTCCGACTTTCCATTGTCTGGTCCCTGACTTTGCACTGTGTGGTCCCTGACTTTCCACTGTGTGGTCCCTGACTTTCCGCTGTGTGGTCCTCGACTTTCCATTGTCTGGTCCCTGACTTTGCACTGTGTGGTCCCTGACTTTGCACTGTGTGGTCCCTGACTTTGCACCGTGTGGTCCCTTACTTTCTTCTGTGTGGCCTCGGCTTTTCCATTGTGTGTCTCAGTCTTTCCACCTTGTGATCCCAAACTTTCCACAGTGTGGTCTCAGACTTTCCATTGTGTGGTCTGAGTCTTTCTGCTGTGTGGTCTC
>CM065742.1:20852373-20854873 GCA_033310375.1 Conus canariensis | reverse complement strand
GTGGGTAGGAAATCATAGCTTCATAAAAGAAAAGAGTCCAGCACTGTATAACCAAATGGGTTTTCAGAGAACATTGAAATGAAACGATAGGAGTAGAGTGTCTAACTGTGAATGGAAGTGCATTCCAGACTATCGAACCCTGATAGAAAAGGGGACATAAACCAGAGGAGTTTCGACAGATGGAACGTGAGGGATGCGGTCAGCAGAAGAAGAACGGAAATTACGTCACGGGAAATACACATGGAATTGGTCAGACAAACATTTAGAGCCAGCGCCAGTGACACACGAGAAACAGAGAGGCGAAAATACTAGACTGTATTGGAAGCCAGTGCAAACATTTCAAAAGAGGGAGGCATGGTATGTATATCTGTTTGATGAATTTCAGAATCAGTTTCGCGGCATTATGCTGATCCCCACGAAGATTTTTAAGCCGGTACTTTAGATTTAGCTGCAAAGCGAGGCGACTGCAGGCGGAAATCTAAACAAATCTTTGAAAAAAATTAAGTACTGTATCCGCCAAACATGAACAAACGAATCACAAGATAAAACACAGATTGTCTTGTGATTCGTTTGTTCATGTTTGTCGGAGACAATACTTTAATTTTTTTTTTAAAAGAACGGTACTTTAGAGTGTTCTTCCAGATCAGAGAGTCAAAGTGGATAAGTTGCCATCTCTCTCTTCTTGAACATGTCAGCAATGACACGTTCTTGATGAAGAACAAAACAACTGAACAAACGTTCAGACATCTGTTTATTGTTGTCATCACGTAAATTGTTACTCATGACTTGGTTTCTTCTTTCCAGATCCGCGTCGTGAAAGTCCCGTCTCTCACATGCATACAGGAAGATGGAATTGACCACTACAGACATGAGCCTGATTTTACGTGTCGTGGAAATGTTTTTGTCCTTTCATATTGGTTTCAAGCTAGGCGGTCCTTATGCCCCTTTGCTGCCCTTGGGAGCACTTCTGGATGGATTTGTTATTGCTGATAAGTTTCAGCTTCAGTTCAGTTTCAGTTTCATCAAGGAGGCGTCACTGTGTGTAGATTAGTCCATATACGCTGCACCACATCCGCTAAGTTTTGAGACCACACTGCGCATGATTTAAAGGTGACGGATAAATGAATTAATAACTAAGACGAGATAATTCAAGAAGAGGGTCTCGTGGCTACGACTTAGCAAATGTCTAACTTACGCATCTGCTGGTAATGGATCTGGAATGAAGGATCCGAGCCATGGAAACCAGGTGTTTTCCCACGATATACTGATAAATCACGAACGAACAATTAGTGTACCAAGCTGTCACGCAACACATCGGACCATAAAGCCGGAGCCGGAATAGCTCAGTTGGTAGAGCGCCTGACTCGTAATCTTGGTGATCACGGGGTTGCGGGTTCGAATCTCTGCCGGGGCGTTTCGGTACAGGGGGATTTTTCCCTCGGAGTTAACATTAGTTCTGACTCCATTTCCCATACAGTCCTTCGAATGAGACTATAAACCGAGGTTCCGTGTGTGAACGCACGCATAATATCTTGCACACACGTAAAATCCCATCACCAACTTTCGGAAGAGTAGGCCAGTTTGGCCGTTGGTATGGATGACACGTTACACACAGCATGCACCCTGCGTAAGAAATGGAAAAAAAAAAAAAGAATGAAGGAAGTAAAGAAACTGAGTGAACGATATTGACTGGATGACACGGGAAACGACTGAATGAAGCGCCAGCTGGCAGCTCTTCAGTCGGCACTACCCAGGTAGGCAGCCCGTTGTGTAAACGAGTGTTGATGAATAAGTGCAAATGGTGGATGTAAGCGCATTGAGTTGTGTAACAAGAAATGCGCTATATAAGTATTATACATTATTATTATTATTATTATTATTATAAAAAGATCAACAGACGTCAGTTAAGAAAACTATATCGGTATGACCGCGTTGATAAGATCCTACAAACGACCTAGCTAAACAAATCTTCCTGCGAACTGTTGAGAGAGAATCAGGGATAAGATGGCGGGAACCCCCCCCCCCCTCCCCCCCTCCCCCCCCTCCCCCCCCCCCCCCCCACACACACACACACAAAATGGTGGACTGAAAAACTGCAAAATGGACAAGGAAACCATTTTCTGAAATACAGAACTTGGCAGCATGAGATAAAGCTGGAGGAACTGGTAAACAGTTGTACAGTAAGGCGTCACAGTGGCTCTTCTATGACTCCAAGGAGAAGATGAAGAAGAGAAAATAACCACAGTCATCATTGCTTCAATTGTTGTTGGCGCACCAGCACTGGGTATCACGACAGCAGGTGCTCCACTTCGACAATCACTTAACCATGGCGCCGCTAGCTTCACTGTCTGCCGACACCGCTGAAAGTTGTCAGCAATGAAGTACTTGTCGCCATGTAATTATTGCTCGTGCCACTGCTGCTACTAATGGCACTGCTGCTTCTGTTATTCAGTTGCTGCTGCTGAAAGTCGTTTGACCTTAATACCCATCCAGACCAAGT
>CM065742.1:20844873-20847373 GCA_033310375.1 Conus canariensis | reverse complement strand
CTAAGTGACGAAAGTTTCTAACGTCATGAGCATGCGATTTTCGTAGATGATTACGTCAGGAGCAGATGTATGCCTCGATCACGTTGGACTCATTGTCCTGCTGTACGTAACCAAGCCACCTGATCCACAATAACCCCTGAATCTTCCAAAGACAATCCTAAGCTTGCACATCAGATTCAAGACTCTGGAAGTTGAATCCCTATTCCTCTAACAAAAATTTTAAATGTAATTAATAGCACACCGCCAAAAAAATAAATTAATAAATAAAGAAAAAAAGATATAAAATAAACAAACGAACAAACAAACAAACAAAAAATCGTCGACAAACGAATCACAAGACAAAACACGACGCGTTTCGACCTCTTAGGTCTTCTTCAGGCAAGATACAAAACACTCAGGACATCCAAAAATGAACAAGCATTTTTTGAAGTGCATGAAGATAAGTGATTGCTCGTTCTTCATTTTCGTTGTCCTGAGTGTTTTGTTTCTTGACTGAAGAAAACCTAAAAGGTCGAAACGCGTCGTATTTTATCTTGTGATTCGTTTGTCTACGTGTTTTCTTTCTTTCTTTCTTTCTTTTTTTTTTTTTTGCGGTTTGCTATTAATTACATTTATAATTTGTTTAGATTTCCGCCTGCAGTCGCCTCACTCTGCAACTAGATCCCTATCCCTAGCCAAGATCTCCACCAAGATTAGATAGTCCTGGTCCTAGCCCCCTGTCTCCTTTTCCATGTTCGTTGACTCATTGTATTCAGGCTGTAATCCCAGTCTTCACCACTCAAATTTGCAAGTTTGTTGCTAGTGATATATTGGATGAGTCTGACTATTTTTTTTTATTTTTTTACTGTATTAGACCCATGTATATTTTTTTTTAAAAGAAAGTTTCAAAAACGTCAAAAATGCCTTCTCTGAAATTGCTAAAAGTCCCCCCCCCCCCCTCTCTCTCTCTCTCTCTCTCCTCTTCGTAGAATAGTAACGACAAGTATGAAAAATGGCTAACTAAGCTAATGCATTTACCGTCATGAAACGAAGAATCTCTCTCCTCTCTCTCTCTCTCTCTCTCTCCTCTCTCTCTCTCTCTCTCTCTCTCTCTCCATAATCTGGAACCACCCTTTGATATAGATCAGCACCAATATTTAACTGGTGCGTCCATAGACCACATCTATTCTTTCCACCAAGTTTGTTTAAAGCCAGTGCTACAGTTTTTGCACATTCCTGCCAACACACCAACACACACACACACACACACACACACACACACACACACACACCCCACACACACACACACACACAACATAACACACACGCACACACACACACACACACACACACACACACACACACACACAACACAACACAACACAACACAACACAACACAACACAGACACACAGACACACAGACACACACACACACACACACACAACACAACACAACACACACACACACACACACACACACACACACACACACACAACACAACATAACACACACACACACACACACACACACACACACACACACACACACACACACACACACACACACACCACACACAACACACACACAAGCAGATACGGGTGAGAACAAAGATTGCCTGGCAGAGACAATAAAACTGGCTGCCTAACTGACATGCGCTGTATTTCTTGTTTGTTTGTTTGGTTGGTTGGTTTTTGAGGGGGTGGTGGTGGTGGTGGTGGAGTGGAGGGATCGAGGGGAGAGGGTATTAGATTCCACCCGTCCTCCCTCCATCCAAGACTCCTTCCTCTCCACAGACACCCCCCCCCTCCAACACACACACACACACACACACACACACACACACACACACACACACACACACACACACACACAACCACCACCACCACCACCACCACTACATCCCTCTCCATCCATTCTAATCTGTCCCTGACTGTCTTAAGACTACAGGAGAAGAATGACATTCATCTTGCAAACAATTTGTTCATTTTTTAGTCACATGGGGTGCGGGAAAGTCTTTTTTCTGGAAGGGGTTGATGAGAAACCAAGCATAAAAAGCAAACATATCAAGAGGAAACGTTTCGTATGTTAAGCTCTGTTCTTTTTGGCGGGTCTTTTTTTGTCAAGCACTTACTAACACGTGCGTGATAAGTTATTTTTCTTTTTTCACCCAAAACCCACCTCTTCCCCCCCCCCCCCCCCCCTTTCCCCTCAATCTTTTTCGTAACCATACATCTTTTTCCAGTTTCCCTTCAGAAACCCCAACACCCCTGCTCCCTTCGCCCTCGAACTTAATTTTCAGAACACACACACACAACACACCACACACACACACACACACACATACCACTCACACACACACACACACACACACACACACACCACACACACACACACACACCACAACACCATACTCATGCGCACGTGGAGGCACGCTCACAGACACAGACGACAGACAGACAAAGACACACAAAACACACAAAACACACCAACACACACACACACACCCCAACACACACACA
>CM065742.1:20831776-20839276 GCA_033310375.1 Conus canariensis | reverse complement strand
CCCCACAAGTTCCCCCCCCCCCCCCCCCCCGGCTGTCAGTCCTACATGTCTATGTCAACACCCTGTGGGAACCCCCAAGTTTTTACACACATCAGAACCATCAAAATGATGATGGCGGATGTTCAAAGAAAGAAGAAGAAGAACTTATTAATCATTCTGAAACAAATGAACAAAATCAGATAACCCTGCATGTCCACTCTACCAGTGGAAAACAAACAGTCTTAAGCGGATAAAAAGCAGCGCCAAACCCGAATAAAGATACACATGGAGGCGCAACCAAGGGTTTGAAGAGCTTGCAGATGTGATGAGAGGAAAAAGGCGAGCCAGAGGAAGACCCCCCCTCCCCCCCCCCCCCCCTCCCCGAAGTTCGCAGAAGATACAACAACAACATTCGACACAGCAGGCGGTAGCAAATCATGGTCTGGAACAGCTGTGGCAACCGGAGCATGGTGGCGAGATTTACTGGAAGAAGTAGCTGGCTATGAGTGCACAGCAGGCCTTCGCGAAACTGGGGAGAGAGAGAGAGAGAGAGAGAGAGAGAGAGAGAGAGAGAGAGAGAGAGAGAGAGAGAGAGAGAGAGAAAAGCAAAAAGAAAAAAAAAAGAACAGAAAACAGAAATTACAAGACGTTTAATGGCATGAGCCGATCCAGAGTTTCCCTGGTCATCGAAACAAACGATTCTGACTGAACTCACCATGCCAGAGGAAGAGCAGAGTGGAGTAAAGCACGCATGTCGATTCTTCATGACTCAGAATGATGTTCAGTCCTTGCCGGCAGATTGAGAGAAATCTTTGCTTTTCACCCGAAGTCCTAGAGTGGTTTCGACAAGGAGTTGTAATGACACATCTGCCGATGAACTCATGAACCAACCCTCAGCGACAAGGGATTGGAATGGCACATCTGCCGATTAACTCACGAAACCACCCTCAGCGACAAGGGATTGCAATGGCACATCTGCCGATGAACTCATGAACCAACCCTCAGTGACAAGGGATTGCAATGGCACATCTGCCGATGAACCCATGAAACAACCCTCAGCGACAAGGGATTGTAATGGCACATCTGCCGATGAACCCATGAAACATGTCACATCTGCCGATGAACCCATGAAACAACCCTCAGCGACAAGGGATTGCAATGGCACATCTGCCGATGAACCCATGAAACATGCCACATCTGCCGATGAACTCAGGAAACAACCCTCAGCGACAAGGGATTGCAATGGCACATCTGCCGATGAACCCATGAAACATGCCACATCTGCCGATGAACTCATGAAACAACCCTCAGCGACAAGGGATTGCAATGGCACATCTGCCGATGAACCCATGAAACATGCCACATCTGCCGATGAACTCATGAACCAACCCTCAGCGACAAGGGATTGCAATGGCACATCTGCCGATGAACTCACGAAACCACCCTCAGCGACAAGGGATTGCAATGGCACATCTGCCGATGAACTCATGAACCAACCCTCAGCGACAAGGGATTGCAATGGCACATTTCCCGATGAACTCAGGAAACCACCCTCAGCGACAAGGGATTGAAATGGCACATCTGCCGATGAACTCACGAAACAACTCTCAGCGACAAGGGATTGCAATGGCACATCTGCCGATGAACTCATGAAACAACGCTCAGCGACAAGGGATTGGAATGGCACATCTGCCGATGAACTCACGAAACAACTCTCAGCGACAAGGGATTGAAATGGCACATCTGCCGATGAACTCATTTAACAACCCTCAGCGACAAGGGATTGAAATGGCACATCTGCCGATGAACTCACGAAACAACTCTCAGCGACAAGGGATTGTAATGGCACATCTGCCGATGAACTCATGAAACAACTCTCAGCGACAAGGGATTGGAATGGCACATCTGCCGATGAACTCATGAAACAACCCTCAGCGACAAGGGATTGCAATGGCACATCTGCCGATGAACTCAGGAAACAACCCTCAGCGACAAGGGATTGCAATGGCACATCTGCCGATGAACTCACGAAACAACTCTCAGCGACAAGGGATTGGAATGGCACATCTGCCGATGAACTCACGAAACAACTCTCAGCGACAAGGGATTGAAATGGCACATCTGCCGATGAACTCACGAAACAACTCTCAGCGACAAGGGATTGTAATGGCACATCTGCCGATGAACTCATGATACAACCCCCAGCTTCTCCGAAGAAGGATAGCCAGAACCCTAAAGACAATGGCAGAAGTAGAAGGGAAGAGTTCCTGCTGGATCTGGTGGAGTAGGAACAAGCGTAAACACACGCCATAGGGCGACTTGGGGTTGGGATTGGGGGTTACCAACCTTCCTGCAGAATTGAATCCAGGCGGTGGGGAGAGAGAGAGAGAGAGAGAGAGAGAGAGAGAGAGAGAGAGAAGGACATCGATGACGTGGCCTTGGAGTTCTTGACCCGGTTTCCCTTCAACTTGAGCGTAAGGAATTCAGAGCCGAAAGGCATGAGATAGGCACGTGATAGGCCCTCGGCGTAAGTCCGTATCTACCAAGTCGTAGCCACGAGACCCTCTTCTTAAATTCTCTCGTCTTACTCATTGTCATTATTTCACCCATCAGCTTTAAATCATGCGTAATGTAGTCTCAAGACTTAGCGGATGTGGTTGGTGTAGCGTATTATTATGAACTAGTCCGCACGCAGTGACACTTCCTTGATGAAACAAACTGAAACTCTCGGCTGTCACCATCGATGTGCACATGCTGAGAGTGCCGTGTGTTGTGCGTAGCAAGGCAGTTGCCAGACAAATCTACCGTTCTTGAGGAATTACTCACGACACATTACCAGACATAGCAATAGGATCTCCACAGATCCCCCCCCCCCCCCTCCCCCTGCATAGCCAATTATTAAGGGCTTAGATCTGCTTGTGACAACGATGATTATTCCATACCTAGATTGATCTTCATGGCAGCCGCAAACTTAACTGAATCAAAAACTGAAAGGTTTGCTTTCTTGTAATGAAAGCTTCTATGTTAGACCATGTTGGCACTTTTCTAATTGCCTGTCAAGTTTCTCACCAGTTTTACGAGAAGCGCAGTTAGAAATAATTGCAGCAACGTAATTTATGTTCTGTCAGCAACCAGCGCAGCCATGTTGAAGTGAAGCTGTAAATTTTGAATTATTAAAACATTAGAACTGAAACCAAAGAGCAGGAAAAAAAAAAAAGGACAAGGTCTTGGGCACCTTTCGATCTTACCGTCTGTTCAAACACTTAACAGTACAATACACCTACTTTTTAATCCTTCGCTCCGCATTTTGACCAGTAAATTTTGGACAATAGGTTACGTGACACGAGTCCAAACTACCAACCAACCAACCATAGATTCTCTTCTTTGCTGCTGCAACTTACAATTCTAATGAACCCGAGAAATTGTGATCAATATGATACTCAACCGATCAGATACATTCCGATGCCACTATCTTGCAATTTTTGTTTGTTTGTTTCTTTTGCTCTTTATTATGATGCACATGTCATTTTCCGTTTAAGGAACTTTTTATTCTGGTTACGTATCTACATAAGGGGAGAGGGGTCAAGAAACTGTGCCCAAGGTCATGGTCGTTTGTTACGTGTTGGTGTCTGAAAAGAGTAGGTTACGGACAAAGATAAATGACTAAACCAAGCTCCTCAAAGAGAAGGATGTATAATAAGTCTTGTTTACCCTATAGTGCATTTGCCCAGCATCAGTCACGAGAACCGCCGCAGCTTTGTGTTCAGTGAACGTCTCATAATGAAGAGAACGAACACGACAAGGTGATTAGTTTATCACGTCAGTAGATGGTCAGCTGTCTAATTGGACAGAGCGGTCAGCGGCATTGTACGTGGAAACGTTGCGAAAGTGCTTAATTCAAAGTTTTTTTTTTCTTATTTCTTTTTGAAAAACGTCACAGGAGGTGTCATTGTTACATGTAAAGACCACGAGCGGCCTATTATAGGCATAGCAAATCTCCAGGTATAGTGCAGTGGAAAGAAATGTTAAGAGGGAAAAGAGATTGCAAATGTAAAACAAGATGCAAAGCATATAAACGTACTCCCAGTTAATCTTCCTGAAAAATGCGTCATAATGTATTTGACGTCACAATCAAACGCGCGTCATAATGTATTTCGTCACTGAGATATTCCATAAAGAAGAAAAACCGTTTTGGGCCGTTATAGCCCTTAGTAACGGCTAATCTGGTAAAATAAAACATCGGGCATCATCCGTGACCCATTATGAACATACCTACAAATTTTCAGAAAGATCGGCCCAGAAGTTTTGTCTGGAGCGAGTGGAATACATTTTGACCACAGACAGACAGACAGACAGACAGCATTTCTTCGTTCCCATTGTAAAGTACTTCCTGTTCCATAAGAACTGGGAGTACAAAAATGGAGAGGATTGTACATTGATGTGAACGGGAAGATTAATTCATGTTTGTTGTCAGAAGCTTTTCTCCGGATAGACTAGGGACCGATGTTTTGTTTGCTTGTTTGTTATTTGTAACTGAGAGGGCCACAAACATTTCATTTATTTTGTAGTTCGCGGAGATGGTGACGTTTATTGTGGTATTGTTCAATCCAAACCCAGCAATTTACACGCTAAAGAGATTTTTTTTATTTATGGTCAGCTGGAATAACCAAAAAAAAAGTTCTTGTAAGTTTGTGAGAACCTAGTCAATATTTTTGCTCTGAAAACGAAGTCAAACACATTTCATGCAAAGAGTGTAACATATAGCCATCAATTAGCAATAGGAAACTCTCTGTCGTTTATCCGCCAATCTGTTTGTCCACGTAGCGTGAGCGGGTGTCTGATGGGTAGGAGGGAAGGGGGGGGGGGGGGGATGGTGGAGGAGATGGGACTTCTTTGAAGACCTGTTAATGTCGAGTTCTCGCTAGCGTTTTTGTACTCCCTGTTCTTATGGAACAGGGAGTACTTTACAACGGGAACGAAGAAATGCTGTCTGTGTGCGTATCTGTCTGTCTGTCCATCCGTGGCCAAAATGTGTTCCACTCACTCCAGACAAAGCTGCTGGACCAATCTTTCTGAAAATTTGTAGATATGTTCTTTATGGGTCACGGATGTTTTATTTTACCAGAATAGCCGTTACTAACGGCTATAAATGATGATTTTGTGATGTCTAGTTTAAGCAATAATTGTTTGTAAACTTAAGTGTAACCAAATTTTATATAAGTTCATCGGTAGTATTGTGGATAGTGTCCCCCGCCTGTCACGCGGAAGACCCTAGTTCATTTCCCAGCCGGGGAAAGCAGCTTTTTCTTTTTCTTTTCTCTTACATACAAAATTTTCTACCACCAAAAGGCGGAGAAAGTGCTATAGTGACTGATTTATATATATATATATATATATATATATATATATTATTATTTTTTTTTTTTTTTTTTGTACTACTACTTACTGGGAGTACGTTTATATGTTTTGCATCTTGTTCCTTATTGACAACGATACGTGGTATTTTCTGGGCATCCATGAATGGACACTCTAGAATACTATGGAAGTAGTCATCGCATATTTTTCCCATATTATATACTTTACAAGTTAAGGGGAGGGGGGGGGGGGGGGGGGGGGGGGAGGAGGAGGAGGTGGAGGGGGGAGGGGGAGAAGCTCATGTCTCGTCATTAATGAAGCTAACAATGATGACGTCAAAGTGGAAAACAGGAGCTTATTTTCATAGAGCGAGCGTGAGTTTAATAGGTACAAGGGAAGTGGGAGTGGGAGGGGAAGGGGTGGGTGAGGAATGAGGCATCTTCTTTGAAAACTTTCTCACGTCGAGTTGTCTTCAGAGCTTCTTCCTTGTTGACAACGGTACGCCATATTCCCTGGGTATCCCTGAATTTTTCTTTTTTTTTTTTTTAACATTTTTTAAAAAATTTCCTTCCTCACTCTCTCTTCCATTTCACAGTTCCTTCTTTCTCTCTTCTCCATTCTTTCATCAACATGATCTTTCTCTTTGCTGTACATTTCCGGATGCAAATTACCACATGTTTTTTTTGTTGTTATTAGTCATATTTATATATGTTTGACAACATTGTAGTAAATAAACGGTGAAACATCAGAAATAAGTTTTTTTTTTTTTTTTCCCGGTATGAATGGATTTGAGTGAAAGTTCAATGGTATCCCTGAATTTGGATGTATTCTAGAACACCATTTACAGAATACCATGGAAGTCATCGCCAATAGTCTTCCCATAGTGCATTCTTTACAACTTGGGGGGAGGAAAAAAAAAAAAGCTCATATTTCGTCACTAATGAAGCTACAGTGATGACGTCAATCCGGAAAGCAGGAACGTGTTTTCATAGAATCGCTGGAAGCGGTGGCGCGTGCCTTCTTTATCCACAGAGCCGCGCAGACAATAATTAGTGACGTCACGGTTCAGCACGCGCGTCATGCATGGGCTTGTCGGTTGATCTTGGGCATTGATGGGGAAGCGGGCAGGTGCCAGAACGACTGGCTGGTTACACGGGGGTGTGCTGCTGTAGCCCAGCGTGGGGTACTGGGTCTTCTCCATTCTTCGCGGTTTTTTGTTTGTTTGTTTGTTTGTTTTAATTTTTTTCTTTTTCAGGCAGTGTTGAATGAGTGAGTTCAGGGACATACAAGGGCACTCTTCTGCCTCTGTCTGTCTGTCTGTCTCTGTCTGTCTGTCTGTTGTCACTGTGTCCGTCTGTGGGTCCATCTCTCTCTCTCTCTCTCTCTGTGTGTGTGTTGTGTGTGTGTGTGTGTGTGTGTGTGTGTGTGTGTGCTCTCTCTCTCTCTCTCTCTCTCTCTCTCTCTCTCTCTCTCTCTCTCTCTCTCTCTCTCATATAAACATCTGTTAAAGAGAAAGGAAAAACAATATAACGATGCTTTGTTGACAGAACTACTCCAATCTGTAAACAGTCAGAAGGGTTTTTGGGATTGTGTTCACAAAATTTCAGGAAAAAGAAGACAACCCTTAAATGATATAAGTATTGAAACATGGTTTCATCATTTTAGGGATTTGCTCGAAGGAAACGCTGACTCTAGTGATGGCCTGGTTAATGAATTTTACGTAAATGACTCTGAATATGGTGATGACAATCTAAACCGTCCCATTCTAAAGAAGAAGTTTTAGTAGTTCTCAGAAAGGTAAAACATCGGAAAGCTGCTGGCCCAGACGAAATTATAGGTGAAATAATAAAAACTGCATGCGAATCAAACTTATTTCTAGATTTTTTGGTTACATTCTTTAATTCCTTGTTTGATCAAGGGATATATCCTAGGTCTTGGTCAGAATCCATTGTTATTCCATTGTATAAAAAAGGAGATGCAAATGATCCAAATAACTATAGAGGTATATCTTTGTGTAATGTCTGCAGTAAATTGTACAGTGCTATTATTAACAGGCGATTACAGGAGTGGGTAGAAGAAAATAATATCACAGGAGAATACCAGGCCGGGTTTAAGAAAAACTACTCTACTGTTGATCATATGTTCACACTGATGGCATTTATCCAA
>CM065742.1:20799276-20821776 GCA_033310375.1 Conus canariensis | reverse complement strand
CGCATTCTCTCTCTCTCTCTCTCTCTCTCTTTACACATACACAATCACACACACGCCATGCGCACTTCTTATGCATAGGCATCACCCCCGAGGACAGAACGCGGCTACCTCGATGCTTGGATGAAAAAAAAACAGTCACATAGTCTGAAAACCTCACAACGGGCCAACCTCGGCATTCTGGAAGAAGAATAAGAGGAGGAGTTGGAGCAGAAGAACAAGAACAAGAAGGAGAACAAGAAGGACTAGAAGGAGAAGGAAGCAGAGGACGAGGAGGAGGAAAAGGAGGAGAAGGAGAACAAGAAGAAGCAGAGCAAGCAGATGAAACCCCCCCCCCCCCCCCCCCACTAAATTCTGGATTTTAGAACTCTATCCCAGACATTAATCTGTTTGCATCTAAAAATTAAAGCAGTTGTGAACGATATAGACATTAGATCCTTTAAGCGTTCTGTTTCTATATTTCAACTCTCTCTGCTACTTTTATACATTGACTTTGTATGATAAAGTATTGAACCACACGATTCACGGAATACTGTAAACGTTGTAGTGATTGGTGCATAGTTGTCACGGCGTTTTCCTCTTGGTGACTGTCACAGCCCTAAGGACGACAACTGTGCTGGTACTGACGAGTGTCACCAACTGGCACGAGTTGATGAACTTACACTGTCACCAAGGGGTCCGTTCCGTTGGTTTCGGTCAGAAGATAGTTCGGTTACACGGGAAATGAATGTTTTGATCGGTGAGTTTCCATTCTATACTACGCACAAAAAGTTAAGGATCGGTATGTGAAAACAGGTGCGTAATAAACTCAGTTCGCTACTGTTATTTATTTCTTAGTCCAGCCAGATTGTCATGAATTCTTGTTCAGCTGTAAGTGGGCGATGTTGTGTTAGTGCGAAAATTGCACGGGATTCTCTACTACTGAGCTGGCCGCAAACGGAAAAGCGGAAACTTGCCGAAAATGACCTTGTTTTGGACCGTTCTGCCTGAACACATTGCACTTGCCAGAGGGAAAAACCATTATGCACGTGCAAGCACTGCTGTTTATGTGTGAGATGCTGTCGCTCGCTTGGCTATATAAGAAGACATTCCACCAGTAGTAGGCCTGATCTGACAATGCCTCCACGACGAAAATTAAGCGAGTTGGATAGGGGACGAGCTGTTGCATGGTTCCAAGATGGTGTTCCCAAGCGAGAAGTGGCCAGGCGACTTCATGTGTCCATCTCGGTCATTGTCCGACTGATTCAACGCTTCACAGCCACTGGGATTGTCCATGAAAGACGCAGATCTGGTCGACCGAAGAAGACAACCCCACGTGATGATCGTCTCATTGAACGACAAGCCCTGCAGACAAGAACAGCCTCTTCCAGCATAATTCAAAGGCAGTTCAGGGTGGCTACTAACATCAACATCAGCCAGCAGATCATACGGAACCGCCTACATGGGTTTAATCTCCGTTCTCGTCGCCCAGCAGTACGGCCACGCTTAACTCAAGCCCATAGGGCAGCACGCCGCGCCTTCTCCGCACGTCACGTGAGGTGGACACGTCAGCAATGGTCCCAGGTCCTGTTCAGTGATGAATCACGCTTCACCCTTCACCACAACGACGGCCGACTGAGGGTCTGGAGGCGCCCAGGGCAACGCTTTACTGACGCCACGGTCCAAGAAAAGGTGTCCTTTGGTGGAGGTTCTGTAATGGTCTGGGGGGCCTTCAGCCTTCACCACAGAACACCCTTGTATCATGTACAGGGTAACCTGACTGACATCCGATACCCGGATGAGATCCTTCGACCGCTGGCTGTGCCTACACTGCAGCAGATGGGACCGAGGGCTGTTTACCAGGATGACAATGCTCGCCCCCACAGGGCAAGGGTGGTCAACGACTTCCTGCAGCAGTCTAGAGTCAACAGAATGGAGTGGCCAGCATGCAGTCCCGATCTCAACCCGATTGAGAACCTCTGGGATGAGCTGGATCGCAAAGTGAGGAGCCA
The DNA here is from genome assembly GCA_033310375.1 of Conus canariensis. Classification (NCBI taxonomy): domain Eukaryota; kingdom Metazoa; phylum Mollusca; class Gastropoda; order Neogastropoda; family Conidae; genus Conus; species Conus canariensis. The sequence goes on along the minus strand of CM065742.1, from coordinate 20,819,788 downwards.
TCCCCCTCCAGGGATGCCCAACACCTCTACCAGATGCTGCAGGTTGAGTGGCAGGCGCTTCCACAGAGGATCTTCACCAACCTGGTCAACTCGATGAGGACTCGCTGCGTCGAGTGCCAGAACAGCCATGGTGGTTACACGCATTACTGAGCTTTTGGGAGCATCAGTATGCCCTGTCTTGTGATTTCAATGACTTTGGGAAATCAAGTTTGGATACGTACCCACTTTAATCAAATGTACACACCAAACGATTGCTCGAGATTGAAGGCAATTGTGTATCGTTATCACTAAAGAATGGAATTAAATGTTGGCCAAACTTCAACGCATTGACTTTCTTATTTTGACAGTTACGAATGTTTGTGAAAGTGATCCTTAACTTTTTGTGTGTAGCTTAATTATATTGTTTATAGCCCAGCCGATTCTTTGGAAATGGAACTTAAAATAAAAAACAATGCAATGTTCGGATTCATGTGATTCCCAGTAGCAGGTAAAAAAGAAAAGTTGACAGACACACTTTTATTATTATTATTATTATTATTATTATTGCTACTGCTATTCCTCTTCTTCTAAAAGAAATTTCAGTTCAGGGATGTTCCACTGGATGTGATTTATGAATTTCCAAAAGAGATAAACAGGGATATTCCACTGGATGTGATTTATGAATTTCCAAAAGAGATACATACTTTTTGTTTGATCTAAGATATTATGGAAAATAGACACAGTTTTGCGGCGTGTTGGGTATGTTTGAAAGAAACTGATCAGTTGAATGTGTTGTTGTTGTTGTTGTGTTGTTGTTGTTGTCTTTTCCCTCCCTTGAAAATAACACAATGTCATGGTAATGCTTCGACAAGAGGAAGCATTGTGCTGAGATGTGTGTGTGTGTGTGTGTGTGTGTGTGTGTGTGTGTGTGTGTGTGTGTGTGTGTGTGTGTGAGCGCGTGCGCGCGCGTGCGTGCACATATGTAGTTGCGTGCGTAACAAAAGTAGCGCGCGCGCACGCACACACACACACACACACACACACACACACACACACACACACACACACCACACACACACACACATCTATAGTGTACAGTCAAGAACGGATTCAGGGCAGACAAAAAGAAGAAAAACCCGCATATGAAGGAGAGCACTCCACACTTCAAAGTCACTGTGCAGTGTTCACCGTCAACACTGGGCGCCCTTAGACATCACACACTTCTCTCTCTATGGGGCAATGGTTCCAATCACTCCTAAGGAGACTCAGATATTTATTACCCCCCCCCCCCCCCCCCCTTTGTCTCTCATGCTCTCCAACTTTGCCCTGTACCACATAAAAACTACAGAGAGCCCCAAGTTGTTGAGTATGTCGTCCGTGTGCCCTCCTTGTGTCCTTAAGTATGCCCTCCTTTGTGTCCTTAAGTATGCCCTCCTTATGTCCCTAAGTATGCCCTCCTTATGTCCTTAGGTATGCCCTCTCTATGTCCTTAAGTATGCCCTCCTTATGTCCTTAGCTGTGCATTCCTTATGTTCTTAGATATGCCCTCCTTATGTCCTTTGGTACGCCCTCCTTAGGTATGCCCTCCTTATGTCCTTAGATATACCCTCCTTATGTCCTTAGGTATGCCCTCCTTATGTCCTTAGGTATGCCCCCTTATGTCCTTAGGTATGCCCTCCTTAGGTATGCCCTCCTTATGTCCTTAGGTATGCCCCCTTATGTCCTTAGGTATGCCCTCCTTATGTCCTTAGGTATGCCCTCCTTAGGTATGCCCTCCTTATGTCCTTAGGTATGCCCCCTTATGTCCTTAGGTATGCCCTCCTTAGTATGCCCTCCTTATTTCCTTAGGTATGCCCCCTTATGTCCTTAGGTATGCCCTCCTTAGGTATGCTCTCCTTATGTCCTTAGATATGCCCTCCTTATGTCCTTAGGTATGCCCTCCTTAGGGATGCCCTCCTTATGTCCTTAGATATCCCTCCTTATGTCCTTAGGTATGCCCCCTTATGTCCTTAGGTATGCCCCCTTATGTCCTTAGGTATGCCCTCCTTAGGTATGCCCTCCTTATGTCCTTAGGTATGCCCCCTTATGTCCTTAGGTATGCCTCCTTATGTCCTTAGGTATGCCCTCCTTAGGTATGCCCTCCTTATGTCCTTAGGTATGCCCCCTTATGTCCTTAGGTATGCCCTCCTTAGGTATGCCCTCCTTATGTCCTTAGGTATGCCCCCTTATGTCCTTAGGTATGCCCTCCTTAGGTATGCCCTCCTTATTTCCTTAGGTATGCCCCCTTATGTCCTTAGGTATGCCCTCCTTAGGTATGCCCTCCTTATGTCCTTAGGTGTGCCCACCTTATGTCCTTAAGTGTGCCCTCCTTATGTCCTTAGGTATGCCCTCCTTATGTCCTTAGGTGTGCCCACCTTATGTCCTTAGGTATGCCCTCCTTATGTCCTTAGGTGTGCCACCTTATGTCCTTAAGTGTGCCCTCCTTATGTCCTTAGGTATGCCCTCCTTATGTCTTTAGGCATGCCCTCTTTATGTTCTTAGGTATGCCCTCCTTATGTTCTTAGGTATGCCCTCCTTATGTCCTTTGGTATGCCCTCCTTAGGTGTGCCCTCCTTATGTCCTTAGGTGTGCCCTCCTTATGTCCTTAGGTATGCCCTCATTATGTCCTTAGACATAAGAGCAAGCTTTGTTTACAATTCAATATTTCTTGCAGTCATTGCAACACCAAGCTGCTCTGTAAGTTGCTGGAATGGTGCTCGGTACTTATCCTTGGAATTTATTAGTTCATTGTAATTTAGTCCCTTGAGGATTCATTCCAAGAACTGGCCTTCAGCACTTGTGTCTTAAGAGGTTGTCTTTTTTATATTTTCTACTTTTCACAAGAAAATGTAGCTTGTTTTGCTCTTTCTTTTTGCTTCTTAGGTGGCACCTTTGGTTGGTTTTTTGAAAACTCAACAAACATACTATGGTATTGCACACCAGCCTTTTTCGGGATAGCATTCTTTTTAAAACCGGAAGGCAGAGGAGTCAAATTACCACTTTCCGCGGTCACTGAGGAGAAACAATCAGGTTTCGAAATATCGGTATCTGACCAGGAGTTATGTGTTAGTGAGTTTCCTCCCCATTGGAGATTGTCTCCCCCTTGGAGACTGTAAGCTTGCTGAAGGCTCATTTTGAGAAGCATTTATTTTATTTTTCCCCATTCACCCACTCAAGCACATACTATTAGTTAGGCAGAATTATCTACCACTGCAGATATGTATGCTTATCTCCCCCTATTTCTTCAATCTAAGACATAAGAGCAAGCTTTGTTTATAATTCAATATTTCTTGCAGTCATTGCAACACCAAGCTGCTCTGTAAGTTGCTGGAATGGCGCTCGGTACTTATCCTTGGAATTTATTAGTTCATTGTAATTTAGGCCCTTGAGGATTCATTCCAAGAACTGGCCTTCAGCACTTGTGTCTTAAGAGGTTGTCTTTATATTTTCTACTTTTCACAAGAAAATGTAGCTTGTTTTGCTCTTTCTTTTTGCTTCTTAGGTGGCACCTTTGGTTGGTTTTTTGAAAACTCAACAAACATACTATGGTATTGCACACCAGCCTTTTTCGGGATAGCATTCTTTTTAAAACCGGAAAGGCAGAGGAGTCAAATTACCACTTTCCGCGGTCACTGAGGAGAAACAATCAGGTATCGAAATATCGGTACCTGACCAGGAGTTATGTGTTAGTGAGTTTCCTCCCCATTGGAGATTGTCTCCCCCTTGGAGACTGTAAGCTTGCTGAAGGCTCATTTTGAGAAGCATTTATTTTATTTTTCCCCACTCAAGCACATACTATTAGTTAGGCAGAATTATCTACCACTGCAGATATGTATGCTTATCTCCCCCTATTTCTTCAATCTAAGACATAAGAACAAGCTTTGTTTTATAATTCAATATTTCTTGCAGTCATTGCAACACCAAGCTGCTCTGTAAGTTGCTGGAATGGCGCTCGGTACTTATCCTTGGAATTTTTAGTTCATTGTATATTATATATATAATATATGTATGTATGTATACATGTGTGTGTGTGTGTGATGCTCTGTTTATGTCCTGGGCTCTGCGCCTCGTAAAAATAAACTGTAGTTTAAAAAAAAACCGGAGACGGTAAAGTAACAAAAAAAAAACAAAAAACACACACACACACACACACCGTCTTTTCATGTCTTGAGACTGATAATTTTGACAAAGTTTCGCTGGTTAACAGTTCCTCAGGTCAAGGTACAATGACAAAAGCTTTACATCAAGTAAAATGACATAGTATTTACGGTGAATCCCTGTTCAGTTGGTCGCAACACGTCTCAACTTGACTGTTCGTAATCTGATGTTGGGGCATACGGTTGAATGATTGGGATGTTGAAAGTGGTTGCCCTTGGTCGATTGATGACAAGTGGACAGGACTCTGGGCAACAAGCCACCACACTGTTCACGGTGTTCTTGGGAAAAAAAGGAGCCAACGCCATAGTCATGTTTGTTTTCTCAGCCTCTGAGGTAGACCCTGTGTCCTCCTTAATTTGGGGGTTCTCCAACCAATCTTTCAACAAACTTCACCTAATTCCATTGTGTTCTAGAGATGAGCGTTCATTATGTCTGCGAGTTCTTTCCCTTTTCCTGGGGCATTCAACATTCTGATACCTCAGCTGCCTAGAACGTTTCCTTTGCTACGTGGCTTACTGTCTGGTACATCAGTAGCACACTGTAATCACCCCACATCCCTGATTGTGTAATTACTGTCTGGTACATTAGTAGCACACTGTAATCACCCCATATCCCTGATTGTGTAATTACTGTCTGGTACATCAATATCACACTGTAATCACCCCACATCCCTGATTGTGTAATTACTGTCTGGTAAATCAGTAGTATACTGTACACCCCCACATCCCTGATTGTGTTATTACTGTCTGGTACATCAGTAGCACACTGTAATCACCCCATATCCCTGATTGTGTAATTACTGTCTGGTACATCAGTAGCACACTGTAATCACCCCACATCCCTGATTGTGTATAAACTGTCTGGTACATCAGTAGTATACTGTACACCCCCACATCCCTGATTGTGTAATTAGTGTCTGGTACATCAGTAGTATGCTGTAATCACTCCCACATCCCTGATTGTGTAATTAGTGTCTGGTACATCAGTAGTATACTGTACACCCCCACATCCCTGATTGTGTAATTAGTGTCTGGTAAATCAGTAGTATACTGTAATCACCCTACATCTCTGATTGTGTAATTAGTGTCTGGTACATCAGTAGTATACTGTACACCACACATCTCTGATTGTGTAATTAGTGTCTGGTACATCAGTAGTAAACTGTACATCCCCACATCTCTGATTGTGTAATTACTGTCTGATACATCAGTAGTAAACTGTACATCCCCACATCCCTGATTGTGTAATTAGTGTCTGGTACATCAGTAGCATACTGTAATCACCCCACATCTCTGAGCGGTCCTTGCTGACCCAGACGACGAACCAATACGGTATAACATTCGATAGAGTTCCTTTCATGTGATGGCTTCTGGACATGTTACAATCAAACGGAGGCTACGGGATGCACACGGCAGTTGCTTGACGGTGGCTGTTTTTTTGCCAGTGGGCTCTGCAGTTCTGAAATACGGGCTGGTACACCCATGGGAACGCCTCCGTGGAGGTTCTGTCGTGTCACATCCGGTGGCCATTACACAATGGCATCTGCCGGGGAGCAGTTATGTCCCTTCACGTGTTAATGGAATGCCCTGTGCGTGCCTGCACCTTATGTGAACACAGCGCAGGCTTCCAAGGGTGGTGCAGGATTGCTCCCAGCTGGTTTGTTCGGCAGTTGAGGACAGTACTTCTCTGAGTCCTACCCGCACCGTCGGGTGTATCTTTTTCTTCTTGATGACTTGAGGGCATGTTACTATTTAAAGGAGACCAACCCTCTCCTGTCCCCCCTCCACCCCCCTCCCCCCGTCTCCGAAGGTGACAGGCAGTACTTGATCACATAGTCGCGAGTAGCAAAGATACTCCCAAGATTGCTGTGAGCACAGAATGGCAAAGTGATACCAGTGCAAATGTGGCGAATCATTTGTCGAAAATTCAGTTCTCCGTTTTCTGTCATATATTCAGCACGAGTTACTTTGCACTCTATTTGCGTGTGCATTTTGTATTTTGGCTTTTTTTTTTCTTTTTTCTTCCAAGCAACGATGCAATCCGTTTCAGGATTCTTGACAACAAAATCGCAGTTGCGCAATATTTATAAGTTATAGAAACTAGTTATCAAAAAGAAAAAAAAAATGAAGAAAGACAGGTTGAAGGCGTCTAAACTCTTGCTCACGATTAAACCCACTCATCCCTTCCTTACACTCACACATAGCAATATATGGCGAAGAGAGAGAGAGAGAGAGAGAGAGAGAGAGAGAGAGAGAGAGAGAGAGAGAGAGCAGGCTCAGGTTCCAAATGAAGCTGATTAATTCATGCGTCTTTTTTGTTATAGTGAAGCAGGTTTGGGATGCAGTTTTATGTATGCCTGCATAATAAGACATCTAACACACACACACACACACACACGCACACACGCACACGCGCACGCACGCACGCGCACACACATACAGACGCGCGCGCGCGCGCGCGCGCGCGCACACACACACACACACACACACACAATGTATGTTTATATATATATATAATATAATATATACACATGTGTGTATATATAAATAAATATATATATATATATATATATATATATATATATATAGAGAAGAGAGAGAGAGAGAGAGAGAGAGAGAGAGAGGGGGTAACATGACTGCTGCGTCAGTAGGAGAATATGACAGATCAAAAGGAGGAGAAGACGGGAAGGAGATTGGTGGCAGAAAGTTTGGGGAGCCGTGGATTGGTGGGGATGAGGTAGCGTGGAGGGTGGGGTGCGGGTGGGGGGAGGCGGAAAAGCGGAGAGATCGGGCTTGATGGTAGGGCTAGCGGGAGAGTTGCTTCGGTCAAAATGATATGGCAGATCAGGATAGAAAAGGACGAGAAGGTGCGCGTGCATGCGTGTGTGCATGAATGCATGTGCATGTGTGTGTTGTGTGTGTGTGTGTGTGTGTGTGTGTGTGTGTGTGTGTGTTTGTGTGTTGTGTGTGTGTGTGTGTTGGGGGGGGGGGGGCGGGGGGGGGGGGAGGGGAATGGAAGGAGGGAGAGGAAAAGAAAGCAACGTGTGTGTGTGTGTGTGTGTGTGTGTGTGTGTGTGTGAGAGTGAGTGTTTCTTTTCAACAGAGGGATTCTTCTTCGCGCTGAAGTAATAGACATATCGGTCGTGTCATTTCCAGCTCTGACTCCCATAAATCTCAGTTTATTCCCCTTTCGTAGTAGATCCCGCGCCTACCTCTTCACCCTTTCCCCTGCTCTGCCCTTCGATGACCCCCGCCCCCGCCCCCACCCCTCCTCCTGCACCACCTCCCCCCCCCCCCATCCTTACCTCCACTTCCTTCTCCCCCTCCCCCTCGCACAAGCACTCATGTTTCCAATAACCTGTCCGGCTCCTGACCGTCTTAAGACAATCGTCTGCAAGGTCACGATCTTTTCGAGAGTTCTCCCGCTTGGCTATTGCTTTTCGGGGACTGCCACGATCAATTGACCGTTAGTCTGTGGTGGCCGGACTAGGGGGAAAGAGAATGAAAGCGATAACGTGCAGGGGGCGAGGGGTGGGGTGGGGGGGTGGGGGTGGGGGAGGGGTGATTAAGGGGTTAGGTGGACGTGGTGAAAGAGGAGGACGTTCGTTTTTTTTTTTTTTTTTTGGTTCCTTTTTGTTTTCTAATTTAAGTCTACGATAAAAAAAAAAAAAAGAAGCAAGACTGAGACTGTTGCTAAGTCGGAAAAGAATTAAAACGATAACATGAGGGAGGGAGGGGGAGGGCGGGGGTGGGGGGTGGGGGGGGGGTGAGGGGGATGGAAAAAGGGAGAAGGGGATGAGGGACGTAGTGAGGGAGGAGGACGTTCCTTTTTTTTTTTCTTTCAACGGTAAAAAGAGTAAGACAGACTTTTTTTTTTGTCGCGTAGTTGAAAACAACCCCGAATACAACAAAGCATATCAATTAAACAAGAGAGCAGCACGAGGCAGGCTTTTTGTTCAGAACTCTAGACAGATAAGTGTATTTCGGACACCAAAAAATGTCTTCTTTAGACTTCAGGAATCGTTTGATGGTGTCATGGTGAACACAACATGACAGTTGTTTTTCACATCTCTCTCTCTCTCTCTCTCTCTCTCTCTCTCTCTCTCTCTCTCTCTCCCCCTTTTTTGCTTTGCGTTTCTTGTGTACTAATCAAACGTTGCTTTACAATGTTTTTTTTTTTTTTTTTTTTCGTGTGTATTCGTATTTTGGCTGGGTAAAAAGAAAAATTCAAAATTTTTTTTTGGTTCGATGCGTGAGGCGTTGTGATACAGTTGAAGACAGTTTACATGACACATCACATAGTTTATATATATATATATATATATATATATATATATATATATATATATATATATATATATATAACATGCTGAACAATTAAGTAGTGAGGGAAAACAAGTGTAGGTTAACAATTCTTCCATCATTATAGTAATGATTTGGCAAAGGTTTGAAATTAAAAGAAAAAAAAAAGGGGGGGGGGGGGGTGGAGGGGGAAATGTATATTATAAAAATGAAAACCCTTCACTAGCTGCATGAGGGAACCATCGCAATCCCTCTCGGAGGTATATTATATATATATATATATATATATATATATATATATATATATATATATATATATGCACACACACACACTGACACACCACACCACACACAGACAGACAGACACACACACATACACCACACACACACACACACACACTGACACACCACACCACACACAGACAGACAGACAGACAGACACACACACACCACAGACAGACACAGACAGACAGACACACACATATCACACACACACACACACACACACACACACACACACACACACCACACACACACTCACACACACACACACACACACACACACACACAAACATATCACACACACACACATCACACACACACACACACACACACACACATCACACACACACACACACACACACACACACACACACACACACACACACACACACACACACACACACACACACACACACGGAGTCGGTTCTAACCGACCTGTTAGACAAGACAGTCGAGCCAGGTCATGACTCTGGAAGCGTGGACTGGCAAACCACTGCACAAAAGAGACAACTCTTTTATGGACGGCTCAAAGTTCAGTCTCCTCCACACAAACACACACACACACACACACACACACACCACCCCCGACTCCCCCCCCCCACCCCCCACCCCTCCACTAGCCCACCCACTCTCCCCTGAACTCTCTCTCTCTCTCTCTCCAATTGTCCCTGTTAAGTGGATTTGCGATTTAGACCCTTCCTGTCCGCTCAAACCTGCACCTGGGACCCCTATCTCCTGAGGTTGGTTTGGTCAGCTGGGGGGTGGAGGGGGAGGGGGGAAGGCGAGAGTGAAGGGTATGTAGGGATAATATGGGGAGGGAGGAGCGCCCTCTATCTCCAGCCTTACCTCCCCCGGACCAACGAGACAGGACTGGTAGCTACACGCCAAAAATTGAGGGCCGGAATAGCTCAGTGGTAGAGCGCCGAACTCGTAAACTTGGTGACCCTGGGGCTGTGGGTTCGAATCTCCGCCGGGCCGTTTCGGTACACGGGGATTTTTCCCTCGGAGTTAACATTGGTTTTGGTTCTGACTCCATTTCCCATACAGTCCTTCGAAAGAGACTATAAACCGAGGTTCCGTGTGTGAACGCACGCATACCATCTTGCACACACGTGAAATCCCATCACCAACTTTCGGAAGAGAAGGCCAGTTTGACCGTTGGTATGGATGACACGTTACACATAGCATGCATGCACCTGCGTGAGAAATGGAAAGAATGAAGGAAATAAGGAAATTGAGTGAACGATATTGAACGATACTGACTGGATGACACGGGCAACGACTGAATGAAGCGCCAGCTGGCAGCTCTTCAGTCGGCACTACCCAGGTAGGCAGCCCGTTGTGTAAACGAGTGTGGATTGTGAAGCGTTCAGAGCTTGGTCTCTAGCCGAGGATAGGCGCTGTATAAGTATTCATAATAATAATAATTATAGTGCACCAAAGCCTTGCTTAACTAGTCGAGTAATAATAGACTGGCGCAATCGGATTGTTTTCATAATTTTTACTGTCTGAAAGTTGATTCTCCTCATTTTCTTCCATAAGTCCATCAAGGTACAAGCCAGGTGGTTTCAAGCAGACAGATTAAAATAGAAATAAATGGGATTGTTTGGGGCTCTTGAAGCTGGCGCAAACATAGGGTCACGGGTGAGTGCAAAGGCCTGAAATATGCCGTCAACTAAGGGGAAGGTCAGGTATTTGAAAATTTTTGTGATTTCATCAGTGAAGAGACCCCCCCCCCCCCCCCCTCCCCAAACAAGAATAATAATTGGTGGGGAATTGTTCTTTTGATCAATTATTACTTTAACATTGAATGCTGGCTCAAATTGATGGTAGGCCTCAGTATGCTTACATGGATGATATTACAGAGTTTTAGCGCAAAATCCTAATTGTGGCGTGTGGCCATTGGGTCTAAAGGGAACTGGTGTAGTAGCTGGGTACCGCCAACCATGGTTGCATGGACTGCCGCGTTCAGGAAAGGTCAATTCATTCAATCGATTTCATGATGTTTATAGCCCAGCCGACCGCAAAGGACCACATTAAAGCTGGTATCTCGTCAGTGTCGATTCTGTACTCATATATTAAGAACATTCTTTGAAACAAGGATTTTCTTTAACACACATACACGCGTGCACGTACGCACACGCACGCGCGCGCACGCGCACGCCCACAAACACACACACACACACACACACACACACACACACACACACACACACACACACACGCAGGCACGAGCGCGCGCGCGCGCACACACACACACACACGCATGCACGCACGCTCGCACGCGCGCACGCACGCATGCACACACACACACACACACACACACACACACACACACACACACACACACACACACACACACACACCGCGTAATTGTAATTGATATTCATGCTTTTTTGTGAGGGCAGGGTGAAAAAAAGCTGTAAAACTTATTCTTTAACTCTCAGTAAAGATGATTTTGATTTGACTTGACTTCACACACACACACACACACACACACACACACACACACACACACACACACACACACACACACACGTTCTCCGTTTGATATTTTGCTTTGGCCTTTTTGAATAAAATTCTGTTCTCTTCTGTTCCGTTTAATATTATGCAACTGCACAACAAGTAGAAACTTACAAAGTATTTGGAAACTTCTGGACCTAGACCTGCTGCACGAAAAAATCAGTTCTAAAGCTGGGTTTTGAAAGACGCAGCAGAAATGGAATGTCTGACATTGGATGGAAGAGAATTCCAGAGCTTGGGCGGCTATAGACAGAGATGGAACAGAGGCCACGAAGATTTAAATGTTGGAAGCGGCTTTGTCGAAGAAGTCGTGAGTTGCGGAAAAAGAATGGAGGGAGCAAGAAGGTGTGTACATGGTAACTGGACCAGAGAGAGAGAGAGAAGCAGGTTCAGTGCCAGTGACAATACTGTTGTAGCAGCTGCTGTCTATCCCCGTTGTAGGGGGCTTAGTGCTAGTGAGGTGCGTGTATAATCACATCAAGACTGTTCTTTGCTGTGCATTTTTCGCTGTGGATGAGCGTAACCGAACACTGTTGCTGATGTGATGCAGTGGCTGTGGAGGTTGTGTGTGTGTGTGTGTGTGTGTGTGTGTGTGTGTGTGTGTGTGTGTGTGTGTGTGTGTTGTGTGGTATATTTGTGTGTGCGCTTGCTTGCTTGCCTGCGTGTGAGTGCGTGCGTGCGTGCGTGCGTGCGTGTGTGTGTGTGTGTGTGTGTGTGTGTGTGTGTGTGTGTGTGTGTGTGTGTTAGAAAATGTGTTTCAAAGAATTTTCTTGATACCTGTATACAGAATCGACACTGACGAAATAACACCTTTAATGTGGCCCTTCGCGGTCGGCTGAGCGAAAAAAAATAGCATAAAATTGATTGAACTGAGAGAGAGAGAGGAGAGAGAGAGAGAGAGGAGAGAGAGAGAGACAGACAGACAGACAGACAGACAGACAGAGACGGAGGAGAGTGGGGGTGGAGAGGGTGGCGAAAGGGAGAGTGGTGAGAGAGAACGAGGGCGGAGGGAGGTTTGGTGTAGGTGCCGCATTCGGGTGGGTGCTGGGGGTAGGATGGAGGGGGGGGGGGGGGAGGAGACTAGGGTCCAAGGGTAGACATTTAAAGAGACATTGGAATCCCCTGGCCTACAGGATGAAGTGATTGCCCAAAGAGAGAGAGAGAGAGAGAGAGAGAGAGAGAGAGAGAGAGAGAGAGAGAGGAGAGAGAGAGAGAGAGAGAGAGAGAAACTCAGAACTTAGAAAACTTTTATTCGATCAAGGATTGAGATTTTAGGCAGAGCCTATTCTTCCAATCTGTCCTTAAGAGAGAGAGAGAGAGAGAGAGAGAGAGAGAGAGAGAGAGAGAGAGAGAGAGAGAGAGAGAGAGAATTCAGAACTCAGAAAACTTTAATTCGACCAAGGATTGAGATTTTAGGCAGAGCCTATTCTTTCAATCTGCCGTTAAGAGAGAGAGAGAGAGAGAGAGAGAGAGAGAGAGAGAGAGAGAGAGAGAGAGAATTCAGATCTCAGAAAACTTTAATTCGATCAAGGATTGAGATTTTAGGCAGAGCCTATTCTTTCAATCTGTCCTTAAGGAGAGAGAGAGAGAGAGAGAGAGAGAGAGAGAGAGAGAGAGAGAGAGAGAGAGAGAGAGAGAGAATTCAGAACTCAGAAAACTTTAATTCGATCAAGGATTGAGATTTTAGGCAGAGCCTATTCTTCCAATCTGTCCTTAAGAGAGAGAGAGAGAGAGAGAGAGGAGAGAGAGAGAGAGAGAGAGAGAGAGAGAGAGAGAGAGAGAGAGAGAATTCAGAACTCAGAAAACTTTAATTCGATCAAGGATTGAGATTTTAGGCAGAGCCTATTCTTTCAATCTGCCGTTAAAGAGAGAGAGAGAGAGAGAGAGAGAGAGAGAGAGAGAGAGAGAGAGAGAGAGAGAGAGAGAGACGCGCCCCAATTCTCCCAATATCGCTTCGTCTGTACCTTTCTCAAAGTTTGGTTCAACACAATTGATTATCTGCATTGCCAGGTCTCAAACGGTTTGCGGGGTGTCTGCCGACTGATCCGCTTGATTCTGATCCCCCGGGAGCCCCTCTGTTTCCCCCGGATCGGTATTTCAAACAGTCAACACAGATACCCGATCCCTTTGCCCAATGTCTGCGCAGAGCACAACACACACTTCGATTTCACTGAGAGCAGACGACTCAGCCCAGCCTTGAACCCTCGCGTGAGGACCGCACGTGCCAGGTTGCCCGGATGTCGTCTGCCAGCTTAGCAATGTCCCGCCGCGGGCGTCGCATGGGTGGAGGTGGGGGGTGGGGTGGGGGTGGGAGAGGGGGGGGAGGGGAGGGGCGGGGATCGAGGATTTTAGGGAGTGATTTTGCTAGCGTCCGTAGCAACGGTGGATGGGATCTCTCTCTCTCTCTCTCTCTCTCTCTCTCTCTCTCTCTCTGCGTGCGTGTGTGTGTGTGTGTGTGTGTGTGTGTGTGTGTGTGTGTGTGTGTGTGTGTGTGTGTGTGTGTGTACGCGCGCCCGCGCGCTTATTGCAAAGACAATCTTCGCCCTGTTCTTCTTCAAGTCTACGTAGATTGTATTTTCTTTGCAGGCTAAAACAATGGCTTTGTTGTATTTTTATATTCTTACCCCCTGTTCTTTCAAACTTACAGTTGTCTCGCATATGTTGTTCAACAATTCACTTACCTGGGATCCGTCATCTGCAGTGACGGATCCAAACCAGAAATCCTCTCAAGTGCAGCGAAGACATCCACAGCTCTCTCCGGATCAAAATCCTTACAGAAAGACAACGACGACGATGATGATGGATTCTTCCGTCGTGTCCTACGGATGAGTAGGTAGGCAGGTCATCTGCTGATGTGGGTCCTCTTGTGGGAATGAAGACCAATTCCTGAAGCACAAAGTCGTCCACAGACGCTGCATGGATTGGAGTCCTGCAAGGATGGGCCCCGTTTTCTCTGATTCCTCTCTTCCTGCATGGCGGCTCTTCTGTTGCGCTCGAGTGTCTTTATGCCCTGGGTACACTGTTGCTTCCACTGTGTTCTGTCAAGGGCGACATCTTCCCAGGAAGCAGTGTCGACGTTGCAGCTTCTGAGACTGGCCTTCAGGGTGTCTTTGTATCTCTTGAGAGGCCTTCCTTGGTCACGTTGTCTTTCCTTCGGTTGTCCATAGAGCAGCATCTTTGGAATTCTGCTGTCCTCCATAGTGGACAACATCCCAGTGATACAGGACCAGGCTCTTGCGTGCACTGGTACATTCCATCTTCCTGTACGTATGCGAGACATGGACCCTCACAGGGATCTGTAAAGGAAATCCCAGCCATGGAAACGAGATGTTGCCACAAGATACTAGACATCAGACAGACTGATCATAATTATCACCAATCAACATCAGACAGACTGATCATAATCATCACCAATCAACATCAGACAGACTGATCATAATTATCACCAATCAACATCAGACAGACTGATCATAATTATCACCAATCAACAAGAGCGTCAAACCATCAGGCACCACATGGGACCGGGAAGGAAAATCTGCTGACGTCAGTCAGGGAAAGACAACTACGTAGGTATATACAGCCACATCACAAGATTGTATGGCCTTGGTGAAAACAATCGTCCAGGGAACTGTTGATGGGGTTGGAGGGAGACAGAGAGAAAGAACAAAAAGAAAAAAAAAGAAAGAAAGAAAAAAAAAAAAAGAAGAAAAAAGGGGGGAAAAAGAAAGAAAAACTGACAACATTGCAAAGTGAACAATGGACAACATTCGCAGGGACACAGGCTCTAGCACACAAAGGACAGCACCAGATGAACCTGGCGAGATGCTCTTCAGTGTGATGCGCCAATGGGTTCCCAGGTATTTTAAAGGAGAGAAGACACTAATTGTCTGTTAGTTCAGATTTTCCATGGTCATGTGAGCGTTGAATGACCAGCCTTTGGTGACACCAACGGCGTCCAGCCCGGATTGATGAAGACGTAATGTACGGGGTAATTGTCAAGATCCCAACCCCTGTGTGTCCGATATTTACCACCACCACCACCCCTCCTCTCCCTCCTCCGACCCCCCTCCGTGTCATATGTGAATGAAGTACACAATGAAGTGATCCATGAATGAGCGTCAGACTAATGTAAAGGGCTGGGATCTTTTCTTCCCTGTCGAGGTCCTTTTCTTAGGCTTCTTTCTCTTCTCAATTCTTTCTTCTTCTTCTCTCCATCTCTTCTTCTTCTTCTTCTTCTTCTTCTTCTTCTTTTCTTCTTCTTCTTCTTCTCTTCTTCTCCCATCTTCTTCTTCTTCTTCTTCTTCTTATGAAGTATAAGGTTTTTGTTCTTGTTCTTGTTCTTGTTGTTCTTCTTCTTGCTGCTGCTGCTGTTGTTGTTGTTGTTGTTGTTGTTGTTGCTGTTATTGTTCTTCTTTTTCGCGGGTCTTTTGAGTGTGCCTCTTCTCTTGTTGTTGTTGTTGTTGTTGTTGCTCTTCTTCTTCTTCTTCTTGTTCTTCTTGTTCTTCTTGTTCTTGTTCTTCTTGTTCTTGTTCTTCTTGTTCTTCTTCTCAGTTTGTTTTTGCCTTGTTTCCTGCCTCTTTTTCTTCTTCTGGAATCTTTCTTTTTCCTCTTCTCTCTTTGTTTCTATTCTGGTAAGGTCTTATTTCCTGTCTTTTTTTCCCCCAAGTTTTTTTTTTTCTCTTTTCTTCTTGAGCTTCTTCTGGCTCTCTAGTTATTTTAGTGTTCCTCCAAAGCAGAGGTGAACAGGACCAGTGAGAGACAGCTTTTTTTCGTATGTGAAGAGCTACTGATGATGATGATGATGATAATGATGGTGATGGTGATGATGATGGTGATGATGATGATGATGATGATGATGATGATGACGATGATAATGATGGTGATGATGATGATGGTGATGATGATGATGATGATGGTGATAATGACGATGGTGATGGTGATGATGATGGTGGTGATGGTGATGATGATGATGGTGATGGTGATGATGATGATGATGATGATGATGATGATGATGATGATATGTGTGTGTGTGTGTGTGTGTGTGGTGTGTGTGTGTGTGTGTGTGTGTGTGTGTGTGATGAGACGGATGAGTGGTAGGTGGGTCCTCTAGGGGAAGGACTTGGAATAATTTCTCGATGAGAATTAGCTTAACCTTTCACCCCCACCCTCTCTCTTACTAGTGGTGGAAGGAGCAACTTTCCAGTACTAGTCATCAAAAGAAATTTATATTTATTCCGGGTACTGTTAAAATACTTGATAGTGGCTCCGAGATAAGTTTCCTTAGGCCTGTACTCTTAAAAGTACTCGTAGCTCCGAGAGACAGAACTGAAGAGAGAAGTTCAAACATTCAACATTGATTGAACAACAGAGAACTGACACAAGTTAAGTGCAATTTCACACATCAACTTTACTTGCTTACACATAGGTAAGTATATACATGTCTGTTCTATAGGCTTAATTTTAGTTCTCATTGAACCACAACAATTAAGTGCCCTTCCTCACTCCTACTTTACTTGCTTACACTCCGTGCAGCCGCTTAAGTTGGAATACAGTGGGCCTGTCTACGTTACTCTGAATGCGTACTTTTATTACACACCCACTTCGCTTGCATACACCCAGTGCAGTAGCCAAAGTGGTACTCCTAGACAGGTTCTCACTGTTTCATCATAAAGTGAGGTTAAGGGTCTGATGGATTTGAATCCTGGGGGATTAACAGCCTTGTCTTATATCGGAGAGAATAGTTGATCTCTCTCGTGTGGCTGGTG
Organism: Conus canariensis; assembly: GCA_033310375.1. Classification (NCBI taxonomy): domain Eukaryota; kingdom Metazoa; phylum Mollusca; class Gastropoda; order Neogastropoda; family Conidae; genus Conus; species Conus canariensis. Next base: position 20,802,741 of record CM065742.1, on the reverse strand, counting down.
ACTGATCCTGCAGACCTGGTGCTGTAGTGCTGGGATGTGGAGTGTCTGCACCCTGTCTGGCCCAGAGAGTTGTATCTGGCGGCGCCCTGATTTCTGGGGTAGCCACGGTGTGTGGTTTAGCCACAGGTTGTAGCATGACCACCATCCCAGTTTTGTTCCTGGGATGAATCAGCGCCTTAGACTTAGGATCAAGCAGTAGAAGGAGATTACCCTGCCTTCTCTCTGGTCTTCCCTTTGTCTGTCACTGTTCTGATCTACAGGTGGTCTTTAGGAAAAGTCCGTTGTGACCTTACGTGTCTGCTATTTTAAAACATCAGAGTGGGTATTCTAGATCAATCCCTGGAGACTCAGGGCCATGAGAGGGAGGAGATTTTTCCGTCCTTTGGCCAATCATAACTATGGGAATCTTCCCTTGTGTCGATCCGAGATAACCGACCGAGAAGTTAGGCACACGAATGCTAATGAGGCCGGCGCGGGTCAACACAATGTCATCATTGACCAGGTGTCCGCAGCATGCAGACGGTGGATCTGAAGGGGGGGGGGGGGGGGGGGGGTTGGAGAAGGAGGGAGGTTTGCCAGTTACTCTTGGTGTTAAGTGAGGCCACACGTGGCTCCAGTGGGGAAGGAGGGGGGGAGGGGGTGGAGAGAGCGGCAACGTGCCTTTGTGTCAAGGGATCGGCAACGCAGTGGCGATGCGAGACAAAGGTTTCGCTGTGTCATTCCGCTACACTCATGTGCTAAGGGGACAGAGAGGGTCGTAGAGGAGGGAGGAGGTGTGAGAACAATGACGCGGAGCGCGACATGACGTAACTTTGGAGCGCAACATGACGTAACTTTCCAGTCTTGACTCGTGACATTAGGGTGAGAAGAGGGGGGGGGGGGGGGGGGGGGGGAGTGTGGGGAAGTTGGCATAGATTTGAAATCTATTCCCTCTGCCTTTTGTACAAATTATACAAAAATGGGACCGATCAGATGGGTCTGTCAAGCGTTTCGTTACAGTGTGTGTAGATTCACACATACATACAAGCATACACACATACCTACAGACATATATGCATAAATACACACATACATACATAGATAAGTACAAGCATATATAGGCTACATACGTACACATATATCCATACATGCATACATACATACAAATATACCTACATGCATGCATACATACATATATTCATACACACATGCATGCATACATATATACATACATACAAACATGCATACATGCATACATACATACATACATATATATATATATACACATGCATGCATACCTGCATATCTACCTACCTACATGCATACATACATACCTGCATACCTATAAACCTACATACATGTATACATACATACATACATACGTACCTACATACGTACCTACCTACCTACATACATAACATACATAAGACATACGGAGAGATACCAAATTCATGTTGTTAACAGCGAAGCCAACCGTGAGGGGCTATATTGCGGCTGTGAGACATGATCGTTTAAACTTTTCTTCGTCTGTCTGTCTGTCTGTCTATGCTGGCGTTGTTCTCTTTATTTTCTTATCATCTTTTCTTATTTCCTTATTTTCATTATCTCTGTATTTGTTAGGCGCGAAGCACCAGATAGTCATTTTCGATATGGCGAGACATGAATGGTATATTAGTATTATTAATCAATTACCTATTTACTTACTTTCTTCTTCTTCTTATGATTGTTATGATGATGATGATGATGATGATGATGATGATGATGATGATTATGATGATGATAATGGGGATGATGATGATGATGATGATGATGATGATGATGATGGGGATGATGATGATGATGATGGGATGATGAGATGATGATGATGATGATGATGATGATGATGATGAAAAGTCAGGAGCAGTAAATGATTATCTTCGCGAGAAGAAATTCAAAGGACACCAAATTCTGTTCCTGAATGTTTACTGTTTTATTTTGAACGGTGCCTTTATTATGGTTTGAAATCCATTCTTTGATCCAGTGATTGTCACAATAACGAAAGATTGTTGACTTGCTTTCGTCATCTGTATATCATACAAATGTACAGTACAGTTTATTTCTGTTTTGCATTCTTGTCGCGTGTTTGTCGTAGTTTTGTTATTTGTGTCATTTTCAACGTTCATCCTATTTCTATTATTGTGGTCAGTTAGCATGATCTAACCGCACTCTAGGAACGAGGAAAGTGCCACTGAATCACAAGTGAGTCTCGAGGGCTTCTGCCTTCTTCTTCTTCTTCTTCTTCCTCTTCTTCTTCTTCTTCTTCGTCGTCGTCGTCGTCTCCTCCTCCTCCTCCTCCTCCCCTTCTTCTTCTTCTTCTTCTTCTTTTCTTCTTCTTCTTCTCCTCCACCTCCACCTCCTCCTCTCCCTTCCTCTCCTTCTTCTTCTTCTCCTCCTCCTCCTCACTTGGAACACCGATCAAGCGGTCACCACACGACCCCTCACACCTGACCAGACTTCGTGTATGGACAGGACAGTAGTTAACTCAAAACCCTCCAGCACCCTCTCCCCTACTCTCTCGTCCATCCTTCTCTCCCCCCTCTCTCTCTCCACCCCCCCTTACCCACAACCCACCCACCACCCTCACCCACCCACCTAAGAGCCCCTCCCGCCCCTTCCCGCCACCCGGTCTGTCACTGGATAGCGATCAGAAGATCCGCAAAGTAAGTCTCTGGTCACCGGCATTGTCCTCGACCAAATAGCCACTGACCACTCCGGGGGTGAGAGACACTGGGATAGCGGCGTAGTGGGTGGGGTGGGGTGGGGATGGGGGCGGGAGGACATTGGGGAAGGTGAGGGAAGGCGAGATGGGAATGTGGTGGCGGGGGTGGCGGGGGTGGGGGGTGGAGATTCGAGTGGATCCATGGATTGAATAGAGCGGGGTATAGGTATCTGATGAAAGAGCTGTTGGGTCCAGTGTATATACCTGAAAGGGTAGAGAGAGATGGGTGAGGACGTGGAAGGTTGGGTGCGGGGGGGGGGGGGGGGGGTGGTGGTGATGGGGGGAGGGGGGGTTAGTGGAGGTGGGAGACGACGGCAGAGATAGGGGATATGATGTGAGGGAAGGGGGGGGTGGTGGTAGTGGTAGGGAGGGATGTTAGGGGGTAGGAGGGTGGGTGAACGGGGGGGGGGGGGGGGGGTGGGGGGGGTGGATGCGTCAGCGGGTGATGGTGGTGGTGGTGGTGTGTGCGTGGATAATGGGCGTGACGTTGATCAAATAGTAATAACCGTAGCCATGGGCTTCCGCCCGTTAAGTTGAAACCAAAGCTCCGGTCTGTCTGTCTCTCTGTCTGTCTGTCTGTCTGTCGATCTGTCTGTCTGTCCATCTCTCTCTCTCTCTGTATGTTTTTGTCTGTCTGTCTGTCTGTCTCTCAATAAGAGAGAGAGAGAGGAGAGGGATGAGAGAGAGAGAGAGAGAGAGAGAGAGAGAGAGAGAGAGAGAAAGAGGAG
>CM065742.1:20754276-20774276 GCA_033310375.1 Conus canariensis | reverse complement strand
CACCGAGTCCTCATTTACCATATTGTCAGTATCCGTATCCAGCAATGCTTTAAAATGTTGAAACCAGGAATCAATAGATATGTTATTTCTAGGCTGTTTTCTTTTGAAAGATGCAATATGGATAACGTCCCAAAATTCTTTTTGGTTTTTCACTGACAATATAAGTTTGTCTAGCAATGCTTGGTTGAACTGTTTTCTCTTCCACTTTAATAAATTTTTGTACTCACGTCTTGAAATAACATATTCATCTTTCTTTTTAGTTACTGAATCTACTTTTTCTTGAGATTTCACTGCACGACGAAATACCCACAACAATCTTCTAGTGTTTCTTTTACAAAGTTTACATTCTAAATCGAACCATTTACCTGAAGTTCCATTGTTATTAAATGATGTTCGTTTTTTCATGGATTCAGCACTCTCTCTGATACAATCATTAAAAAAATTCAAAGCATCATTCACATTAACGTCAAGTAAATCAATTGCAAGACCAATTTTGGTGTGAATTTCTCCACTGCACAAAATACTGGTATATATATCTGCACACTTCTCATCCCACACAAATTTGTGCATGACATAATCCTTTTCTTGCATACAAAGATCAGGAGATTGAACCTTCGGAAAAACAATACATGCTGTCACTGGCATATGGTCAGAATCAATACGATCAACAACTGATAATTCACAATAGTCAAGCAATATCATAAAAAGTTCACGTGAAAAAACAAAATAGTCTGTGACACTGCTCCCAGAATCAGATATAAATGTGTAGCAACCTTCATAGTCGCCTTTGCACATACCATTCAAAATGCTCAGATCTAATGCAGTACACATATTCAACAATGATTTTCCATAGTTATTCAGAGTATGGTCATTTGATCGTCGAGTCAAACCATGAGACAAATTATTGAACTGTGGATGAAAATCATTTTCTACAGAATAATCATGAGAAATATCAGAAGTTCTGCTGTTCAAATCACCATTTACAATAACATGCACGTCATTCTGCAACAGAAAGTCAGTTAAGCATTCTTCAAGCATGCTTATTCCATTGTCAATATCAAAATGAGTGTAGAAAGGAGATCCCTCTGGAGGTATATATGTACAAACATACAAAATATCTTTGTCTAACCCAAATAACTCTTTATCAATCAAAAAGATGCAGCAATTGATATGGTTCATATTAATACTTTTGATGTAAGGAAGAAGATCATTTCTTATTAAACAAACAAGTCCTCCAGACCGTCTACCATGTTTAGTGAATTTTACAGCAGGTTTACAAAACAATTTGTATCCGGTAAATATGTCAAACTGACATTCCTCAAGGAATGTCTCAACTAAACAAACAAAATCAAATTCACAAACAAAAGAAACGAAACTAGAATCACTTAATTTTGATAACAATCCATTTACGTTCCACAGCAAGAAAGAGAAACGATTTCGTTTTGCAAGCAGCGAATGCTGCACGTGCTTCCTCACTCTGTCACCTGATGGTACGACCTTACTGTCCTGGTCAACACCGCGGCGCTCAAGTGTGTCAATGACATGTGGGTCAGGTGAACGCACAAACGGTGCTCGGGGAATTTTGTTCCCTCTCTTGCTGCTTTCAAAGGGAAAAGTACATCTATGAAATGGCCGGCCAATGCCCTATCTAGACTCGCGCAAACTGTCCTCATCACCAAGGAAGTACTTCTTGCCATCTATAAGCAGGTGGTCAAAAACCATTGTGGCCCTCTTCCCATCACCTCTGGCTTTTTTCAGATGGGGTGACAGTTTGCGCCTGATTTCCCTCACACGTAATGAGAAGTCCTCCCCAACAAAAACATTGGTTCCTTGCAGCTTCTTTTTTACTTTAAGGATTTGAACTTTGTTTTTGTAAAAGGAGCATCTCACAATGATTGGGGAATCCTGTCTGCCATTCAAGCGGTGAACTCTGTCAAATTCTATATCAGTTGTTATATCCAACTTATTAGTAATGACACCACGTAGTTTGGCTTCACACTCTTCACTGGACTCGTTTTGATCCCTAGGTATTCCATAAAAAATCAGATTGTTTCGTTTAGATCTGCCCTCAAGGTCGTCAGTCTTTTTTTCCAACTGTTCTACACGAGAGAGCAGATCAGAGTTTTCTTTTGACAGATTCAGATTTTCTTGTTCCAGATTTTCAACTTTATCTTTTAAGTCCATCATATTGTTTTGCAAGTCAACGTACTGTTCTCTCAGCCCTTTCATACACCGTTCCACCTCATCAAGCTTACTGTTTGTTTCGGCGTTCTGGACTTTCATAGACTGCAGCATGTCCATGACATCAGTAAGGGTAGGCTGCCGGCGAGGTGGAGGAGTAGACTGCCCGCTGCCCTGGGATGTCGCGGACCTGTCCATGCTCGTTCGTCCGCTGCTGCCCAGTCGTGACTGCCTCAGGCTGTCCTTGGGTCCGGGGTTCTGCTCCACATCTCCGCACCTCAACAGCAAACTGCCCCAGAACAGCAGGGTGAGGAGCAGGCCAAGGGTGACACCGTCCATTCTGCCGCGAGGTGTCAACATGGCGACTCGCGCGGCTTTCTTCTCCATGGCTCTCTTCAACATAAAAGATGTGAAGACTGGCAAGAAGGAGCCGCATGTCGCTCGGAAAGCGAGAGGGGTCGACGGCATGGTACAGGAGAAGGCTGCTGGTAAAATATGGCGACTTGGATCCACTTCGTTCTTCTTCAAATGCAAAGAATTAGCGAAGCGACATGACATGCGACTTGCCCGCTCCACTGTCAGGTCACGACCCCCGAGAGAGAGAGAGAGAGAGAGAGAGAGAGGTCGGAGTCGGAGTCGGAATGTTTTAATTGATCAGGCCATTTGCCCATACAATGGAGTGAAAATTCAAAATCAATAATCAAATCAAATCAGATTCATACTCTCATGTCTTAACCTTAATGCTTTGAATATGAAGAGGGACAGCCTTTCCATAATGCGTTTGTTCGTATTCGCAAGCAACAACGAAAATGTAAACATGGAGGGCTGTCTATAAAACTTTCTAGGCAACAATTCTTGTCTAAGGTTTTCATACTGGTGACAAACAAACAAAAAATTGAGTTCAGTTTCTGGAACATTGGGACAAAATGGACAATTCACATCACTGTTCGGGTTGGGTCTATACATCAAAAAATGACATTTCAATGGAGACATTCCAATTCTAAATCTCGAATATACATTACGCTTCTTGATGTAACTGATCTCACATAAATGTAGACTTATTGAAAAGGACTGCTTGAAAGAAGCATACACGCTATAAAATGTATGTGACTCCAAAGACGCATGCCAGTCCTGCTTAAAACAGTCTATAAGCCTTTCCTTGAAATATGCTAGGAAGATGTTTACGTTACCAACCCCTTGTGCTTCCCAAACTTCCCCCAAACCAAACTTATACAGTACATTTCTAACTTTACATGCCCACGTTTCATAATTTTGGCGCTGCAAATTTAAAAGCATTTCATAGGCCTTTTTGGGATATCGATCATTGTCCATCTGTACAAGTCGTAACCAAAACTTCACACATTTAACAAACGTTAATATATACAAAGGATACCTGCCTGTTCCTCCATAAATTACATGCTTTGGCGATTTTATATTCACCCAGAAATCGTTTCAGAGCAAACAAATGGATTCTTTCTATCTGTTCTTGATTTTGCGTCAAGCCCCAGATTTCAGCTCCATATGTTAAAATGGGTTGAATCTGACAATCGAAAAGTTTTAAAAAGAAGGCAGGAGAATGCTCGCCAATTGACCACATCGTTCTTATGATTGCTGTAATTCCTTTCTTGGCCCTGTCTGCAAGATCAGACATCGTATACACAAAACTTAATCTTGTTGACAAGTAAATGCCAAGGTATTTGTACATATTCACAATTTTTAACTCGTTATCATCAAAAAACCATCTTTCCCTTAAGGCATGGTATCCCCCATTCCGAAAAATGACAATGTTCGATTTTTCCATATTTACAATGAGATCAAGACGTTTAGCTGCATCAGACAAAATATTCAACTGCGTCTGAAGACCAGTAACACTATCAGATATTAGTGCAACATCATCAGCAAATAGGAGTATTAGTATTTGAATAAAATCTGGCGTCAACTGAACACCATGGCGACCAGAATCAAGCACATTTTTCGTCAGCTCATTTATAAAGAGCGAAAAAAGCACAGGTGAGCAAACCTCCCCTGTTTCAAGCCTCGAGGGCACAAAAAAGCATCTGTTAATTCACCACCAACACGCACCCTTGCTTTGACAACATTATACATCGATTTTAAAGCACTGAGTATCTTGCCTTGTAGACCGTTTTTATGCAAGATAATCCACAACTTTTCTCTGCACACAGTATCAAAAGCTTTGCGGAAATCTATAAATGCTACATACAATTTCCTGTGTCTCACAAGCTGCTTTTGTACCATAGCATAGAGAGTGAATATGTGATCTGCTGTACAGTAACCCTCCCTGAATCCAGCTTGCTCTTCACCAACAATTCCCTTGTCGTCAATCCAGTTTGAAATGCGCTTATTCAATACAAAACTATACAACTTACTACAAATATTGATAAGGGAAATGCCTCTATAATTGTCTGGAACATTCAAATCGCCCTTTTTGTGCAGAGGCTGAATAATGGACAATGACCACTCGTCAGGAAAAAGCCCATGATCAAAGAGATAGTTAAAAAATTTAACAAGGAAAGGCAATATTTGTTCAATGCTATTTTTGTAAAATTCCCCAATGAGTCCATCCGGGCCGGGTGCCTTCCGAGATTTAAGTACTTGCACAGCAGCTCGAATTTCTTCTGCTGTTATTGATTCATTGAGCGCATCACATACAATGGTACGCGTGTTATCAAGGGGAACTGAATCGTCGTCACTGTTAAGTGTGTAATTATCGCCATCATCACAAGGAACATCAATGTCACCAACTGCATTTGCAACAGTGTCTGGCACAGAATTAAACACATTATCAAAATGATGAAACCATTCATTTTTCGTTATCGTATTTTGCACACCAGTCCTAGGTTTCACAGAACGAATGGTATCCCAGAATTTTCTTGCATCATTTAAATTATCCTGTATTGAGCGCACAATCTTTTCTTTATGCAGTTTCTTTTTCGATTCTAATAACTCTTTATACTGTTTTCTTTTTTCAGAGTAAGCTAGACTTTTAGCATCAATGTGGCTTTTGCCAAGCTGGCGCCGATGCCGGCGCAAGAGAGTTCTACTCTGCCTACATTCCAAGTCAAACCATATTTTCATCTTTTCACATCCAATACGTTTAGTTTTCTTCATGCAATTTCCTGCATAAACAAAACACTCATTAAATTTAGCAAGCGCCAGATTTATATCATTTTCAATGTGACATGGCTTGATCCAAGATAGCTCTCACCTCGACACTGCACATGAGGTCATTGTAAGCAACATGCTGATCATCGTTCCATATGTATTTTGTAATTAAAAAGGTTTCACGATCAATGTTTTGTTCGGAATAAAAAACATGAAGATTGAGAGACAATTCAATGGCAGCGTGTTTTGTTTCAACCATAGGTATAACATTAAAACAATTACACATATTTACTAAGGAGTTGGAAACCAGAAAATAGTCTATGACACTGCTTCCATTCGATGATACATACGTGAAATCTCCCGAGAAAGTCCGGGACACAAGTCCATTTAAAATGCACAATTCATACAGTTCACACACAGATAACAGATAGCGACCAAAAGAATTAACTACATTGTCCGTTGACATACGCACTTTATGAGGGGGTTCTTTTAAATCATTACTGTCAACAGATTCCCGCACATCATAAAAAGAATCATGTATGTCAAAAGTTTTAACACTGAGTGAACCAGTTCTTGAATTTAAATCTCCACAGATTATAACGGGAGCACTATCATACTCTCTAGCAAGATCAAGCAAACAGTCTTCTAGCATGGAGATACCATTATAAATATCTGTTTCTTCATAATAGATTGAATGCTCGGGGGGTATATAAGCACCAATTAATAAGCAATCAGCCATTGTTCCAATGAGCTTTTGGGAAATCTTTAACACAATAATATTGTCGAGTTCACATTCAATTCTAGTCACATATTCAGTCAAAGTTTTTTTGACTAGAAACACGACCCCTCCTGAAAGACGACTATGATTACTGTCTGACAGTTTGACCCCAGGAGAGACATATGCTACATGAGAAGGGATTAAAGACTCTGGAAATGTCTGGGAAAAGGTTTCAACCAGCAACGCGAAATCATATTTCATAACAAAATAAGACAGATCAAGTTGATTTGTAACGCTCCATATACCTTCTACATTCAGCGACACAATGGAAAGAGACGCTTTGCTGTTATCAAAATGGACATTCGCATGAGTAACAAGACCAGTATCAACAATATCTGTCTTCAGTTTAGCAACATTACTGACATTACTGTTTAAGAGAGAGAGAGAGAGAGAGAGAGAGAGAGAGAGAGAGAGAGAGAGAGAGGAGAGAGAGAGAGAGTTGCCATTCATCAATACAGGTGGAAATTACCATTAATTGTTTTATGATGTTTCCAATAAAATCCGTTTTACTGCTCCTAACTGCTTGTTTCGAGAAACATGATTTTCAAATGAGGACAAATTATTCGAAGCGGTCTCTTCAAAATATACGAGACTTGACATATAAAGGCTGATCCTGGGTCGGGAATAGGAAAGTGAGTGTTTGTATGTACATACGTGTGTGCGTACATGCGTGCAAGCGCGAGCGCTCGCGCGTGCGTGCGAGCGTGCCTGGGTGCGTGCGTGCGTGCGTGCGTGCGTGGTGTGTGTGTGTGTTGTGTGTGGTGTGTGTGTGGTGTGTGTGTGTGTGTGTGTGTGTGTGGTGCCTGCGTGCGTGCGTGCGTGCGTGCGTGTGTGTGTGTGTGTGTGTGTGTGTGTGTGTGTGCGTGTGTGTGTGTGTGTGTGTGTGTGTGTGTGTGTGTGTGTGTGTGTGTGTACGCGCGGGCATGCGTGCGTGCATGTGTGTGTATTTGTGTGTGTATGGGTGTACGCGTGCTCTTGGATGCTCGTCTCAGGCGCGCGCGCGCGCGCGCGCGCGCCCGCGCGCGCACACACACACACACACATATATTTTCCTCTCTCTCTCTGCGTGCGTGAGTGCGTGCGTGCGTGCGTGCGTGATTGCGTGCGTGCGTGCGCGCGCGCGCGCGCGCGTGTGTGTGCGTGCGTGCGTGCGTGCGTGCGTGGTGGTGGTGTGTGTGTGTGTGTGTGTGTGTGTGTGTGTGTGTGTGTGTGTGTGTGTTGTGTGTTCACTGAGATCAAGGTTTTGGATAACGTCCCGTGGAACTACTCCATTCACTACGATGTTTATACTTAATAATTTGTTTCAGAAGACATTCACTCGTATGGTCCAACAATGTGTTTATACATAATCATTTGTTTCAGATTACCTTCACTCGTATTGTCCAACAACGTGTTTATACATAATCATTTGTTTCAGATTACCTTCACTCGTATTGTCCCACAACGTGACAGCATAATTGATAAGAGATCTGATATGTGCATGAAAGGACATCTTTGTTTTCTGAAAATTTAGAAATGTCTTAATTTTTGCACGTTGAAATCTTCTTTTGAAAAATGTATTTTCCAAGGTCGGCAAAGTGGTAAGACCATTTCAAATCACCGTCAATAATAACTTCTAAGACTCCTATGCTAAGTTACTTTTTCTATTGTTTAACCTCGACATATGAAATCATAAATCCCGGCGTCAACCAGGCTCGAGAGATACAGACACCTGCAGCGTTGGTCTGGAAGTTTGAACAACACTCTCTGAGACGCATCCATTTTGGCGGATGAAGTTTGACTGTGCGGAACCCAGTCTTCCCGGTTGAGCTCATGACAAACTCAACTGTTGGTCGGAGCCGGTCGAGACAGAAAAAATCCCTCCAATAGATGGATCTGACGGGAATCGAACCCACTGCCCCCCCCCCCCCCCCCCAGCCGGAGTCTGAAACACTACCCATGCGACTACTTGCGATCTAAAGTTTTGTTTAATCAAGAGCAGCATTCACTCGACTTTAAGATCGGAAGGTCGATGCACACACACACACACACACACACACACACACACACACACACACACACACACACACACACACACACACGCACGCACGCACACACATAGATAGATAGATAGATAGATAGATGTATTACAATATCTGTATCTAAATCTAAATCTAATTATCTATCGATCTAGCTTTCTGTCGATGTATATATCTATGTATCACTCTCTCTCTCTCTCTCTCTCTCTCTCTCTCTCTCTCTCTCTATGTATATATATATATATATATATATATATATATATATATTAAAAAATATTTTTAAAATGAAGTGGTAAAATCTACAAGCTTGTTTCTAGCGTTGCTATCTTCAGGATGTCTTTTGGGGCACGCCAACGATCTTTTATGGCGTGCGGGACTTGATTTCAACTCTGTGTGTGCAGGCGGATCTCATTTGCTGCACGTGCGGCCTGTGGTTCTTATTGGGGCCTGTTCAGGTGGAATGTGCTAGCAAAGATTTCCACTTGTGCCTGCAATTGTTTACAATTTCTACTTTTGTGTTCAGAGTTGCTAAGTGTGGTTTGCATAATATTAACCATTTTTCTGTGGAGCATAGATTGCATCTTTTTGAAATATTGTTGTATGGTGTTGCTCTTTTTATGATTTTCCATGATATGTTGTAGTCTATTTTTTTATCTTTGAGTCTCCAGATGTATTTGCTCAGCTCTGTTTGATTTTTGTATTTTTCATTTTTGAATGACTGTTTGTGGTTTGCGTATCTGGTTTTGAAAGTGTTTTCAGTAATCCCTACGTATGTTTCTTCTTCATTTTCTGATGTTACCGTAGCTTGGTATACAATGTTGCTGTGAAGACATTTATTGCTCAGGGGGCACTGTTCTTTTTTAGTGCAGTTGCAAGATGTCCTTTCGGCACCCTTCTCTTTTATGTTGCTTTTCATTTTGTTAGATGAATCAATCATGTTTTTGAGGTTGGGCATACATGAGTATGACAGTTTAATGGTGTTTTTGTTGAATATTTTGGACAGTTTGTGTTCTTTTGGGAATGATGTTGCCAAGATTTTAAAGAATTCTTTTCCTACATTTGTTTTTACTTGTCCATCGTATGGTGGGTTGTACCATATGATCTTTCTTTTCCTATTTTTCTTAATTCTGTTCGTGTTGTTGTCTGGACTGTATTGTAGTTTGTAATTGTAACCACTTTTTTGTAATGCTTCTTGATATTCTGTTGCTGCATCATTGAATGCGTTTTCATTGCATGACAGGTTGGATAGTCTCTTGTTTATACCATTGGGTATTGTTTTTAGTATAGATGGTGGGTGGTTGCTTTTGATGTTTACGTAGACTGGTATGTCATTGGGTTTTTTGTATGGTTTGTACACATGGTCATTGAGGTCTAATGTTATGTCTAGGTAATTCACTACTTTTTTGTTTGCTTCTATTGTGATTTTTAAGTTGTGGTTTTTAAAGATTTTACATAATTCTTTTTTCTTGTTTTCAATGGTTCTTGGATTGTTGTTTAATGCAGCGAGGCCGTCATCTCTGTATAAACCGTCATCTCTGTAGCAACCACCCACCATCTATACTAAAAACAATACCCAATGGTATAAACAAGAGACTATCCAACCTGTCATGCAATGAAAACGCATTCAATGATGCAGCAACAGAATATCAAGAAGCATTACAAAAAAGTGGTTACAATTACAAACTACAATACAGTCCAGACAACAACACGAACAGAATTAAGAAAAATAGGAAAAGAAAGATCATATGGTACAACCCACCATACGATGGACAAGTAAAAACAAATGTAGGAAAAGAATTCTTTAAAATCTTGGCAACATCATTCCCAAAAGAACACAAACTGTCCAAAATATTCAACAAAAACACCATTAAACTGTCATACTCATGTATGCCCAACCTCAAAAACATGATTGATTCATCTAACAAAATGAAAAGCAACATAAAAGAGAAGGGTGCCGAAAGGACATCTTGCAACTGCACTAAAAAAGAACAGTGCCCCTGAGCAATAAATGTCTTCACAGCAACATTGTATACCAAGCTACGGTAACATCAGAAAATGAAGAAGAAACATACGTAGGGATTACTGAAAACACTTTCAAAACCAGATACGCAAACCACAAACAGTCATTCAAAAATGAAAAATACAAAAATCAAACAGAGCTGAGCAAATACATCTGGAGACTCAAAGATAAAAAAATAGACTACAACATATCATGGAAAATCATAAAAAGAGCAACACCATACAACAATATTTCAAAAAGATGCAATCTATGCTCCACAGAAAAATGGTTAATATTATGCAAACCACACTTAGCAACTCTGAACACAAAAGTAGAAATTGTAAACAATTGCAGGCACAAGTGGAAATCTTTGCTAGCACATTCCACCTGAACAGGCCCCAATAAGAACCACAGGCCGCACGTGCAGCAAATGAGATCCGCCTGCACACACAGAGTTGAAATCAAGTCCCGCACGCCATAAAAGATCGTTGGCGTGCCCAAAAGACATCCTGAAGATAGCAACGCTAGAAACAAGCTTGTAGATTTTACCACTTCATTTTAAAAATATTTTTTAACAGATGTTGCTCCCCAAGGGGTTGAGCACCTTCAGAGTTTTTAAGAACTTTTTTATATTGTTCATATATATATATATATATATATATTACATACTGGATAATGCCTCTAATATCTTTGAGGTACATAGAGGTTCGGCAATGCTCCTGCAGTGGATTGGATTCCAGCCTGACCTCTTCAGCTGGGGCTATGTGATTCCGGCTGCCATCACCTCAGAATCCACGCATCTACTCCATGTTTATTGCGGTCGTCTCTCTCTCTCTCTCTCTCTCTCTCTCTCTCTCTCTCTCTCTCTCTCTCTTTTCCCGGTTGGTTCCCAGTCTAGTGGCTGTCATGGGACGCGGTGTTTTCGTAGTGTGTGACCCAATCAAGCCACTTTTCATTTTCTTTCTTTCTGTGTAATGGGAATTTTGTCAGGTTCTCTCCAAGAAGTTTTGTCGCAAATGACTTTCGGATTTCTGATGTTAAGAATGAAGAAGCTACATTGATTCGTCATTTCTGTCCACTCCCTTTCGTCAAATTAGTGTTTTGTTTTGTAATCTGTTTGTCGATATTGTCTCGCGGATTTACTAACAATTCTTTTTAAGATTAGTGTACATTCCCTCACAAAGAGCTGCTTATTCCCAAGTCGGCCAAAGACTGACATGTTTGTTCTCTTTTCCCCTATTGATCCCTATGGTTAGCGCGATGTTGGCTCTCAGACACTGCGGCCTGGAGTTCGCACTAAGACTAGTATGAAAACTGGCCCTTTCGCTGTCCATCTCGTGTACATTTCTCTGCCTCACTGTACTCACAGACGTCATAGTTGCCTGCCCATTTCACTCTCTGCTGGGTGTCGCGGCAGGGAGTGCCGAGAGACAAAGGTGACAGATCTCTCTCGAAGGACGTTGATGTGAGAGGGCAACGTCTGGCAGCGCAGTCAGCCTTCCAGTCGCTATGGGTGACGGTGAGTCTAGCCTGGAGATATGGGACGGTCGGCGATGGAACGCTGACAAACCTTGTTTTGGGGTCGGCATGGTGGGCAAACCTCACGGGGTTGGGCTGAAAAATTGCCCTCTCCGGCTGTAGTCAGTGAGGACCATGAAAGGGAATCGTCCAGCGCTCCAGCGACGTCCGTCCTGCTCCCTCTTTAAGGCTGCCTCTAGCAGTACAGGACCCTCGCCAACCGAGCATGAAGAAGGCTGCCCAATAGCCCTGAAGACAGGCCTTTTTTTCAGTGGGAAGAGGCGAAGACCACCAACACCCTCAGTCGTTTGACTAACACCACAGAGCGGACACCAGTTCACACGGAACCAGAACCAAGTGCTCGGACATCAGTTCAACAGGAAGAAAGAGGAGGATGCGGACTCCAGTCTGGGAGGAATTCCGGAACAAGACAGGACGGCTCCGGTCCGAAAGCAAGCCAACGACTCTTGCCAGCGACTGGGCACCTTGTCCTTGAGGGCACCAAGCCAATAGGACGTTCAACGCACCTCCACCTACCTGCCCATTTTAACCGGCTATCAAGGACTGTGAGTGCTGCGGTACATAGGTTCCCTGGCCCGCTCTCATGGGAGGATTATCCCTGTCTCCCATCTCTCCTTTGGTGAGTGTGGACTTTCAAACTCGAATGTTAAGCCACCAGTCACGCATGTGGCATCAACTTTCGAACGACAATGCCGACCTCTCACGTGCTCTCGGCCGTGACATTCGTAGCCTGCTCTATCTCGACTACGAGGACTTCTTAAAGGACATTGCGGTCACATGTAAATTTATTTCCGACTGAAAGAAGATTAGAATAAGACCACGACCTTTATCTGACCTGTGAGTGTGTTCTACGATCTCAGTCATGAGCGAGGTAAGAGTTCTCACCGACACATGTGATCTACAAGACCAGTCCACGACACTCGTACGATACTCGTGTACCGATCGCATCTATCTCACGTGTCCCAACTTTCTGCCGACTACTTTCACTCGGCAAGGTTGCACTCAGATAATTGTGCACGTACAATAACAAGTCTACGAACGATTCCGACGTGCCGAGCGAATGAGGACTGTCACGAGTGAAAGTCACGAGTAAAACAGACATTTTAATAAAACGAACCCAGAGAGAATTTTGCGACTTGTTGTGTTAAAGAATTTGGTCATAATTTGGTCGTAAACCGTGTGTTAAAGAATTCGGTCATAATTTGGTCGTAAACCGTGTGTTAAAGAATTCGGTCATAATTTGGTCGCAAACCGTGTGATCGAGCCTTAACTAACCCACACCCACCCATCCGGACCATGGGGATGGTGGTGGTGGTGGTGGTGGTGGGGTGGTGGAGGTGGTGGTGGTGGTGTGGTGGAGGTGGTGGTGGTGGTGGTAGTGATGGTGGTGGGTGGTGGTGGTTTAAATCCAAAGTCACGCGACATTTTCCGTGTGTGACAACTGTTTTCGGTACCAGATCCTTCCCGTCTGCTCCTTCCCACGGTAAAACAGGGGTCAGAGGTCAAATGACGTCGTCACCCCCGCTGTGTAATCAGGCGATAGCATCTGATCACCAACACCGCTGATTACCTCTCTGCACGAGCGCTGGCCCGCCATGCCGCTGGTATGGGAACCTAGTAGCGTCAAAATAATAATAAAAAAAATTTTTCTCTTTTGATCGTGAAAACTGTCGTTTTGTTAACAAAAGGATAATTATGTCGTGGAAACAGTAATTTTCGTGTGAAAAATGAATTAATATGTCAGGTTTTGATACTGTTCAAATCTCAAGTCAAAAGAAAGTTAATCTTATGACCCTAGTTAAACGTGGGCAGGGAAAAATAGAAATTAATGACGCTTTCTTCTGGCTTCTGACATTTTGTGTCTTTCGCTAAAACGGCCTTTCAATCAAACTACGCACCACGCAGCAATATTAATGATAATAATTGTACACAAGCCCACGAATGATAGTTATCTGTCTTTAAGGATCATGTCTGTTTTCTGTCTTCGCGAATCATAATCACTGTTCACGTTTAACCGTCACGTGAACCCCTTAGAAGCAGGAAAATAATTAATCATAAAGCAAACTCACACATGATATTCACTATTTTCTTGCGGAAAAAATATACATATCACTATTTTGTTGAAGGAAAGTAGGTTTTTGTTGTTGTTGTTGTTGTTGTTGTTGTTTTTGGAGGGAGGGGACGAGGGGTAGAGATGGGGTGGGGGTGGGGGTGGGCGGGGGGTGTAAGAAAAAAAATCGAACGGTAATTACACGTTTTGACTCTGTAAGTCGCCATACGGTTCCTCTCTGAAGAAGACAATCGACTGTGTGGGAGAAGCAACCCAACGATTTGCCGCCAGAGTAGAGTCCCTTGCATCCGGGGGACGTCAATACAGGGCGCGTCTCCAAGAGTGGCGGCCCTTGGATCAGTCCGGGGGGTGAGGGGTGGGATGGGGGGGGGGGGGGGGGGGAGGCTTGAGGACAGGTTGCGTGCACGCTAACTTTGCGTGTAGCCATTGACTATGACCGGTTAAGAAGAAGAAGAAGAAGAAGAAGAAGAAAGGAGGAGGAGGAGGAAGGAGGAGAAGGAGGAGGAGGAAGAGAAGAAGAAGAAGAAGGCGGAGATTGTGATCAGGGAAGGTGTTGGGTGTCGCTGCACTGCGGCACTGGTCACGGTGTTGGTGTGTTGCTGTGGCACAGCGGTCGTTGTATCGGATAGGTAGTGGTTTGAGGGTTAGGAGTCGAGTGTGTGTGTGTGTGTGTTTTTTTTTTTGATGGAGTGGGAGAGAAGGAGAGGGGGTGAGGGTGGGGGTGGGAGGGTGGGGGGAGGCGTGAGGGGTTAAGGGGTGGGTTGGGGTGGGGGTGGGGGGTAGCAGAGGGGCGGGGGGGGGGGGGGCGAGCGCGGTGACACCTGCCATTATCTAAAAAACAGGGGATGGCCGGTCGCCAGCAATTAACGCACGACAATCACGACTGTGTCTTCCTCCTCCCCCTCCTCCTCCCCCTCCTCTTCCTTCTTCTGCTCGTGAAGAAAAGAAAGACGGTCAATTGGTAGATAGATAGACAGACGATAGATAGATAGATAGATAGATAGATGGATAGATAGATACATACATACATAGTAGAAAGAAACTCGTGGAGAGCGTGGCAGCAGAGAGTCCTCAGAAGAGAAGCCCCCTTCAAGCAAGTGTTTCGGCCCTTATCTCCTGACACTCTAGGGGGGTTGGGCCACACCCGGTTCATGACTCCGGATGTCCCTCTGCTGCCCCCTTTTTTTTTTCCCATCTTGGGACGAGCCATGGCTGGGATTCGAACCCATGACCCTCTGGACATGCTCACTTTCCACTTAATGACTCGCGTTAACCACTGAGCCACAGGGACACCTGATATTTGTAGGAAATTAAGCCTTATGAAGTTCACTTTTGTTCCTCCTTGACCAGATCCAGCTTGAACACCTCTCTGCCGCTTCTGCCATTGCTTTCAGGGCTCTGGTTTTTTCCTTCCCTGCAACTGAGAGCTGTTTCATGAGGCTGTATGCAGACGTTCCTACAAACCCCCTAGCTCCAATTTCTGCAGTGAGGACTTTGACCTGATAGCCTTCTCTCCTCAGGCTGTTTGCCAGATCAGCATACTTTTCAGTCTTGTAGATTTGAGCTGCCTCCATTCTGTTCTCATATGGCACCGTGAGCTCGATCATGATCAGCTGCTTGGTTGACTTAGAGTGGACTACTTTGTCTGGTCTCATGCCACTCTTGCTGATGATCTCTGGGTGACTCTTCCATTCTGGGAGGTCTGCAGTACACTCCCAGTCATCTGCCCCGTCCAGCAGACTCTGCCTGCATGTTTCGAGTGGCACTGTTGTTCTTGGCCATGATTTGCTGCCTCCTGCCGTGAAGAATGTTGCGGGTGCTTTTGGAGTCCTGATTTTCCCTTTTGTGGTGTTGGTACTAGCCCAGACTACTTGTACAATCTCTTTGAGCACTTGGTTGTGCCTCCATGTGTACCTTCCTTGAGCCAGGGCTACTTTACATGAGCTTAGGACATGCTCCACTGTTTGTTTTTCATGGCAGAGGGGGCATGCAGGATCGTCTGTTTTCCCCCACTTCACCAGGTTTGCATTTGAGGGCAGAAGGTCATATGCAGATCTGAGAATGAAGCTGATCCTGAGAGGGGCCATGCGCCAAATGTCATTCCAAGTGAGACTTCTTTGGAGTGCATTCTCCCACGAACATAGATAGATAGATAGTGGGATAGATAGATTGATAGACAGAGAAAGAAAGAAAGAAAGAACGAAAGAGCCAACAAGATAAACCAACCAACCAACCAGCCAAACAAGTAACAAACCAACCAACGAAACAAGTAACAAACCAACCAAGTAAATAACCAATTTATCAGTCAACTCACCAACATTTTAGGTCACCAGCCAATTAAGAAAAAGAGGTTAAAAACAAAACAAAACAAACAAACAAACCCAGACACCCAACCCAAAAGAAATGTTGTTCAGCCACTCATCAGCCAACCAATGGGCCATCTGACCAACTAACAACCAGCCACCATGTAACTTACCAATCAAACCAAATAATTAACAAACTGATGAAGAAAAAAAAAGCACAATCAAATAACTTACCTACTAACTGTTCAACTAGTTCATTAACTAGCTCGCCAGTTAACTAACAAAGGTAAAACAACCAAATAAAAATAATCTGCTAACTCTTCAACCAACTTACCAACTAATTATTAACTAACCAGTGAATCAACCGATCAGCCAGCAATTTAACCAAGCAACCGACTGATCAACGAACAATCAATCGAGCAGCTTGTTATTTGGCGGTTTAACCAACAAACCCGTTAATCAACCAGCGAAGCAACGAGCAAGCCAGTAACCAATTAACTGATCAAGCAACTGACAATCTGAACAGTTAACCAAGCAACAAATTGAGCAGCAACCACCAACCAACCAACCATCCCAACCAGGCAACCAATCAACCAACCATATATATATATAAATATTTATTTTTTTTTTTGTTAAGAAATATTTTTAAAAAATGAAGTATTAAAATCTACAAGCTTGTTTCTAGCGTTGCTATCCTCAGGATGTCTTTTGGGGCGCGCCAACGATCTTTTATGGCGTGCGGGACCCGATTTCAACTCTGTGTGTGCAGGCGGATCTCATTTGCTGCACATGCGGCCTGTGGTTCTTATTGGGGCCTGTTCAGGTGGAATGTGCTAGCAAAGATTTCCACTTGTGCCTGCAATTGTTTACAATTTCTACTTTTGTGTTCAGAGTTGCTAAGTGTGGTTTGCATAATATTAACCATTTTTCTGTGGAGCATAGATTGCATCTTTTTGAGATATTGTTGTATGGTGTTGCTCTTTTTATGATTTTCCATGATATGTTGTAGTCTATTTTTTTATCTTTGAGTCTCCAAATGTATTTACTCAGCTCTGTTTGATTTTTGTATTTTTCATTTTTGAATGACTGTTTGTGGTTTGCGTATCTGGTTTTGAAAGTGTTTTCAGTAATCCCTATATATGTTTCTTTTTCATTTTCTGATGTTACCGTAGCTTGGTATACAATGTTGCTGTGAAGACATTTATTGCTTAGGGGGCACTGTTCTTTTTTAGTGCAGTTGCAAGATGTCCTTTCGGCACCCTTCTCTTTTATGTTGCTTTTCATTTTGTTAGATGAGTCAATCATGTTTTTGAGGTTGGGCATACATGAGTATGATAGTTTAACGGTGTTTTTGTTGAATATTTTGGACAGTTTGTGTTCTTTTGGGAATGATGTTGCCAAGATTTTAAAGAATTCTTTTCCTAATTTGTTTTTACTTGTCCATCGTATGGTGGGTTGTACCATATGATCTTTCTTTTCCTATTTTTCTTATTTCTGTTCGTGCTGTTGTCTGGACTGTATTGTAGTTTGTAATTGTAACCACTTTTTTGTAATGCTTCTTGATATTCTGTTGCTGCATCATTGAATGCGTTTTCATTGCATGACAGGTTGGATAGTCTCTTGTTTATACCATTGGGTATTGTTTTTAGTATAGATGGTGGGTGGTTGCTTTTGATGTTTACGTAGACTGGTATGTCATTGGGTTTTTTGTATGGTTTGTACACATGGTCATTGAGGTCTAATGTTATGTCTAGGTAATTCACTACTTTTTTGTTTGCTTCTATTGTGATTTTTAAGTTGTGGTTTTTAAAGATTTTACACAATTCTTTTTTCTTGTTTTCAATGGTTCTTGGATTATTGTTTAATGCAGCGAGGCCGTCATCTCTGTAAAACCGGCCTGTTTTCCAAGTTGTTTTTGGATGTTGGATAGCATGAATAGTCCGACTAGTTCACATGTTTCGGCACCATCATACGATCCCATGGTTACATCAAATGTGGAGTTTTTGCTCGTTTTTTTAATCCAAGTTTCATTTCTGCTACGGAGTAAGGTTTTTTTGGTGTGGAAAATAATCTCCATTTCTGACTCTGTTATATTTGTGTATTTGTTGGCAAATTTCAAAGCTTTGTTGAGTAGTTCTTCATCTATGGATGGATAGAAGTCTACTATGTCAAATGTGATGAACATTGTATTTCTCTGTTTGTTGAGTTTCTTAAACCATTGTATGACTTCATAGCTGTTTTTCCAAAGGTTGTATTCGGTGTTTGATTTTATATCTTCTATAGCCTTTTCCAAAATTCTCTTGCTTATTTTGCCCAGTTCAGATTTAGATGGGTTTATTAGTCTACATGTTGGGTTGTTTTGGAAGTTAGGCTTGTGGTCTTTAAGCGTTATGAAGGCTTCTTTTGTTGCTGTTGCCTCTACCCTATCACTTAACTCCATGCGGTGTGCAAGCTCTTTTTCTTTTTTGCGGATGTTGCTATGTGTAGTTTTATCAGCTTTCTTGTAGTTTTTCTGGATGTTTTTGTTTAAGAGTTGAGAGTATTCGTTTGGTTCCATTTTGTAAAAATTGCTCGTTTTGTCAGCCTTTACGAATATCTTTTTATCATTTTGGATTTGTTTTATATCATTTGCTAGTGATGTTTGAAAGTTTTTATTTGATTTTTTGAATTTAATATTGGCTATCAGTCCCTTCATTTTGTCTTCAAAAGGTTTCATTTCATCTATTGTCGGAGGTGATCGCCATGATTTGAATCCATATGTATTTTTGTCTTCATTCTTTGCATTTGGGTTTAGGAAGAAGAACGCCTTCCATCTCATGTTGCGCACAAATTTCTCGGTTTGTTCTATCAGTTTTTTAGTGTACGTTTGTGGGTTTGAAAATGGTATGTTTTTAGTGGATTGCCTAAAGTTGATTTTCTCCATTTTAGATTTTGTCAGACCACAGTGCTCAACGTGAGGAGCGATTATTATCTGAACTGGGCAAAATAAGCAAGAGAATTTTGGAAAAGGCTATAGAAGATATAAAATCAAACACCGAATACAACCTTTGGAAAAACAGCTATGAAGTCATACAATGGTTTAAGAAACTCAACAAACTGAGAAATACAATGTTCATCACATTTGACATAGTAGACTTCTATCCATCCATAGATGAAGAACTACTCAACAAAGCTTTGAAATTTGCCAACAAATACACAAATATAACAGAGTCAGAAATGGAGATTATTTTCCACACCAAAAAAACCTTACTCCGTAGCAGAAATGAAACTTGGATTAAAAAAACGAGCAAAAACTCCACATTTGATGTAACCATGGGATCGTATGATGGTGCCGAAACATGTGAACTAGTCGGACTATTCATGCTATCCAACATCCAAAAACAACTTGGAAAACAGGCCGGTTTATACAGAGATGACGGCCTCGCTGCATTAAACAATAATCCAAGAACCATTGAAAACAAGAAAAAAGAATTGTGTAAAATCTTTAAAAACCACAACTTAAAAATCACAATAGAAGCAAACAAAAAAGTAGTGAATTACCTAGACATAACATTAGACCTCAATGACCATGTGTACAAACCATACAAAAAACCCAATGACATACCAGTCTACGTAAACATCAAAAGCAACCACCCACCATCTATACTAAAAACAATACCCAATGGTATAAACAAGAGACTATCCAACCTGTCATGCAATGAAAACGCATTCAATGATGCAGCAACAGAATATCAAGAAGCATTACAAAAAAGTGGTTACAATTACAAACTACAATACAGTCCAGACAACAGCACGAACAGAAATAAGAAAAATAGGAAAAGAAAGATCATATGGTACAACCCACCATACGATGGACAAGTAAAAACAAATGTAGGAAAAGAATTCTTTAAAATCTTGGCAACATCATTCCCAAAAGAACACAAACTGCCCAAAATATTCAACAAAAACACCGTTAAACTATCATACTCATGTATGCCCAACCTCAAAA
>CM065742.1:20739276-20741776 GCA_033310375.1 Conus canariensis | reverse complement strand
TTTTCTGCTTCTCCAACATATGCACCTCTTTTGCCCCCAAATCAGATAGGACCAAGTTGCTTAAAATCATTGGTTGTATAAAATATACTACTCAAAACTCGCTAATGATGTGAATTGGGAACACATAGAATGAAAATAATAGAAGGAAGGGGCATATTTACAACAACAACAAAAATTTCTTTCCATGCGTATTCTGGTAGGACTCGCTTTTTCCTAGGTACGCGAAATATTTATGGCTGTGCAATGATTGTCTACGTAGCATGTTGAACACTTTGTTAGATTTTTCTTCTGTTTTGGTGATAGACCTCCGATCTTGTTTAGTAATCAGTATTTTCATGACAGATGAATTCAGTTTGGATACCAAAAATTGAATCTAAAGTAATCCCTATAAACAAAGAAAGAAAACAATGTTCTCTGTGTTTCTGCACACTCAGACAGTATCGCCCAGTGTTGGGATGAAGACTGCGAACGGAGCAGAATGTTGTTTCCTCTATGTGGGCAGTACGAAGAGATGGTCCGTAGGGAAATAGTTTTCTGATGAATGGTTAGATACTGCTACCCTGCTCTACCGCTTCAGGCCAGAGTTTCACTCAAGCCTCTCCCCTCTATCATCCTCTATCTATGCATTACAGATCTGGTCCTTAGCGCGTGTTGAGTCGTATACATGTCTGGTAGATTCGACATACAGCTGAAAACATTTTTGGCATAAATCGTCATATTCAGATGGTGATGATGATAGTATAAGAACAATGAAGACTCTCAGAACTTCATCAATCCTTGGGTATATTCAGCCGGTAGATGATCAAAGTGATCATTTTAGGGAATGTGTCAGTCCGTTAATTGTGTTCCCACCACTCAGTGTCAGATTTAACTTCTTTCAGATGTCAGTGCGTGCGGATTTGTCCATATACGCTACACCCATCTCCTAGGCTAGGAGACCCCAATGCACGGATTTCCAGCTGAGTGGTTAAACGGATTACTAACTCAGATCAGAGGATTTAAGACAAGCGTCTCCTGGAGACGACTTAGCAGACGACGGACCTATGCATTAATCCAAGGCGCTGGTCAGACGTATCATTGTCTGCGACATTATTATAGCGTAGTGTAGTGTAGTGTGCGTGCGTGCGTTGGTGTGTGTGTGTGTGTGTGTGTGTGTGTGTATGTGTGTGGTGGGTGGGGTGTGGGGGGGGGGGGGGGTGGGCGAGTGTGCGTGTGAGTGCGTGCGAGCGAGGTGCGTGTGTCCGTGGTGTGTGATCGTGAGTGTGTGTGTGTGTGTGTGTGTGTGTGTGTGTGTGTGTGTGTGTGTGTGTGTGTGTGTGTGTCTGCGATGACGATTCACATTTCTCTTTTACCAAACACGCTACGTATTCTTACGTTAATCGATCTTGGATAGCATGTTTCAATTTGTGAACATTAAAACTGCGGATAATGATTTTGCCACATATGGCCCAAACCCAGTTGAATAAATAATTGGTACACAAATCTAATCCAGTGGTCTTCTTCGACGCTTTTAGGGAAGGAAGCTAACTCATCGCGCCAATCCTGAAATCCACATCTAAAAACTAAAATCTATATCTTGGAGGATGTTCTGAAGATTGGCCAAGGAAGATCGGCAGTCAAGAAGAACGATTCTTATTTGAAGAAATCCACATCGCTTTACTACAGACTTCCCTTGAGATCCAACAGAATTCGACATGTATCGGTCACGCGCAAGTGCACTTGATGGTCAATGCTCATAAGTCTTTTCGATGTTGAATATCTCTGTTCTATATAAGCAGTGTAATTATGGAAACCAAAGTTCTGATCTTACGTTCATATTAGAGTAATGAAGGCACCAAACGATCGCAGAACGACCTTTACATGGATGTTGTCATTTCTATACGCGCATGTATGTGTGTGTGTGGGGGGGGGGGGGGGGGCGTGCGCGCGCGTGCGCCACACACACACACACACACACACACACACACACACACACACACACACACACACACACACACCCCAAGATAGAGCGAGTCAAGACTCAAAACACTTTTTTTCGCAGAGCGGGAGGTGGGGATGGGGGTTGGGGTAGGGGATGGGGGGTGGGGGTGGGTGGGGGGGGTAGGAACAGTGGCAGGGACTTAAGAGTGAAGGTCGCAGAACCTGGTTCTGAGCTCCCCCATCCCTTCGCTCCCCCTACCCACCTCACTCCCCCATACACCCTATCTCCCCCCACCCCCCGGCACACACATATGCACGTGCCTGTGTGCGAGTATGCTTGACACAGAGGCAATGGGGAAGAGAGCCAGTGGTTGATGACAAACGTTATTTTGTTTTAGATTCTCAACTAAGATGATATCATCTTAGTCCTGTGACTTATTGTATGTGGAAATATTGCATGATGAACGTAAGGTATACTCTGTCGTGTGGTTTGGCAACACGAGAGAGAGAGAGAGAGAGAGAGAGAGAGAGAGAGAGAGAGAGAGAGAGAGACAGACAGACAGACAGACAGACAGACAGA
>CM065742.1:20726776-20729276 GCA_033310375.1 Conus canariensis | reverse complement strand
GATGTTCTTGTTCATTCATAGGGATGTTCATCTGGAGATTTTGTTGTCCATGCATAGAGATGTTCATCTGGGCAGTGCTGTGGTCCTTTTTGCTGCCCTTGAAGGGATTTCTGGTTTGGATGCCTTACCATGAGTGATGGATCTCATGTAAGTGAAATGCGAATCAGACCATGGGCAGATATATCAGTACTGATGGTGGTGGTGTTGTGGCTGGCAACCAATTTGGTCTTCTCAGCACTCATTTTCATACCACATCTTGTTGACGTTTCATCCAGTCTTCCAACAAGCGTGGCGAGGTCTTGTTGGCTCCCTGCCAGGCCGTCAACATCATCTGCAAGGCAAAGGTGTCTGACGGTTCTTCCTCCAGCGCTTACTGCGTTGACATGGTCTTCAAGCGCATCGGTGACAACGCAGTGTGAGGGAGATGAAAGACAGCCCTTACAAACTCCAACAAAAGTACGGAACTATTCTCCAATAGCACACTGTAGGAATGCAGTTGCTGGACTGGGCTCATGAGCTTCTACCCGGCGTTACATTTGTTCACTGTGGCCCATAGTGCTTCCTGCCACACTTTGATCTGACGTACGCCTTGTTGAAGCCAATGAAGACGTGGTAGGACCCCCTCTGATGCTGGAGATGTTTCTGGCAAAGGACACGGAAGTTACAGCATTGTTTGATTCTCCTTCTACCTCTGCCTTTGCGGAATGCAGCCTGCTCTTCTGTAGTAATGGTATCTCCTTGTGGTCACAGTCTATTCAGAATGAATTTGAAATGTTAGTGATAATGTACCGCCAGAAAACGTGGACAAACGAATCACAAGACAGAACACGACGCGTTTCGAGTCTTCTTCAGGTGAGATACAAAACACTCAGGACAACAAAATGAACGAGCAATTTTTTTCTACGTTTTTCGGCGGTGCATTATCACTAACATTTCAAATTTGTTTAGATTTCCGCCTGCACTCGCCTCACTTTGCAAGTAGAATGACTTTGAGCATTACGTGGCTGGCGTGATTGATCAAACTTATGGCGCGATAGTTCTGGCAGTGTTGGAAACTTCCTTTTCTGGGGAAGGGAGACGATTAGTGACTGAGTCCATGACGTGGATCACTGCCCAGTGTGCCGGATTTGGTTGCAATCAGGATGTCAGTTACTACCTCCCCGCCATGTGCCAAGGGTTGTGTAGGGATACGTTCGATGCCTGCCAGCCTTCCCCTAATTTCATCGATTTCACCGCAGTCATGACATCTTCACGGAGTATTGGAAAGGCATCCTCATTGGACGAATCCTGTACTGTTGGTACATTTGGATCTCGTGTTTTCTGTGTTTCTAGGATCTTCTAGTGGGAAACGGTTGCTGTCTCTGTCCTGCATTGTGCTGACATTACTCTGCCTTTGTTTGGTCGGGTCCTTTACTATTTCAAAAGCTTTCTCGGTGCTGCTGTAGTCTAGATGTTCTTCAATGTCCTCACACTGTTGCTCGATCCGGCTTTCCTCTGTGTTCTTCCTTTCTACACGGTTTATCTATAGCCCTGTATCCCCCCCCCCTTCCCCCCGAGTCTTCTTGATCGGCTTTAAGGTCGTTCTAGCGTTACACATCTCCAAGATATTGCTTGAGATCCACGGTTTCCAAATCCGTCTGCTTATTCCCAGGACCTCTGTCGCTGTTCTGTCATCATTTGGTCATCATTGTTTGTGAGGATTATGACGTCATCATCTAAGGACCTCTGTCGCTGTTCTGTCATCATTTGGTCATCATTGTTTGTGAGGATTGTGACGTCTTTATCTAAGGGAAATAATGGGGCAAATTTTTCTCCTATGGCCGCTTGAAATTGTTCAGCGATGCATTTTTCCTTCTCCTCTTGTCCTTCAAACGTACTTGCAAGTTCACCTTGACAAGCGTGGTCACTACCAACATCAGCAGCTGGAAATGGCCTTAGTTGAGTCCTATCAATGCCAGCCCTGTACCGGGTCTTCACAAGGATATAGTCTATCTGACCTTTTACCGACCATTTGGAGAGTGCTATATCCATTGTCGGGATGCGCTATGCTTTCCAAAAGTGCTGGCAAGAACCAGCCACCATCATCAGCAAATTCTAACAGACGTAGTCCTCTGCCATTGGTCGTCTCATGACGATAGGGGCCGCAGATGACGCGAACATTGTTTACCCTGACTGCAAACGATCCGCTATGATCTCTGTCCTTTCTTCTTCAGTGTGGCGTTCCTTGAGCGTTCGAATCCAGCGGAGCCCATCCCCTTCCTGGTTGGGTTTACGCCGTCCCTATGTGGCGGGAAGTACCGGGTTTTGACATGGTTGCCAGTAACTGACACAGAGACGCCTGTGCTGGCTTGGCCACGTCAGCCGCATGGAGGACGGTCGCATCCCAAAGGACATGCTGTACGGCGAGCTGGCTACAGGCTTCAGACCCACATGACGGCCCGCCCTACGCTACAAAGATGTATGCAAACGTGACATGAGGACAGGCAGCCTCGACCCAGCA
>CM065742.1:20719276-20721776 GCA_033310375.1 Conus canariensis | reverse complement strand
CTTTTTCCTTTTCCTTTTTCTGACTTTTCTTTATTCTTTTTTCCTTTTTTCTTTTTTCTGTGTCCAGCCTTTCGTCACCTTTTCCAATTTTTTTTTTTCTTTTTTCTTTCATTGTTGTTTTACTTTTCCCAACTTTTTGTCATCTTCTCCAACATTTTTTTTTTCTTAACCTTTTTCCTTTGTACCTTTTTTTTTGCCTTTCCAACTTTTTCTGACTTTGCAAATTTTTCTATTTATTTTCACACTACTTTTGATACCGATTCCAAATTTCCCTCTTATTGTTTTCCAATTTTCCAACTTTGGGTATACTTTCCCAACTTTTTCTTACCTTACTTATATTTTCAGTCTGCTTACCCTTCCAAAAATTTTCACTTTTTAAAACCTTTCCTGGTCTCTTCCAACTTTTTTTTTTATTAACCTTTTCTAACTTGTTTTAGTCTTTCTTATCATTTTCCAGACTTTCTGCAAAAGTTTTTCAACTTTTCTGTTATCTTTTCAATCCTTTTCTCACCTTTTCTGTTTTTCTTCTCCTTGCAACTTTTCCTTACTTCTTTCCGATCTTTCTTTACTTTTCAACTTTTTTTATCTTTTCCAACTTATTGTCCTTTTCCAACTTGTTCTTACCTTTTCCATTTTTTTTCTTACTTCCGAACTATTTCTGACCTTTTCCAACTATTTCTTACTTACTCCTCAATTTGTTTCTTACTTTTCCACATTTTTTTATCTTTTGCAACTTTTATTACCTTTTGCAACTTTCTCTTATCGTTTTCCATTTTTTTCCTTATCTTTTTCCAACCCTTTTATCTTTTCATCTTGTTCTCACTTTGTCTAAGTTTTTGTTATCTTGCAAAATTTTTCCTACCCTTCTCATTTTTTTTCCACCTTTTCCAATTTGTCCATGCCTTTTCCAAACTTTTTTTTTATAATGTTTTTAAATTTGTCTTGTCTTTTCCGACTTTTTCCTACCTGTCAAACCTTTTCTTGACTTTTTCAACCTTTTTTTTTTTTTTTTTTTACACATCTCCAACTTCTCATATTCTTTCTATATTAATTTCTCACAAACTGGTCTTGCGCCCCCCGACCCCTTCCCCCAAACTCTTTCCAACCCATTCTCAGTTTTCCTTAAATTTTCCACAACTTCTTATTTTTCGCTACACTTTTTTTTTTCCTACACTAACTTCCTAATTTTCCCTAAGTTTTGTCTACCTCCACCTTTCTTTCCATCCGTTTTCTTACTTGTCCTTACATTTTCCTACCTGATGAATTTTTAACCACCTTTTCGTAGTGTTTGCTTCCGTTCACACAGTTTCCCTCACAGTTTCGAACTAGTCTCTATCATTTTCCCCAGTTTTTCCTGACCTGTTTCTATCTTTTTCCTACCATTTTCCTATAATCTCTTTTTCCATCTGCTAGCTCTTTCTCCTATCTTTTCCTTCTTCTTCTTTGTTTTGTTTTTTTGTTTAAAAACTTTCCCAAGCTTTGCCTGTCTTTTCCCTTCCTATCCAATTTTCCGTTCCTTTTCATATCTTCTTACACCTTTTTCCAGTTCCCCCTCTCTCTCCATATCGTTTCTACCTTCCAAGATGTTTCTCTAGCTTTTAGCCTTTTCTACGTTTTATTATTTTTAAACAAGCTTTTCCATTTGACCCCCTCCTTTTCTATTTTTCCCTTTACTTTTATTTTCTGCAGTCCTGTTTTTTTTTTTCTCCACATCCAGCTTTTCACATCTGTTATTGCAAGTTCTCCCTGTTTCTTCTCTTCTTATACCTTTCCTCTTTTTCCCGTTTGTTTTTTTCTACGTCTTCCAAGCTTCTTAATATTTGTTCATACCGTAAAGTCGTTTGATAACTTTATCGTATCTTTTTCGTTATCTTTCATGTCTACTTTTATCGTACATTTTTCTTTATCTTTCACTTGTACCTTTATCGTACATTTTTTCTTTATCTTTCCTTCTACCTTTATCGTACAGGTTTCTTTATCTTTCCTTCTACCTTTATCGTACAGGTTTCTTTATCTTTCCTTCTACCTTTATCGTACATGTTTCTTTATCTTCCTTCTACTTTCACATTTCTTATTTCTCTCACTACACGTCCATATTACTTTCTATTTCTTTTTTTTTCTCTGTTCGTATTTCTCCATGCTCTTCATTTCCTTTTCGTGTCTGTTCCTACTTTTTCGTACCCTACATCTTCGTATTCTTGCCTTTTTTTCTCCTGAAGTTTTAAACCTTTCTTTTCTTCTACCTTCTGCTTTGTTAAGGTCCATGTTTCCCAACTGTAGAGCAACACAGACTCGACAGTGGATATAAAGAGACGAATCTTTAGTTCCTTTGTCAGGCTAGAAGTCCATATCATCTTCAGCTTGTGACATGCAGATCAAGCAAGGGCGTTTCGAACAGAGATATATTTCTGACTGCTCTCTATCCATCCGCCCAGTGACGTCTTGATGGGACGTATACTAGCATGTTGAGGATGGCATTAAATGTTTCTTGGAAGCAGCA
>CM065742.1:20709276-20714276 GCA_033310375.1 Conus canariensis | reverse complement strand
CGCCATCATCAAGCCTTACGCTAGATTCTGTCAACTTTGGGCTGAACTTGAACAGTTCCCTCCTGCACTCTCCCCCTCCCCCCTCCACCCCCATTTCATCCTCCCTACCCGCCTCTCCCCTTCCCCCCCCCTGCACCCCCCACCCCCAGGCTTCACTCCCACTGTTCACCAGCCCTTCCCTCTCTTATTAACGCTTCTGCTGATTAAAAGAAGGAAGAAGAACTGTTGTCACCTCCTTCTCCCCTTCCTCTTCAACCTAGTGTCACCACCTCCTCCCCTCTTGTGCAGCTTCTCCACGTTTCTCTCAACAAGAAGTTCTGTCCCACCCCCCACCCCCACCCACACCCTCCCCTACCCTCCATTTCCTCCCATATCTCCTCCTCCCCGACCCCCATCCTGCCCCTTCTTCTTCCCTCCTCCCCCCCCCCCCAGTCCCCTCGTCAATTTTTTGTTTGTTTGTTTCAGCGAGACTACATCCGTCTGATCGTGATGTTGACGTCTCAAAAAAAAGAAGAAGAAATTTGAAAAAAAAAAAAAAGACAGAAAGAAAGAAAGAAAGAAAAAAAGAGAAAAAAAAGAAAGAAAGAAAAGAAACAAAAAAGAAAAAAAGAAAGAAAGAAAAAAGAATAGAGAAGAAGAAGAAATTGAAGCCTCTTATCCACTTCATCACTCCCACCACCCATCCCTCCCCCCCCCACCCCACCCCATCATCTTTCCATTGACTTTATCCGCCTCTGTGTATTTCTTGGGCATGGATAGCTATTTAAAATAAGGCCTCTGATATGTTTTTTAAAAAAAAAAAAAGATAAGATTGAGGTTTTTTTTTTATTTATTTTATTTATTATTTTTTTTACTGGAATGGAGTTGTGGGAGATGGGGTGGGTGGAGAAGGGAAGGCGGAAGGGGAGAGAGGCGAAAGGGAGGTAATCTGATGGCACCCCGCTGCGTGCATGAGTGACGTGAAGTTTCAGCTCAAGGTTTAGTTGTCTTGCTTCACACACGTGCACGCACGTGCGCGCGAGCGCAAACACACACACACACCAGACACAGACAGACACACAACACTACGCACGCACGCACGCACGCACGCACGCACGCATACACATAAACATACACGTACGCACGCACGCATACACACACATTACGCATGCCACACACATACACGCACACACACACACACACATACACAGCACGCACACACGCGCACACACACACACACACACACACACACACACACACACACAACTTGCATGCACGCACGCACGCACGCATACACGTACAAATGGCTGTTCCGAGATGGCAAAAAGGCTATTAAAAGACCGATCGACAGGACAAAGAACTGATAATGGAGGGTAGTTAATTCAGTGAAAGTGCTTAAAAAACAAACAAACAAACAAACAAACAAAAACCCCAAAACAAAACAAAAACAAAAATCAAGCCTGTACTTGTAATTGAAATAATCGCGCAACAGCTCACCTAGGTTTCCAATTAAAACTAGCTGAACGGTGAAAATCAGTTTCGAAAAATGAGGGGGTGGGGGGGTGGGGGTGGGGGGGATGGGGGGGGGGGGGAGGGCTTTGAAATCTAACATAGCGTAGATTCCTTTCAGTCTGTCAAGTTTAAAGCACATTCTATGACAAGACAATCTGTCCAGAACAGGCTCGTGTTTGAGGGGCTTGAGTCTTGGCATCATGGGGGATACTGTACAGAGGCTGGAAGACTAGCAGCCATGCTAAGAATGAGGACGTACTGCGCTAGACCGTCCCACAAAGATAGCCACCCATCAGTGCCTTTTTTCTTTCTTTTTTCTTTTTTTTTTCGTTTTTTTTTTGTAGTGGCTGAAGAGGAGTAACCCAGACGTTGCCCTCAACATCCGTCAAGCTCTAGGGGCGGTGTTCATGACGACGTCTTAAAGACAGTTTAAACCGCTCTTAGCTTAAGAAAGTGATCTTAAAGTTCATTAAACGGCAGTCATGAGCTCGGCCCTCTAATCAGTGTTTAACATGTTACCCCGATCAGTAGGGAATAAGTGCTGTTATATAATATAAATGTTTTGTATAAGTGCATGATACAAGTACTTTTATTTGATGTAAGTGCTTTATATGCTATATATATTTTTTTTGTGTGAACAAAACTGTGCCTTCTGTGACAGACACATCATTCAATAGTGACAGTGATGAGGGTCTGCCTGCTGCTGCTTAAAACTGAACTTTTCTTTCTTCTTTTTATTTATTTTTACTTTCCATCTGCTAGGAAGCAATTTTGTCCCTTGACGTCTTAATGGAACGCCCTGTGCGTACCTGCATCCTATATCAAAACAGCTCAGGCTTCCAAGGGTGGTGCAGGACTGCTCCCAGCTGGTCGGTTCAGCGTTGAGGACAGACTTCTTGAGTTCCATTCACATCTTCAGGTGTATTATTTTCTATGTATTTTATAATGGGTATGTGCACATCCACCTGTGTATATCAAGATCATAACATTGATTTTGTTTATTTTGATTTGATTTGTCATGATCATCATTTAGACGTCGCAGATTCAGTGAGCCAGTACAGGCATGCCGAACGAGTGGCAACACAGGATAGTGATCTTGCCCTGCATCTTTACAGTGACGTTGCAAAGATGCTGTGATAAAAAGCATTACACCAGAGGCACCTAAACGGAATATATGTTCTACTCTGAGTGCTAACATCTTTACAGTGACGTTGCAAAGATGCTGTGATTAAAAGCATTGTACCGGAGGCACCTAAAGGGAATATCTGATCTACTCTGAGTGCTAAGACCAGGAAAAGCTTACCTGACTATAGAATTAGGGCCCCCAAAGAGGAAGAGACATGTTAGAGCCAGATGTACACAGACTGCTCTTCTGACATCGCACGGAAAAACAAACAGAAACAACAGGTGTTTAGTAGAGCTGTTCTCAGAGAGAAACATTTCAACGGCCACACTTTTTTTTTTCTTTTTTTTTTTTCATGAGGCTGGCATTGACTGGAACCTGCTTCTTAAAGAACCAGTTCTGAAATTTCACGCATGACGTAGTGGTCAATACCTGTATGTTTGTGGTCATGATGCATAGTTGTGTCCATTGCAGTTACGTCTCGGTGGGGTTTGGGGGGCCTATGTCGGAAGTAAAGCTATGATATTTTTTTTAGCATGAACGGGAAAACTCTGAATACTTTCCCTGCACTTTCAGTTTGTTTTGGTTGGTTAGAGTTGTGGTTCGTGTATCCTTGTATGGTTTCCGACACGGACAGACGAGAAGGAGAAACTGAAAGTGTGTTTCTGAAATTAATTAATAGAATAGAATATTTATAATGAAAGTGGTCACACACACACACACACACACACACACAACACACACACACACACACACACACACACACACACACACACACACACACACGCACCACGCACGCGCACCACACACACACACACACACACACACACAACACACACACACACACACACACGCACACACACACAACACACACACACACACACACACACACACACACACACACACACACACACAACACACCACACACACACACACACACACACACACACACAACACACACACACAACACACACCACAACACACACAATTGTACCGACGCTCTCCGCATATGGTTCAAGCTGTTACCCCTCCAACAACAAATGTCAGCTCCCAAGAAAGATCAGGTGGCATCAGACTGTGCGAGATATGCACTACAACATGACGTCAGTCCTTACTCCTTCCTCTACATCACTACAGACAATCCTCATAACCTACACAATGGTAAGAAACTTGGAGGATGGGGAAGCCAACACCATAAAGAAGAGAGAGAGAGAGAGAGAGAGAGAGAGAGAGAGAGAGAGAGAGAGAGAGAGAGAGAAGAGAGAACAAACGGTTTCTTTACGCGTGAGAGCAGTTTACTTTCCTGTCATGTCTTTGCTTTTTTTCTTCTTCTTCTTTCTATCCTTCTTTCTCTCTCTCTCTCTCTGCTTCCTTCTTTCTTTCTTCATTCTTTCTTTTCTTTCCTTCCTTCTTCTTTCTACCCTTCCTTCGTTCTGTCCTTCTCTCTTTTCTTCTTTTTTAACCCTTATTTCTTCTTTCCATCCTTCTATTTTTCCCTTCCTTGCTTCCTTCTGTCCTTCTTCTCTTCTTTTCATCCTTCCTTCTTCAGTCTCTGTTTCCTTCTTTCCTTTCACCCTTCAAACCTTTTTTTTTTTTTCTTCTTTCGTTTAAACTTCTTCACTCTGTGCTTGCTTCTTTGTTTTCATCTTTCGAACCTTCTTTCTATCCTTCTTTTAGACTTTTTTTCCCATCGAATTTTTTCCCTCCTTCTTTTCAAGCCTTCTTTTCCTTCAAACCTTCTTTCTTTTCTTTAAACTTTCCTTCCTTCTCTCAAACCCTCCTTCTTTCCTTCAAGCCTTCTTTCTTCTTCCAAACTTTCGTTCGTTCTCACTTTTCTTTTCTTCCTTCCTTTAAAGTTTTACTTCCCTCCCCATTCCGTTTAGACGTTCATTTTCCATCTTTCTTTATTTCGTTCTTCTTCTCCTCCTCTCCTCTCTCTCTCTCCTCTTCTCTTCCATCTCTCTCTCTTCTCTCTCTCCCTCCCTTCCCCCCCCCCTTTCTTTTGCCGGCATCTTTTCTTCTTGATCTTTCTTCTCATCGTCACCACACCTTACCCTTTCTCCACCTCCTTTTTTTTCGCCATCATCACCATCATCATCATCATCATCATCATCATCATCATCATCATACATCATCATCATCGTCATTACCATCGTCGTCGTCGTCATCGTTGTTCGTTGTTGTCGTCACCGTCATCATCATCATCATCATCATCATCATCATCATTACCATCATCATCATCATTACCATCGTCGTCGTCGTCATCGTTGTTCGTTGTTGTCGTCACCGTCATCATCATCATCATCATCATCTCATCGTCATCATCATCATCATCATCATATCATCATCATTACCATCGTCGTCGTCGTCATCGTTGTTCGTTGTT
>CM065742.1:20684276-20706776 GCA_033310375.1 Conus canariensis | reverse complement strand
TGGTCTCCGACTGAGAACGACATATGTTTGTAAAAATATACAGCAGAAGAGCCTTTTCTTTTTCGTTTTCTTTTTTTTTCTTTTTTCTTTTTTTTTTTTTCTTCTTTCTTTCTTTTTTTTTTTGCTTATCCGTTTCAAATTTTCCTACAGGTTCCTTAAAATGAAGAGAGAGAGAGAGAGAGAGAGAGAGAGAGAGAGAGAGAGAGAGAGAGAGAGAGAGAGAGAGAGAGAGAATGGTATATTTGTCAGTCTCTAGCCCCTTTTGAAGAGGTTTAGACACATCTTATTGTATTTATTTCAAAATTATAAAAAGCGCGTCAGCCCAAGGCGACAACTGTACAACATGACAACGTCATCATTTCCTAAACGTAAATGCTTCATATATGAACAGTGATGAATTAATTTAACAGATCACTATGCCTTTTAGATGAATCAATAGACAAAGCTGAAATGGACATGGGTATCGATAATGTTTACTTGTGGAAAAAAAAAAACCCACCACCAACTTCTCTCTGAGTTTACTGCGAGCTGGGCAGTATCACAAAAATGTACTTCATCTTCTTAGATCATTTACACAATGGACCTATCAGATACGCTTCGTGATATTGTCTGTATGTCTATTATAATGTACAAATATGGCAATGCGTTTTTCATACATATAATTGCCAACATTCACATTGCATTTGGACTTTATTCTTGCAATACTTTATGATCCCTTTTCGAAAATGATCCCTTCAAACCCCACATTTCTTTTTAAAACACAGTTTTCAAATTCTTGATTCTCACTCACCTGATTTGGGGATTTGGGGAATAATTTCTTAATTAGGGAAATTCCAAAACAGTTCAGAAGGCTTGGCAGTTATGCTGTCCACAGCCAAAGTGTAGCCATACACCACAATTAGCATTTTGCACAAAAACACTATATAATCTGTGTAAGAGTTTTGAGGCCTACCATAAATTTGAGCCAGCAAACAATTTGAAACTGACAATTGATCAAAAGAATATTTCCCTACCAATCACTTCCATTGTTTTGGGGGATTTCCACCAATGAATTCACAAAAACAATCTTCAAATACATGACCTTCCTCTTAGATGACGTCACATTTCAGGCCTTCTCACTCACCCGTGACCCTATGTTTGCGCTAGGTGGTAGCCCCCAAACAGTCCCATTCCTTGGTTTTAATCTGCTTGGAACCACCTGGCTTGTACCTTGATGGTCATATGAAAGAAAATGAGGAGAATCAACTTTCAGACACAATAAAAACTATCAAAACAATCTCATGGCTCCAGTCTATATATACCCGGCTCCTTAAGCAAGACCTTGGGGAATTAATTTCTGGTGTGCAGCCTGTGCACGCGACATGAAGCGAGGGGAGTGACGTCATACTGATGACGGCGGATGTTCCGTTTTTTGGGTCCTTTAAACTTGTTGTAGTCTTCCTTCTTAGCATTACAGACGTTTTTGTCCCGAACACTTTATGGGTAGTCTCAAAGTGAGATGACTGCAAACGGAAGTTGAATCAAATCTTTAAAGAACTTCAAAGTATTCAACGCCCATCTTGCGCCGAATTTGAGAAGATAAGTGATTGCTCGTTCTTCTTTTTCATGGTTCTGGATGTTGTTTATCTTGTCTGAAAAAGACCTTAGAGTCGAAACGCGTTGTGTTTTGTCTTGTAATGGGTTTGTCCACGTTACGTGACGGATTAACTTTAAATTCCTTTTAAAATTTCTTTGTGAGTATGCATTTTCAACTCATGTAATGAATTTGAATTCAATGCCGTTGTCCGTTGTTTCAATGTGGAGTTAAAATGTCGCCCATTATTCGTCTGTGTGTATAAATGAATTTGAACGAACTAACTGTTTGAGTGTTTCTGGATCTTTTCTGGATCTTAATATCTGTCATAACTGCGGAAGACAAAAAATCCCACTGTCAAGGATAGTTTTAAACAAGACAACAAAGCATTGGAGTCTAGAATCTTGTCGGCAATCGCAAGACAAAAGATCTTTGCACGAAACGGCGATAGCCTTCGCTTCACCGATCACCAATCTCCCTGATCGTTAAGACATGACCGGCATTGCTACTGATTCCGCCACCACCACCCTCCCTCCCCTCTTCCCTTACCCCTCCCCCCTTCCAGCCTCTACGCCCTCCCCCTACCCTTCACCCTTTGCCCCCCACTTCCATTACAGTAACGACTGAAAGCAAATCTGTTCGTGAAGGCAGGGGAGGCAATAGATGGTTGCCTTTCCATTGTTTGACCAAGGAGCTTCCCACATGGGCATAGCTGTAAAAACAGCGGTGTGGGGGAAGGCTTGATGTTGTCAGGGCTGAGCGAGCAGCGACGGGAACTGTTTGTAGAGTGGGGGGAGAGAGGTTGGAGAGGAGTTGGGTTTTGGGGGTTGGTGGGGGGGGGGGGGGGGAGGGAAGTGAGGAAGGAGGGAAAGAAGTGACCGACGTGGAGGGTAAATGGGGGGGGGGGGGGGGGGGTGGATGGAAACAAAATATTGGTGTAGGGGGTGGAGTTTGGGGACCAGGAGGTGGGAAAGAAAGCCCTGAAGCGTGGTGGAGGGGGGTGATCGAGAACAGCGTACTGGTCATAGTACGGTTAGTATTGTCTATCAGCGCTCAGTGTAGCGTTGTATTGTATTGTACTGTACCGTACTGTCCTGTACTGGACTAACTGGCATCCTACTGCATTGTATTGCTTGGTATTGTAGCTACTACAGCAGTAGAATATAGAACACTTGCGTTGTATATGTAGTGTAGATAATGACTTACTTACTTAGACTTAGATGCTCCCGCGTCTTGCGACGCATGAGGCATTCAAGGCGCTCCACGTGCACGGTCCTCAGCGTTTGCCTAGGGAGCCGACGGTTGAAAGTTCAAACCACTCGTGGGGACAGATTTTTTTTTTTCGGCATGAAAACTCTCTCTGTCCACCCAGCAGTAAAATGGGTACCTGATTCACTTCAGGGAAGCTTAAAGGCGGCGGAAGGAGAGGGACGAGCCCTGCCTTCCATCTTGCCGTGCTCTAGACACGATGAACCTCTGACAGCTCACTGCGCCTACGGTCAGTAGCTATGGGACCTATAGTCAGTCAGGACAAAGTATACTCGCAGACTGAAGTCTGCATTTTCCGTGAAAGTTGTTGACGTTGGCAGTAGTGTTGTGTCTGGTTCTGGATGGGGGCTGTCGTCTGTTGCTCTGTCAGGTCTGGTTCCGTGTGAACTCCGGTTCACTTTGTGGTGTTGGTCGGCCGACGATGGGCGTCGGTTTTCGTCGCCTTTTTCCCCCTCCAAAGGTCTGTCTTCAGGGCACCCACCGGGCGGCCTTCTTCATGCTCGGATGGCGATGGTCCTGTGCCGTGTGAGGCCGCCTCAAAGAGGGAGCAGGACGAAAATCGCTTATTATGCGCTGCGCGTGTCTTTTTTCTATGGTCCACGCAGACGACAGCCGAGGGGGCAATTTGTCAGCCCAACCCCGAGAGGGGTGCCCCCATGCCCTGCCCTCAAAAGCATGGCATCCCAGGCCACGGGCAGTCAGGCAGCCGCTCCATCGCCGATCGTGCCACATCTCCAGAAGCCGTCCTCCGGCGACACAGGCTAGACCTGCCGTCACCCATATGGCTGGAAGGATCGCTGCGCCGCCTGACACTGACCTCTCACATCAGCGTCCATCAAAGGAGATTTGCCACCTTTCCCTTGGTGTTTGCTGCTATACCGCCTCACAGGAAACTGTGGGAACTTTAACTTAAAGTCTTTTTGTTTATATGGGTAGGGTTGGGGAGTTTGTGTATACTATGTGCATGCTACTGTCATGTGGAGTATGAGCCAGTAAAAGATTGCCTCTGAGTCAGTCCTTATGTTATTTTGTGAAGCGCTGTAAGAAGGTATCGAGAGCATGCACTAAAGAAATGTTTCTTGTTCTTCTTGTTCTTCTTGTTCTTGTTCTTGTTGTTGTTCTTCTTCTCTTTCTCCTTGTCCTCCTCCGCCTCCTTGTTGTTGTTGTTGTTGTTGTTGTTGTTGTTGTTGTTTTGTTCTTGTTCTTCTTCTTCTTCTTCTTCTACTTCGTCATCATCATCATTACTATTATTATCATCATTTTCATTACTATTATCGTTAATATTATTGTTGTTGTTGTTGTAGTTGTTAACATTACGATCATTACTATGAAATTATCTACGATGTTTAAAATGTCTTATCTCTTTGTTGTTTTCATATCATTATCATTATTATTGTTGTTGTTGTCGTAGTCATCGTCGTCATCGTCATCATCATCATCATCGTTATCGTTTTTGTTTAGTTTTGCATTGTATTGTATTGCGCTGTATCGTGTGACGTTCCTACGCATCTGTTTCTATGCCTGGCTTGACTCCGCAGCCCACTGTGTCACACTGTGTAGCGCTGTACTGCGTGTCATCGCCTTGTTGTGCTGGCACCGTGTTGTCTGTGTGTTACACGGTGAGGTCCATTTCAACTATAGAGCCTCACACCCTATTCTGTCATCTAGTTTTGTTCTGCAGCGTGTCGTGTTGTGTCGTGTCGTGTCGTGTCGTGTCCAGTCGTGTCGTGCAGTGTCGTGTCGTGTCGTGTCGTGTCGTGTTGTGCAGTGTCGTGTTCGTGTCGTGTCGTGTCGTGTCGTGTCGTGTCGTGTCGTGTTGTGCGTGTCGTGTCGTGTCGTGTGCGTGTCGGGGTCGTGGTGTCGTGTCGTGTCGTGTCGTGTCGTGTCGTGTCGTGTCGTGTCGTGTTGTGCGTGTCGTGTCGTGTCGTGTCGTGTCGTGTCGTGTTGTGCAGTGTCGTGTTGTCAGTGTCGTGTCGTGTTCGTGTCGTGTCGTGTCGTGTCGTGTTGTGCAGTGTCGTGTCGTGTCGTGTCGTGGTCGTGTCGTGTCGTGTCGTGTCGTGTCGTGTCGTGTTGTGCAGTGTCGTGTTGTGCAGTGTCGTGTCGTGTCGTGTCGTGTCGTGTCGTGTCGTGTACGTGTCGTGTTGTGCAGTGTCG
Organism: Conus canariensis; assembly: GCA_033310375.1. Taxonomy (NCBI): domain Eukaryota; kingdom Metazoa; phylum Mollusca; class Gastropoda; order Neogastropoda; family Conidae; genus Conus; species Conus canariensis. Next base: position 20,701,780 of record CM065742.1, on the reverse strand, counting down.
TGTCGTGTCGTTGCATGTCGTGTCGTGTTGTGTGTGTTGTGCATGTCGTGTCTGTCGTGTCGTGTCGTGGGCGTGTCGTGTCGTGTCGTGTCTGTGTCGTGTCGTGTCGTGTTGTGCAGTGTCGTGTCGTGTCGTGTCGTGTCGTGTGCGTGTGTCGTGTTGTGTAGTGTCGTGTCGTGTCAGTGTCGTGTCGTGTGTCGTGTCGTGTCGTGTTGTGCAGTGTCGTGTCGTGTCGTGTCGTGTTCGTGCATGGTGTGCTGTGTCGTCTGTTCAGTGTCGTGTATCGTGTTTAGTATGCAGTGTCGTGTCGTGTCGTGTTCGTGTCGTGTCGTGCAGTGTCGTGTCAGTGTCGTGTAGTGTTGTGTCGTGTCGTGTCGTGTCGTGTCGTGTCGTGTCGTGCAGTGTCGTGTCGTGTCGTGTCGTGTCGTGCAGTGTCGTGTGTGTCGTGTCGTGTCGTGCAGTGTCGTGCGTTCGTGCGTGTCGTCAGTGTCGTGTCAGTGTCGTGAGTGCGTGTCGTGTGCGTGTCGTGCAGTGTCGTGTGTTGTTGTGCAGTGTCGTGTCGTGTCGTGCGTGTCGTGTCGTGTCGTGCAGTGTCGTTCGTGTTGTGCAGTGTCGCGTGTGTCGTGCAGTGTCGTGTGCGTGCAGTGTCGTGCAGTGTCGTGTCGTGCAGTGTCGTGTCGTGCAGTGTCGTTGTGCGTGTCGTGCAGCGTGCGTGTCGTGCAGTGCGTGTCGTGTCGTGGCGCAGTGTCGTGTCGTGCAGTGTCGTGTGTGCAGTGTCGTGTGTCAGTGTCGTGCGTGTCGTGCGTGCAGTTGTGTGTGTCAGTGTCGTGTCGTGTTGTCGCAGTCGTGTCCGTGTCTGCAGTGTCGTGTCGTGCAGTGTCGTGTCGTGCAGTGTCGTGCGTGTCTTGTCGTGCAGTAGTGTGTCGTGTCGTGCGCAGTGACAGTGTCGTGTCTATGGGATCTTGGTGTGATCGTTGTTCTGTCGAAGTGTTCGCTCTGTAGTGAATCACATGCACGTGTCTGGTACATCAATGTCTCATGCCAGTCTTTGTTACGTTTATGCTGCCACGTTAGTTTTGTGCAGGAACAGTAGCAGAATCAAACCTCCCTTCAGTTATACGACCAAACCATTCTGCATGGTGTTAAGTAAATAAACAAGACATGACTGACTGACTGACGACTGACTAACTAACTAGATAAAATAATGAATGAATAAATGAATGAATGAATAAACAAATAAATAGATAAATCAACTGACCATAAATTAACAGTTGACAAATCAATATTTAACATAATCCGCAATGAGTCAAATAATCGATCTATCGATCAAGCACTTGACTAATGAATCGGTTAGACAATCAATCGATCGATGGATCGATGGATCAATCGATCGATCGATCGATCGATCGATCGATCGACAACCAATGAATCACTCAAGTAAGCAAGTAAGCAACCAATTAATCAGTAAACTACTCACTCACTCACTTACTCACTCAAGTATCTGATAATCGATCGATCGATCGATCGATCGATCGATCGATCGATCGATCGATCGATCAATCAATCAATCAATCACGGAAATAAGCATGCAAGCAACCAACCGACCAAATAATAATTAAACTATTCACTCACTCACTCACTCACTCACTCACTCACTCATGCATTAATCAATCAAGCAATGAATCAGTCAGTCAATCAATCAATGAATCGATCAAGCACTCAACCAATCAATCAATCAATCAATCTATCAATTAATCAACCAATCAATCAATCAATCAATGGATCGATCAAGCACTCAATCAATCAGTCAATCAGTCAATCAATCAATCAATCAGTCAGTCAATCAATCAATGAATCGATCAAGCACTCAATCAATCAATCAATCAATCAATCAATCAATCAATCAAATTGTCAATCAATCAATCAATCAATCAATCAATCAATGTAGAAGTGAAGCAATTCAATCAATTAATGAATCAACTAATCAATCAATCAGCTAATCACTCAACCAAGTAACTCATCAATCAAACCACCAGTTAACCGATCAATGAACTAGCCAACCACCAGACCAGCCTACTGACCAATAGTCCAATGAACTTAACTACCACAACCAGTCAATCAATAAGCCAAGCAACCAATCAACCAACCAACCAATCAACTAATCAACCATGCGACTTAGCCATCAAATAGCCAACCAGACAACTAATGATCCAATCAATCAACAAGCCCACCGACTCACTAATTAGCCAATCATTTCCGTTAATCAACTAACCAGACAATCAAATAGTTGAAGCAACCAAACAATCGATTAATCAGCCAAACTATCAATTAAATAATGAATCAACAAACAAATACACACAAAAATCACGCAGTCAACTAAGAAAGTTGACTAAACAAGCAACTAAGCAAGCAACAAATGATCTAACCAACTAATTAGAAATGAGTCAGGCAACCAGTCGACTAGTTAAACAATTAACTGATCAAACCAGACAATCAACTATCCAGGTACTAACCAACAAACCAGTCAACCATCAAAACCATTTACAGACAAACCAGTCAATTGATTAACCACCAACCAATCAGATGATTAACTATCAGCACCCCTCCCACCTACTCTCCTTTCAAAGTAAAAAAAAAGTCACCACACACACACACACACACACACACACACACACACACACACACACACACACACACACACACACCACACACACACACACACACACACACACAACACATACACACTCCACACACACACACACATCAAATCGACTAACCACCCACCCAACAACTAACACACCAAACCCACCCTTCAACCAGCTAATACAACAACGTGCTTGCTGGTCTCAATCCACCAGCCCCCCCCCCCACCCCTCCCCCCCCACGCCCCCCCCCCCCCCCACCCCCCCCCCCCCCCCCCCGCGCCCCCAAGGATACGTTTCATGCCTAAAACACAGACCGGAAGTACTGGCAGGGTAGCTAACGGAAGTCGTCCATCAGTCCTGAGTCCGGCTTGCAACAAGGGAACATGGGAAGGCAGAGTGACGCAGGAGACTGCTGCTGCAGCACTGTCACGCACGGGAACAAAGAAGCACGTGGAGCCAGAAGACACCCTTGGCTGATTCCACTCACGCTTCACCGATCACCTGTATGGTTTGACTTGTTAACGACCTCACGTGGATAGTGGAGAAGATGAAAGAGGTATTGTTTCCGCCCGCGTCCACTTTTCACGCACCCTCGCCCTCCTTCCCCCTCCTCTTCTGTCTTACTCTCTATCTGTCCGTGTGTCTGTTTCTGTCTGTCTCTATCTTTATCTGTCTGTCTGTCTGTCTGTCTGTCTCTGTCTCTGTCTCTGTCTGTCTGTCTGTCTGTCTCTCTGTCTGCATCTGTCTCTGACTCTGACTCTGCCTCTGCCTCTGTCTCTACCTCTGTCTCTGACTCTGTCTGTCTGTCTGTCTGTCTGTCTGTCTCTCTACCTCACTCTCTCTCTATCTTTATCTGTATGTCTGTCTCTGTCTGTCTGTCTGTCTGTCTGTCTATCTGTCTGTCTGTCTGTCTGTTTCTCCTTCCCTTCTTCCCTCCCCCCCCCTCTATCTCTCTCTCTGTAAGGGAGGGAACTCAACGACACCCCCTTACAGTTCTCAGGTCTTGTGGGTGTGTAAAACTGCCGATGACACTGACAACAGGGGCCAGAAATCAAACGAGGCTTGCGGTACCCCGAACTGTTTAGACAGGGTGTTGTCACAAAAGTTTGGTTCACTCGGGTGTGTGTGGCTGACACCAAAGCTGTTATGAACAATTCAGACAAGTGCAAAACTGACGGACAAACGTAACTTCTGTTATTGCTATCAACAAGACTTGGCAAGTTAGTAAAATTCGAGTAAATGTTTTGAAACCTACTGTTCTTTCTTCTGTTTTTTTTTTTGTTTTAAAATTTTTTTTGAACCCGTGGTGGCGAGAACACCACAGAATTATGAACTGTGGTGTATTTCTATTTGACGCCAAGGAGCACAGACACAATCAGCCGTGTCTCCTGATGAGTCCGATCCAGCGGACGAAAGCCTAGAAGCAGGCAATATGAAAAGATCTGTCTTCGAGAGGAATTACAATGGTTCCCATATGCTGCCAGTGAAGAGTTTAGTATTTACAAATATATATTTTCTAATCCTATGTTCTCATTTTCTTCTCCCCCCCACCCCCCACCCCCATTTTTTCCCTTTCTTTCTTGTCATTCAAATCTTTGCCAAGTCGAGTTTCAAAACGGTGTGACTGAGGGAGGAAAATGAAGCAAAATTTGGAAAGAGGAGGGGGGGGGGGGGGGGGGTAGTTACCACCAAGAACACAGAAAGAGTACAGGACTAGACACTAGTCCTGTACTCTGTTTGTCTGTGTTCTTGGCGGTAACTAACCCCCCCCCCCCCCCCCCCCCCTTTTTCAAACTTTGCCAAGTCATTTATATAATGACGGAAGAATTGTTAGCCTGCATTTGTTTTCCCCCACTACTAAATTGTTCAGCATTATCTTTTTTTTATCACCTCTACAACCAGAACTTACCTGTCACATTAAACGATTTAAAAACTCAGGATAAACGTGCCAAATTCGGACCTGGTATAAATGATTTACAAATCAAGAAGAGGTACCGGAGAAAGGAAATGACATGTTCCTTGCTATAACCAAGTAGAGACTAAACTGCACTGAAAAAAACCAAACAAACCCGTATTACTTATAATTAGTAACGTGAAAACAAAAACATAAGAAAAAGAAAAAGTGCAATACATGAAGCGTCAGTATGGAAATCATTATCTTTTACATTCAGGAGAGACAACGACGATGACTACGATTCTTAATTTTACAACGGTAAAAATATTGGCTTTGTTAGCCATTTTTTACACTTCACTTGCCGGTACTGTTTTACACAACTAGCACTAAATGATAGAACAACGCGTGCATTAAAACATGGTTTACATCACACACACACACACACAGAGAGAGAGAGAGAGAGAGAGGAGAGAGAGAGAGAGAGAGAGAGAGAGAGAGAGAGGTGGCTGAATGTCATTAATGATATTTCATTCAATATTCCTTTTCGTTGAAGACCTTAAAAGGGCTCCGAAGTTTGCGACAATATAAATAGTATAAACTATCAAACAGACAACTCAAGATTTTATCTGTCATATGAGCAGAACAACACATCAAACCTTGCATTGATTACACGGAAGTTAGTAATCATTTCACTGATAAAATAAATAGTAGGATAGGCCTATATGTAAGTATCGGCATAACGATTTTTCTGCTACCCATGTTACAGAGAAGTCTGGATTGTTCGAACTGAGAGAAAAAAACAACAACTTGTATTCTTTAATTTCACGTGGATGCTCAAGTTCTTTTCTTTAATCCTGTTAATTTGGTAATGGCTCCATCTAGTTTATATGTATATGAATAACGAACAAATGCGGTAACTCTTGCTCCCGTGATGAAATAAATAGACGCCCATAACTGCGAACGAATACTGATTATAACACCGAATCGCCTAGCAGAAACGACAACACAGAACACACAGAACAAACAAAGAGACGTGCCTCCTCCCCCCACCACCACCAAAAAAAAAAAAAAAAAAAAAGGAAAAAAAAGAAAAAACTGGAAAAAAATAGTTCCAAGTTGCCCATATACCCTGTGCCCGACACATCTACACAGCAACTGGAGAAATGAACCAACACAAATGAACATCCGCTCAAGACTGGCACAGCCTTATCGATCTTGAGCGCAGTCAAACAAACACACGGACGAACAGTAACAAATTCAAGAAACCCTCAGTTTGACTGTCGTGAAAGGAAATCTGAAGTAAGGCAGAGGACGTACAATGTCTGCTAGGTTTTGGCGGCGGGGTTGTGAGTAGGCACCAGCTAACTTTTCTGTTTGTTTAAATTCTAATATGATTAAAATGTTGGTTTATGTGTTGTTGTATGGTTTCATGAATGTAATAGTTCACTGATTCGAAATGAATCATGTGTCGCACATGCTTTATGTAGGCCGATACTTTCGTAGTGAACTACAGTTTGTGTTTGGTGGTTGTTTTAGCTGTCACTATCATGTGGATTGCTGTTCTAGAATGGTGGTTGTAGGAAACGTTTCTCATAAATTGCGATGAATGCACATGTTTAATTGATCCGATAATGAGTTAAGATCATGAGAATACTCGGATATGAATTTCTTAGTCTGGAAAATGGACACGTTGCACACATCTCTTGGTATATCATCATGCTGGATTTCCAAGTGCTGAGATTTGAAATGTTTGACAACTTCCATGGTATGTTTAAAGTCATTAAGATGAGAGATTATGAAGACGCGATGTCTTTTCTCCTGTTTAATGAGAAGGAGAAGCGAGCAATAGCTGACGATGATCATTGTTATTGGTTGACAGACAGTCTGTGATAGACTTGACCAAGTGATGCAGCAGTAGTGTGTAGCGACTTGCTGGCTGGCCTGCATGATGATGTAACGAGTTTTGTGTAGGCCCAGTAGCAGACAGTGCTTGAACTCTGTCTGTCTGTCTGTCTGTCTGTTTTCTCTCTCTCTCTCCCCCCCTCTCTCTCTTGGGTGCGCCATGTGTGTGGTGTGTGTGTGTGTGTGTGTGTGTGTGTGTGTGTGTGTGTGCAGTTCATAGCCATTTTGTGTGCTTTTGTATTTAGTGGTGTTGCAGCACAAAAGCGTGCTTGTTGTTCCACAAAGCGGATTTCTTTAATTTTCATTATTCATTTACAGTAGATGAATTTATTTTCAGATACTGCCGTCACCAACCGTAAGGCTGGGTTGCTAAGACCCCCCCCCCCCCCCCCCCGCTCCCGCCCCACCCCCTCATCCACCTTCAAGAGAAGAACATTATTGGACGGGTGTGAAAATAGCAGCTACACCACCTGCAGCACTGCATAAGTTCACCCCCGGTGCAGGCACCATCTATGCTGCCATCTCTCCATCTCGCCCACAGTAGTTTCATCGGAAGTGACTTCGCATCCTGATTCCTTTTCCTCCATTTCATTTAGACATGGTACAGCGGTTACCAGAGCCCTTATTTCACTATCTTCTACCTTAGGAGTCTGTGTGAATCAATGAATGAAACTTCTGAAATTCTTGGAGAATGTCTTTCTGGTTTCTTCAAACATTATCCTACTTACCAATGATCCTAGCTATATTCTTACCTTAAAGAAATAAAGAAAGAGAAAAAAAAAACAAAAGAAAAAAAGAAGAAAAAGAAGGGAGAGAGAGAGAGAGAGAGAGAGAGAGAGAGAGAGAGAGAGAGAGAGAGAGAGAGAGAGAGAGAGAAATCTTCGTCATGATTGCAGGCCATTTCATTCAGACATGGTACAGCGGTTACTAAATCCTTATTTCACTATCTTCGCGGTTATTAGATCCTTATTTCACTATCTTCTACCTAGGAGTCTGTATGGATTGATGTATAAAACTTCTGAAATTCTTGGAGAATGCCTTTCTGGTTTCTTCAAACATTATCTTGTATATCAATGATCCTAGCTGTAGTCCTACATACAAAAAGAGTTGAAAAAAAGAAAGAAAATCTTTTTTTCAAGATTGCAGGTGTTATTACTTACTTTCTGTCCTTCAGCTATCCATCTATCTTGTGATCTCAGCGATACACCTTCCATCTTGTGATCTCAGCGATACACCTTCCATCTTGTGATCTCAGCGATACACCTTCCATCTTGTGATCTCAGCGATACACCTTCCATCTTGTGATCTCAGCGATACACCTTCCGTCTTGTGATCTCAGCGATACACCTTCCATCTTGTGATCTCAGCGATACACCTTCCATCTTGTGATCTCAGCGATACACTTCCATCTTGTGATCTCAGCGATACACCTTCCATCTTGTGATCTCAGCGATACACCTTCCATCTTGTGATCTCAGCGATACACCTTCCATTCGTTTTCCTTTGATATCTTTCAACTGTTCTCATTTCGCTGTTAAAGATCCAGTGTCGTCCGTCCCCCATATCCTTTGCTGCTTCGAATTTTCCTTGATAAGATTCTATCTGTCTTTGTTCTTCTTACAATGCCCTCTCCTTAATTGCTGTATATGAGATTGCCTTCAATTTTAACTAAAAAAGAAAAGGCATTATCAGGAATAGACAATCGGAATGAGATTGCCTTCAATTTTAACTTAAAAAAGGCATTATCAGGAACAAACAATTGGGGATCTTCATTATATATGTTATCTATAGATGCATTTATCGTATACTTTTCTGGAAACACATTTTTTTTATCTAAGTATTCGTTTCAGTTAGATAGGATTTGTCATTTGAAAGAGACGAATTGAATTTCCAGCGCGTATTATGTTTTGGGTTTTCATTAGTTTCAGTGGAATTTTCGAATGCTATGACCGATATCCGAATTAGATATCCACATAATCTACAAATGTCACAATCTACAAACGTAACTATTGTGTCTTAAATAGAAAGAAATCTAATCTAGCCTATTGTAAACGATTGGTTCTTCTCCATGTATGGCGCAAACACTCTGGATTTAAGTCTCTCCAAATATCACTCAGTTCTAACTTTTCAGTCATGTGTTCGACCTCTTCCTTTGCTTTAGGGTTGTTTACATGTTTACTCCATTCATTAAAAAAATATTTCTAGTATTATTATTGTTGTTGCTGTTATTGTTGTTGTCAACATTCTTGTTCTTGTTCTTCTTCTTCTTGTTCTTCTTACTACTACTATTATTATTATTTCTATTAATACTATTATTGTTTCTATTTGTAAATGACAATTCACAGTGACAATCAATGGTCTACATGTTTATAGTTATGGCAATCTTTTACTGAGTCAAGGATTACATCGAAATCTTCAGTTATCGTGACATTGTCAACGTTAACGTCCTTTTTTCAACATTAAGCCCTTAACACTTTGTTTCTGGCTGTTGTAAAACTCTTGATCATCTTTGTCTGGTCCATCTACGTTTACAAAGGGAAAGCTAGTTTTCTGAATTTCAGTAAGTATAAATCCCCGTGTCGTCTTTTGATGGCACGTTTCACTTTGAATTCAAAAGTATTGTTAAACAATGTTCCAGTACCCTTTGAATCACACGTATAATTTGAGAAAAATGAATCTGGTATCCCAATTGAGCTAAAGTATAACTGTACGTCTTTTGTTAAATATGTATTTCTTGTAAAAAGCGTAAATGACATATTTCTTGCTTCTCAAATAACAGAATGCATCACATCTTTCTGTGATTAATTGGGATCCTGACAACTGACTGAATTTTATCCATCTTTATACTTGATCAATAAAGCCAAACGCATCCAGTTAAGCAGACTGAAGAAACAGACAGAAAATAAGTGTACGCAAGCAAATAAAGGACCGTAAATGTTACCAATACATAAAGGTAGAAAGATGAACATAACAACTCTGCAACGGCAGCTGACAGACAGCGTTTCTTTTCACATGCCAAAAATAATTACCATCATACGACAACAGAAACCTGAGGGAAAAAAAGTCCCAGCAACAATGTATCAACAACAACAAAAAAAGAAATCCAAACAAACAAAACCCATTGAGATGATACACGTAGTGGCATAAGAGGATGGGGAAGGCGTGGCGGGGGGGGGGGGGGGGGGGGGGGGGGGGGAGGGAGGAGGAAGGATGCTAAAGGAAAATTCAGCATCTCCCTTTCATCACGCCAAAGGAATTAAAAACAACAACAAGAAGAGCAACGTTGATGGTATTTACAACAATCAACAATAACGAATCTAAAGGTCTACATAATATCAGTTAAACAGTGCCAGTAGGAGGGGGAAGGGGAGGGGATAGGGAGAGGGACGAAAGAGGAAGCGGGGAGGGGTGGAGGACAGTGTCAGGGGAACTGTGTGTGAGCAGAGGGAGGTGAGGGGGGGGGGGGGGGGGAGGACGGGCGGATGTTGGCGTGAACTTGTGATGCTGACACTCCGCTGGAAGAAAAATAAATCTTTACACATTCACAGATCTGTTATGGTCATACTTACAAGGTTAAATGCCTGTGGGACACGAGAATTATTCTCCTGTTGCTGAGAACGTTCTTTTGTTTGTACGACAGTACATTAACAACAAAAAAAGTGTATACCAGTATAGTGCACACATCACAACACACACACACACACACACACACACACACACACACACACACACACACACGCACGCACGCACATACGCACGCACACACACACCACACACACACACACACCACACGCACGCACGCACGCACGCACGCACGCACACGCACACACACACACACACACACACACACACACACACACACACGAGAAAAAAAATCAAAGAACACATGGATCGTACACGTATACAACAAAATGTTTTCGCAAAAAGCACACAACAACAATGATAAACAAAAGAGACAAAAGGGATATACGTGTAAATAGTCGACCAAAGGTGAGAATATTTTGATCAGATATTCATCTATTTGCAAAGCTTCAAAGAGAAGACGATTACTCACACGCTTTGGATGATACCGCACAAACAAACAAAAGCTGTTCGCTGAACTTGGAAACGATTCTTGTCTGAATAAGACAATTTTCTTCTGCAGGTTTGGATTATACGCTTGAACAGCACTTGAGCTGTTTACAAACCAGAAGCCCAAACCAGAAGCCAAACACAACAACAGTTTGTCCTTATGTCCTTTGCTGCTCTTTGAAGCGCATACGTAGTGCTCTCCCTTCCTAAGTCTCTTTCTGTCTCTCTCTCTCTGTCTCTCTCTCTCTCTCTCTCTCTCTGTGTCTCTCTTTCTCCTTCCCTCTCTCTCTCTCTCTTTCTCTCTCTCTCTCTCTCAATCTTCTGTCTGTCTGTCTGTCTGTCTCTCTGTCTCCCTCTTTCTCTCTGTTCTTTGAACCATACAGACAACACTCTCACCACCAGAAAACGAAAAAAAAGTCTCTCTGTCTCTGTCTCTCTCAATCTTCTGTCTGTCTGTCTGTCTGTCTGTCTTCTACTCTCTCTCTCTCCCTCTTTCTCTCAATCTTCTGTCTGTCTGTCTGTCTCTGTCTCTCTCAATCTTTTGTCTGTCTGTCTGTCTCTGTCTCTCTCTCTCAATCTTCTGTCTGTCTCTCTGTCTGTCTGTCTGTCTGTCTGTCTCTCTGTCTCCCTCTTTCTCTCAATCTTCTGTCTGTCTGTCGGTCTGTCTCCCTCTCTCTCTGTCTGTCTTTCTCTCAATCTTCTGTCTGTCTGTCTCTCTCTGTGTGTCTCTCAATCTTCTGTCTGTCTGTCTGTCTGTCTCCCTCTTTCTCTCTGTTCTTTGATCCATACAGGCAACACTCTCACTACCAGAAAACGAAAAGAGTCTCTCTCTCTCTCTCTTTTTGTCTGTCTGTCTCTCAATCTTCTGTCTGTCTCTCTGTCTCTCTCTTTCAATCTTCTGTCTGTCTTCTGTCTCTCTCTCTGTCTGTCTCCCTCTTTCTCTCTGTTCTTTGATCCATACAGACAACACTCTTACTACCAGAAAAGGAAAAAAAAGTCTCTCTTTCTCTGTCTGTCTGTCTGTCTGTCTGTCTGTCTGTCTCTCTCTCTCTCTCTCTCTCTCTCTCTCTCTCTCTCTCCCTCTCTCCCTCTCTGTGTTCTTTGAACCATACAGCTAACACTGTCATTACCAGAAAACAACAAAAGACATTCAAGTAAGCGTTACATGGGACCAACTTTTGGAGCTCTCTGTGCGGTTTGTTGGCTGTTTTCAGTCACGCTGACGTCTGTATCAGTCATCTCCCTTCCACAGCCTCTCTCTCTGCACTCTTTGAAGCACACGCATAACCTTCTCCCTCAGCAAAGTCATATCCCCCCCCACCCCCCACCCCCCTCCCACTGAGATGTGGCATGATCATGATTCATAGTGGTTCAGTGTATGTCGTAATCCAAAATGAAATACAGTATAGTCATGATCCGGGGTGGGTGGAGGGGGGATAGGTGTGTGTGTGTGTGTGTGTGTGTGTGTGTGTGTGTGTGTGTGTGTGTGTGTGTGTGTGTGTAACGATCATGATCTCTACTCGGAAATTAGCGTAGCTATGATCTATGGTGAAATGTAACCGTTTCACGATCCATACTGTAAACCAACATAGGAAGGATCTATGCTGTAATGTAGCAGATTCATGATCCATACTGGAAAGTATCATATTATGATCTATGACTGGTTATAGCAAATTTTACGACCCACAAAGAACATTGACCTAGCTATGATCTAAGTTATGGCCAACTCATGATTCATACTGGAAACTAGCATAGCTAGGATCTGTGGTGGATTGTAGCAGATACACGATCCTTACTGAATAGTGAAATAACTATGATCTATGATGAGTTGAGGCGAATTCATAATCCGAACTGGAAACTAACATTGTTATGATCTATGGTGGGTTGAAGCAGAATCATGTTCCATGATGGAAACTAACATTGTTATGATCTATGGTGGGTTGAAGCAGAATCATGTTCCATGATGGACACTAACATTGTTATGATCTAAGGGGGGTTGTAGCAGAATCATGTTCCATGATGGACACTAACATTGTTATGATCTATGGTGGGTTGAAGCAGAATCATGTTCCATGATGGACACTAACATTGTTATGATCTATGGTGGGTTGAAGCAGAGGAAACTAACATTGTTATGATCTATGGTGGGTTGAAGCAGAGGAAACTAACATTGTTATGATCTATGGTGGGTTGTAGCAGTGTCATCATTCAGTCTAAGGCCTTACTCTAAAACAATGAATAGTGTTCTATGCTCATTCAGTAAACTGGAAAACTGTTTTCTTTCAACTAACTTTCATCTCTAAGGGGAAAATACTCATATGGCGTGATGTTCTGTTGCCTACATGTGGCAAGATGAAAGACTATCCCTGTTGCTGAGGCTACTGCAACTACAGCAACTTTGTCTCCTCCTCCTCTTCCTCCTCCATCTCCTCGCCTCCTCTTCTGCCTTCACCTCCTCCTCTTCCTCCTCCTCATTCAACTAGTACTGCTGGTGGTGCTGCTATTGCTACTATGTTAGTTTCTTTAAGTAACACACGCACACACACACACACACACACACACACACACACACACACACACACACACACAAAACAGCACGCACGCACGCACACACGCACACACATACACACACACACACACACACACACACACTTACTCAAACACACACACACACACACACACACACACACACACACACACACACACACACACACACACACATGCATGCGAGCGCACACACAAGGATGCACCCAAACACACACACACACACACACACACACACACACACACACACACACACACACACACACACACACTCACTCTCTCTCTCTCTCTCTCTCTCTCTCTCTCCTACACACAGATACATATCATCATCAGCAGCAGCAGCATCAACAGAATCAGCAGCAGCATCTTGTTTCACTATAGCTCAGTTAACAGCTGCTGAATACCACAGCTTGCATTAAGAAGCAAGCAAAGGCAAACTGGGTTACGCTGTCCAAACACACCCTCCAGCACTTTTACACCAGCACTCTGAGAGTTGGGTCCAACCAAAAACAACTGAGTGAGATCGTTTTTCACCATGGCGTTTCTTCCTCTCTCCCCAATTGAGACCCACCCAGGGAGCACTGTCAGGTGCCAGAGCTGCTGCTTCCCAAACATGCTGAAACACGTAAACGATATATTCCCACACAGGGCTCTGGAATGTTATCACTGCAGAAAGAAGGCGCAAGATACAGACAGGCACAGAGGAGGCACAATGACGGAAATGAACCAGATTGATGCAGAGAGCTAAGCAATAAGAAATAAACCCCTGTACATGCACAGGGATAACTGGTGAAAAGGAAATGAGACACAGGCGAGGAGATAAGCGATAAGGTATAAACGGTACGCAGGAATGGAGATAAGCAGTATGAAATGAATGAGATGCATAAAGATAAAGATGTAAAAATAAAGATAGGCAATGTCATTCTAAAATGCGTCCTGTCTGTCTGTGTGTCTGTCTTTTGTTCCTTACACAACCCCACAGTTTTTGTCTGATCTTCTCCAAGCTTGGCTTAGAGACTTATTAGCACACCACTGGGCAGATCCAGAGCAATTACTTTTATGCCAAAAAGTCGAAGAAGCCGCATCTTTTAACGACCATATGGCAAAGCAAAGTGATGATTTTGGTATTCGAAAATTGTCAAGTGCTTTTCGCCGTTGGCGTTCGTATAGATGGAAACTTCTGCGCTTATGGTCAGCCAGAGTAGCTCAGTTAGGATGGTATTACACCAAAGAACTATAGGTCTTTGGTTCAATCCCAGGGTCCGACACTTTTCTATTTTTCTTCTTCGAGGCATTCGAAATGGGTCTAAGGCAAAAGACAGGGAAGGGTTCAGGGAATGAGAATGGGGGTGGAGGAAGGGTGAGGGGAGATAGGAAGGGAGGACGATGGAAGGGGAGCATTTGGGAAAAAAACAGAAGGAAGCCAGGGGTGGGTGAAAGGGGGAGGGCTGGATAGGGGAAGGAGAGGAGAATGAGGATGGGGGTGGGTGGGGGGCAGGGATGATAGGGGCTGGAGGAAGGGAAGGAAAGAGAGATGGGTGTAAAGGGGGCGGCGATCGGGGGTAGGGGATGAGGGGGATGGGGAAAGGGGAGGAGTGGGACATGGGGGAAACAGGACACAGAAATAGGGGGACAATATGGGGGGGGGGATGAGTGGAGGATAGATGAGGCAGGGTGGGAGCAGCTGCTAAAAAAAAATCAGATGGAGTTTTTAAGATAAGCAGTAGGGAAAACATGAGATCCATAAATGGAAATCGGCATTGAGAATCAAATCAGATGTAGAAATACAGACGGGCAATGAAATATAAATCAGCAACATGTATGGAGATGAGCAATGAGAAACAAACTAGTTACGTTTATAGAGATACATAGTGAGAGACAAGCCAGCTATGTAAATAGAGTTCAACGAGGAGAATCAAGCCAGTCACATGGATAGAGATATGCGATAAGAAACAAACCAGGTACGTGTATTGAGTTAAGCCTTCAGATACAAACCAGAATTATATGTGGAAATGAACCATAAGAATTAAATGAGTCACATACAGAGGCAGGCTATTCAAAATAAAGCAAACAGATTCAATAGACATTGGCAAAAAACAAAAAAACAAAATAAAGCAAATAGATTCAATAGACATTGGCAAAAAACAAAAAACAACAAAAAACTGAGCCAGATACCTAAATGCAGATGAGCAGCTAGAAAGAAAAAGCAATGCAGGTATATTGGAGAAACCTCCAGACTCTTCAATACCAGCATAGCAACAGTGATGTGTACCTTTCAATCAAGATCACTGCGAGATGATTACACAGAGAATGGGACAGCACGTGGAGATGACGTCAGACGAATTGATACGAGAGGAAAGAAGGGGGAGGTCCATGAGGTTTGGGGGTGGCAGCGGTGGACACTAGAAGAGCAACTGGGCAAGTGCAGACCTCCATCAACGTCGAGAGGACCCTCTGTCCGTCCTTTGATCAAGACCAAAATTGAAGGGATTCGTCCTTTGCTTGGAACTCCATCCCCAGACAATAACAATGAAAAAAAACTCAACCCTAAATCAAATACGTGAGAATGGTTATATGGACTTAAACCCTCATCATTAGAAACAGTTTTTCTCTCTCTCTCTCTCTCTCTCTCTCTCTCTCTCTCTCTCTCTCTCTCTTCCGGGGGAGTAAAAAAGATGGCGGCGTGTCAACAGCTTCTGTGTGGTGCTCCGTCTTCAATATGGAAAAAGTACACACGTATGCTATAAAGCGTTTCCTTCAAGTACCTATTCATTCATCCAACACCGTTTTATATGGAGAAATGGGCAGATACCCTTTGTATATAAGTATTTGTTTGCAGGAAAGGAAGAGGGAAATGTTATTGTTCTGTTACCTCTCCCCCCTTGTCAAAAGACCTCTTGGTAATGACAATAAAATATCAAAGTGTCAAAGTGTCTCTCTCTCTTCCCCCTCCCCCCCCCTCTCTCTCTCTCTCTCTGCATTATGTCCAGCTCCCTTCCCCATTCCACCTCTATCAAGATCAATTGGCTCGCTTTCACCTGAAGAAGTCTGATCTTCCAGATGTTTAAGATCTGCGATATACCCGTATTAATGCTGCATATAAAGTTAACGCATCGTTGGGTGTGGTATAATGACTGAGAGAATGAATGGATGATAGGTCTCTGCACTTATCAGTTAGCAGGATATTCGGAAGGGAAGCAATCTATTAAGAGATCTGAGGTGTACATTTCCTTCGCTCTCTGCACTATGACGTACGTGCACGTTACAACTGGTGGATGACGTGCATATGCGCTCTCTCTCTCTCTCTCTCTCTCTCTCTCACACCACACACACACACACACACACACACACACACACACACACCTGAATCATCAAAGACCTGACCTGTCTGGGCGGCGCGCAGTTTTGGGCCACCAAGTGAAGTTTCTGTTCGCTGTGCATACATACCTTTTCTGCAACGGGTAGCACGTGCACCTGGGATGGCACAGATTAGCTTCGGATGACTGAAGAAGACGGTTGCACAGACGGGTGTTAGTCCTGTTTCTAGTGCACAGCGTCAAACACAGAGTAACCTTTCTTTTCCAGTGTGTTTTGTTTTCACGCTGGTGTTTATTCAGTCATCGTGGTGCAGGTTAAAAAGAAAGAAAGTTCCCCTAGCCTACTGGCCGTAAGGGCGATGAACTGTAAGTGGTTCTCTGTGTCTAGGGCATGGCATAATGAAGGGCAGAAAATTCAGCAGAAAGTTCAACATCTCCCTTTCATCATATCAAAGGATTAAAAAAAAAACAAAAAAACCCAACGTTGACGGAATTTACAACAATTGAAAACAGCGACTATCAAAATCTACAAGACATCAATGAAACTTAAGTGCAGCACTGCTGCATCGACACGACAAAGGTCACAGGAAAAAAAGAATGAAATATAGGTAAAATTTGTCCATACTCCTCAACTCAGAGGGAGGAGAGAGGGCGGGGGGGGGGGGGGGGGGGGGGGGGTTGGGGTTGGGTTAGAGAGAGGGACGAAAGAGGATGCCGAGGAGGGAATTGTGTAAGGGTGGGGAAGGGAGAGGAGGGGCGGGAGGATCTTGGCGTGAACTTGTGATGCTGGAATTCCGCAAGGAGAAAAGTAAATCTTTACATGCTGAAGGCTCTGCTATGATCATACTTACAAGGTTAAATGCTTGTGGGACACGAGAATTATTCCCCCGTTGCTAAGAACGTTCTTTTTCTCTGAACGACGGCTTTTTTTTTTTTTCATCAAGTGTATACCAGTATGATCCACAAGAAAAATAAAAGAACACATGGATGGCATACGTATACAACAACAAAAAAATTCGCAAAAAGCACACAACAACAACAATGATTTAAAAGAAAAGAGACAAAAGGGATATATGAGTAAATAGTCGACCAAGAGTGAGAATATTTTGATCAGATATTCATCTATTTACG
>CM065742.1:20674276-20679276 GCA_033310375.1 Conus canariensis | reverse complement strand
TATAATGACGAGAAGAATCAATGGAGGATATGTATCTGTGCTTATCAGTGAGCACAGTATCAGAAAGGGATGCAATCTGTTAAGAGATCTGAGGTGTTCAGTTCCTTCCTTCCCTCCACCGTGAAGCACGTGCAACCACTGGTAGATGACGTGCATGCCCTCACACACACTCACACACACACACACACACACGCGCGCGCACGCACGCACGCGCGCACGCACGCACCCACCGACACACACACACACACACACACACACACACACCTGAATCATCAAAGACCTGACCTGTCTGGGCGGCGCGCAGTTTTGGGCCACCAAGTGAAGTTTCTGTTCACTGTGCATACAAACCTTTTTCCGCAACGGGTAGCACGTGCACCTGGGGTGGAACTGATTAGCTTCGGGTGACTGAAGCAGACACTTGCACAGACGGGCATCAGTCCTGTTTCTAGAGCACAGCGTCAAAGACACAGTATGTTTTTTTTTTTTTTGACATGTGTGTCATAGCTGACTTATAACGCC
This sequence comes from Conus canariensis, assembly GCA_033310375.1. Lineage (NCBI taxonomy): Eukaryota > Metazoa > Mollusca > Gastropoda > Neogastropoda > Conidae > Conus > Conus canariensis. Next base: position 20,678,757 of record CM065742.1, on the reverse strand, counting down.
GTGCACCCAGTGTGTTTTGTTTTCAGACTGGTATTTAGGGCTTCGCCTATTAGGTCATGATGGTGCAGGTTAAAAGAAGAAAGTTCCCTTAGCCTACTGGTCTTAAGTGCGATGAACTGTAAGTGGTTCACTGTGTCTAGGGCATGGCATCATGGAAGGCAGGGCCCATCCCTATCTTTCTGCCATCTTGAACCATTGCTAAACTGAACAGGTACCCATTTTACTGCTGGGTGGACAGAGAGGGTTTGCAAGTCGAACAAATCCGACACCACGAGTGGTTTGAAGTCACAACCGTTCGTTCGCAAGCAAATGTTCGAATCTTTTAGCTATGGGCCCCTAGGTGCGGGTTGTTCCACTCGTAAAATCCTGTCCTGTGCCATCCTCTCCCTCTGTCCTGTGCCATCCCCTCCCTCTGTTCTGTGCCATGTTCTCCCTCTGTCATGTGCCATGTTCTCCCTCTGTCCTGTGCCATGTTCTCCCTCTGTGCTGTGCCATCCCCTCCCTCTGTTCTGTGCCATCCTCTTCCTCTGTCCTGTGCCATTCCCTCCCTCTGGCCTGTGCCATCCCCTCCCTCTGTCCTGTGCCATCTTCTCCCTCTGCCATGTGCCTTCTCTGTCCTGTGCCATCCTCTCACTCTGTCCTGTGCCATGTTCTCCCTCTGTGCTGTGCCATCCCCTCCCTCTGTCCTGTGCCATCTTTTCCCTCTGTGCTGTGCCATCTTCTCCCTCTATTCTGTGCCATCCTCTTCCTCTGTCCTGTGCCAACCCTCCCTCTGTCCTGTGCCAACCCTCCCTCTGTCCTGTGCCATCTTCTCCCTCTGTTACGTGCCATCCCTCCCTCTGTCCTGTGCATCTTCTCCTTCTGTCCTGTGCCATCTTCTCCCTCTGTTACGTGCCAACCCTCCCTCTGTCCTGTGCATCTTCTCCTTCTGTCCTGTGCCATTTTCTCCCTCTGTTACGTGCCAAGCTCTCCCTCTGTCCTGTGCCAACCCTCCCTCTGTCCTGTGCCAACACTCCCTCTGTCCTGTGCCATCCTCTCCCTCTGTCCTGCGCCATCTTCTCCCTCTGTTACTGCCATCCTCCCTCTGTCCTGTGCCATCTACTCCCTCTGTCCTGTGCCATCTTCTCCCTCTGTTCTGTGCCATCCTCTCCCTCTGTCCTGTGCCATCTTCTCCCTCTGGCCTGTGCCATCTTCTCTCTCTGTCCTGTGCCATCCTCTCCCTCTGTCCTGTGCCATCCCCTCCCTCTGTTCCGTGCCATCCTCTCCCTCTGTCCATCCTCTCCCTCTGTCCATCCTCTTCCTCTGTCCTGTGCCATATCTCTCTTTGTCCTGTGCCATCCTCTCCTTCCATCCCGTGCCATCCTCTTCCTCTGTCCTGAACCTTCTCCCTTTATCCTGTGCCATCCTCTCCATCCATTCTGTGCCATTCTCTCCCTCTGTCCTGTGCCATCTACTCCCTCTGTCCTGTGCCATCCTCTCCCTCTGTCCTGAGCCTTCTCCTCAATCTATCTTCAACCATCCTCTCCCTCTGTCCTGTGCCATCCTCTCCCTCTGTCCTGTGCCATCTTCTCCCTCTGTCCTGTGCCACCCCATCCTCTCCCTCTATCCTGTGCCATCCTCTCCCTCTATCCTGTGCCATCTTCTCCCTCTGTTCTGTGCCATCCTCCCCCTCTGTCTTGTGCCATCCACTCCCTCTGTGCTGGGCCTTCTTCTCCTTAATCCTGTGCCATCCTCTCCCTCTGTCCTGTGCCATCCTCTCCCTCTGTCCTGTGCCATCCTCTCCCTCTGTCCTGTGCCACCCACTCCCTCTGTGCTGGGCCTTCTTCTCGAGATTTCCTCAGATATTCCCCATTTGTTTTGTGTAGACATGAGGCCAGATGTTTCTTTGTCAGCCTCCCTTCCGCTTGTTTAGGGGGTTCCACTTCAAGGCCTGGCTGGTGATGTGTGACGCAGGTTTCCGGAGAGGGCGCCCAATCCATCATCATTTTTTTGTGTGTTTTTTTTTCCCTTGATCTTGCCTCGGCTGGTAGCCGGTGTGCTCTCTGCCAGAAGTCGATGCTGCTGATGGCGTCTAGCTGGTTGACTTGGGGGAGTTGTCTGAGGCATCTGTTGAATGTCTGCTATCTCTTCGTGGTTTCTTTCATTGTTTTCATGTCTCGAGTCCTCTGCTATCTCTTTATGGTTTTCGTCATCGTCTTCCATGTCTCGAGTACGTATGTTAAGGCTGGTTTCATTCAGGTTTTTACCGTGCAGTGGTCATATCGACAGATCACGACCTAGACACACCTCCACCCCCATTCAGAAGACGCTCAGCTTTTGCTTCACCAGAAATAAAGTAAAGACAATGTCAACCTTGCCATGCCTGGTGTCCAGAAGGAGAACGTCTGAGAGAAGAGGCGGAGAACGGAGGTTACTGAAATTCACCTGGGCTATATTACCGTGTAGAGTGTAAGAGGACAGAGGAGAACAGACCGGCGTGGAGGACCTTGGGTTGCTGTCCTGCATGCCACAGGCATAACAGGCTGTTAGAAAAGTGGACAGAATAAAAACTCACCTTGTTGGTGAAGAGTTAGTGGGATCCTGGATGGAGAAAGTAGTGTTGTGGAGCAGCTAGGGGTGGGGTGGGGTGGGGTGGGGGTGGGGATGGGAGGCAAGACACTTACAAACGTAGAACAAAATAAAGGTAACGCTTATTTTATACACAACACGAATAAGACGAGAGAGTTCTCGACAGGTGTGCAGTCTTTAGATGTGAGAAACACCACCGCACACACACACACAACACACACACACACACACACACACACACACACAACACACACACGCACACGCACGCACACACACACACCACACACACACACACCACACACCTACACACACACACACACCAACCATCACACACTACACACACACACACACTCTCCTCCTCTCTCTCTCTCTCTCTCTTGCAGAAAACAATACTCCATGAACAGCAACGACTCTCCCGTTGACGGCTGCATTGGGAGTATTGTTTTCTGCCAGTCACTTTCTTGAATCAGCGCATTCCTTCCTCTCAGACCGACCCATCTTTCCTTTCCACTAAAATCTGTACAGCATCGAAATGTAGCTGAGAAAATAAACTTATTATGTAGTGTACCTATTAAGTTCTCTCTCTCTCTCTCTCTCTCTCTCTCTCTCTACACACACACACACACACACACACACACACACACACAACACGCATGCACGCACGCACGCACGGATGCATGCACGCACGCACGCACGCGCCCCCTATAATCTAATCTTACATACAGAATGGAACTCCATAATATGTAAGCATCATTCTCACATGCACAGAAAATAATGATGATAATAACAGCATTTGAAATCCTTTGGCTTCTCGTGCCCTGTTCTGGAGATGACTTCACTTCTGATTTCCTCTCCATCTCTAGGCTCATGGTTAGTTTGTGTCTACTGTCATGACAAAGTGGCGCCATCTGGAGAGGGGGAGGAGGGCTGGCGGGGGGTGAGGGGGTGGGGGGGGGGGCTCTCACTCACGTTGGCTCCACCAGTAAGTGGTCAGTCTCACGAACAGGGAGCCTAGTGAGTGAAGATGTCCTGTGTTATGCAGAATTAGAAAAGGCTTCAATGAAGGAGTCACCAAAGTGACTGCACGGGCAGAGTCTTCTCTGCTAGGTTTGCTCTTTACGACCTGATGTTCATCATTACATACCTGTGGACTTTAGATGCTGAGGCTGCGGAGAGAACGAATCTGGGAGTGCTTGGGTGAGTGAGGCTGGAAAGAGCAATATGGAAAAATTGCGACTTACGGGGCACTGAAAATGAGACATGATGGAAAAAAAAAAACACAAACGAACAAAAAAGATTTAGAACACTTCTCTTATGGCGACCGCAGACGCAGCAACTGTTGAGGCTTAAGTATAGGTCAAATTTGTCCGCAACGCAGTCGCTGGCCTTGGGGTGTTCACAGATTAGAGCTGTGATCTGTTTGGGTTGTCTTTCCCCATCTGTTTTGCTTGGAATGTTCCGATCAGAATCGCGTTGAAGGATGAGGAATACATACTATGTATCTGGCTCACTTCCATTCTGAAATACCGATTGTTTTTGCTGATACCGGTTCAGTTATGAATTCGAGCACACAGAGTATTAATTCAATTATGCAGAGCTATGAAAACAATCAATTCAACATAAGAATTTCAGGTGCTTCCAACTACACAAAAACAGCAAAGTGGAAGAACGTAGAAAACATAGGTTTTGTCAGGCGTGTGCGAGTGTGATGGAGAGGACGACTCAGTACGCCGACGGTCGTTAATGGTGCATGTGTGTCACGGTGTTGAATACTATCGTTCACAGGACAGGTAGTTATGTCAGTGTCAAAGCACCACTCTCTTCCTACTTATATCTGACCACTGTCAAATCTTATTCATTAATAACCTCGCAAAGACTAATACAGTTTCTTCATTCGAATCAGCAAGATCCGT
>CM065742.1:20641776-20654276 GCA_033310375.1 Conus canariensis | reverse complement strand
ACACACACACACACACACACACACACACACACACACACACACTTATGATGAATGAAGACTCAGCTAAAGAAAAAACCGTTCCGGCAGACGTAATCATGAGTGAATAGATTGCTTGTTCTCTCTCTCTCTCTCTCTCTCTTCTCTCTCTCTCTCTCTCTCTCTCTCTCTCTCTCTCTCTCTCTCTCTCTCTCTCAGTTTGCAGGAAGAGCCAAAAGCAAAATGAAAGATATCATGAAAACTGTGTACAGCCTGGGTAATATGGATATGTCAATTTTCTTTAAATTATTTGATGCACAGATTAAACCATTGATATTATATTCATCAGAAATATGGGGCCTCACACGTTTTAAAGCAATAGAACGCATACATCTCTTTACTTGTAAAAAGTTCTTGGGAATTGGCAAAAAGACGCCAAATGAGCATCCTTCTTTTTGAAATTTTTTCTATATGAATCATTCATTTTGAATAGCATGAACAATTTCATGTTACGTGTCTCATGTGGATAGGCTGGAGGCCTCGCATTAAAGTCACGAGTTCACGCAATCTCTCTCTCTCTCCTCTCTCTCTCTCTCTCTCTAACAAACTTGGTAATTTTGAATATTTCATCATTATTTGTTTATCATTACAGTGATGCTGTGTATGTAACCAACCCTTTTGCATTGATGGCTTGTTTACCTAAAGGGAATAGAATGTCTACGAGTTGTCTTTGTATTCCTTTTTTCACTTTTTTGTCATTCTTACTGCACCTGCTGATCAACATCATCATATCATCATCATCACCATCATCATCATCATCATCATCATCATCATCATCATCATCATCATCATCATCCTACGCATTATCCTCATGCTTCCTGTCTTCATCGTCATCCTCCACTTTATCGACTGTTCTGCTTCTTGCATTATACGGGAGGAAACACAAGCAATAAAGCACACCCAGCAGGGAGGGGATAGAAATAGAAAAAAAATGCCAACCAACATGCAGAAAAAAAGCCCCCCTCCCCCACTCTATCAGTCCCCCCCGCCCTTCTCGCTCCCTTCACACGTACACATTGAAGATAAGAGCGTAGCTGAATTACATCAACACGATGCTCAGCTTGATGTTTTCATGTGTTCATCTTGCAAATGTTTGTTTCTTGGGTTCTTCAGGCTTCTTCTGGATTTGTGAAAATGCACACTGCCTAGAATTGAAGGCTTGGTTGTTGTTGGTTGTTTTTTTTTTCGTTCACGAAATGAAAATAGGAAATAGAATTAAAAAAAACTGACATTCATTACGAGTGCAGCTTTATGGTAGTCACGATATGAAACAAAAATTGAAATGGAAACTCACGAGAATTCGCCAGCCTTCGTCCATTCCAATCAGGCTTATCCCGCTCCTGAACATACACACACCCTTCTATGGAAAGGTAGCCCTCTTGTTCCTCCTGCTACACTTCACACGCATTAACACACCCACCAACCCATGCTCTCTCTCTCTCTCTCTCTCTCTCTCTCTCTCTCTCTCTCACACACACACACACACACACACTTGTGACGTGCGCGCACGCACAAACTCACTCACTCTGACACACACACACACACACACACACACACACACACACACACACACACACACACACACACACACACACACACGCCTCTCTCACAACCCACGATGAACAACAGTTACGTAGAGACCTATTTCATAGAAATTCTACAATAAATACAGAAGAAGACTATCTAATATTTCAGTGGAATGAAAAGTCTGCCGAAAAAGTAGTAGCAACCTCTAAAATGCCCAACATACGCACCATGATCCAAAAAATCAAGACCGACATTGCGACACAACTTGCAACAAATGAACATGACATCGACATAAATACGACTATTGAACAGATAACGAATATATTTTCAACCACAGCAAAGATGGCGCTTAGACAAAGACGGATAGGAAAAAAAACTAAACATAGAAAGAAGAAGTGGTTTGACAGAGACTGTCATTCCCAAAGAAGAGAGATAAGATCACTACTGAACGCGGTCAACAGAAACCCCCAAAATAAACAACTAAGGCAAAAATACTTTTCACAATGTAAAATATATAAACGACTTTTAAAGAAAACCAAGAAAATATATCGGAACAAACTCCTTAATTCCCTAAACAAAGCCCTAGAAACTGATCCCAATTCAATATGGAAAACTGTTCGGGAACTGCAAACATACGATCATGAAATTTATGGTCAAGAAAATTGTCTCAGCGCGAACAAATGGTTTGAACATCTCAAAACACTAATAGGTGAGAAACAGAAGATCGCAGAAAAACGAAAACAAACAGTTGATGACATGTTAGTAGCATTTAAGAGGTCAAATAATCGTCCTTCTAGGAATTCAGAGTTAGATTATGAAATATTAGAAACGGAGGTAAGGAACGCGGTCAGAAAGCTGAAAAATAAAAAATCCCCAGGCAAAGATGGAATCAGAAACGAAATGCTTAAAGCAATGTTACCTGAAATCGCTCCTCTTCTGAAAGACGCGTTTAACTTAATCTTAAAATCAGAAAAATACCCGGACCTCTGGAAAACAGGAATCACAGTCCCAGTCTATAAGTCAGGCGGCCAGTCCAACCCCAACAATTACAGAGGCATAACTTTGAATAGTTCGCTGGGAAAAGTGTTTTGCAACATAATAAATGAAAGGATAATGAATTATCTTGAGGCAAACCACCTCTTGGCAAAGGAGCAAGCAGGGTTCAGAAAGGGATCACAGACCACTGATCAAATATTCATATTGTCAAAACTAGTTGATAAGGTATTAAAAGACAGAACTAAAAGGCTTTACTGTTGTTTTGTTGACTTCAGCAAAGCATTTGATAATATATGGCACGAAGCCCTACTGATGAAAATGATGCAAGCGGGAATAACTGGTAAATGCTACCAGTGGAAAGAAACTCGTGGAGAGCGTGGCAGCAGAGAGTCCTCAGAAGAGAAGCCCCCTTCAAGCAAGTGTTTCGGCCCTTATCTCCTGACACTCTAGGGGGGTTGGGCCACACCCGGTTCATGACTCCGGATGTCCCTCTGCTGCCCCTTTTTTTCCCATCTTGGGACGAGCCATGGCTGGGATTCGAACCCATGACCCTCTGGACATGCTCATTTTCCACTTAATGACTCGCGCTTTAACCACTGAGCCACAGGGACACCTGATATTTGTAGGGAAATTAAGCCTTATGAAGTTCACTTTTGTTCCTCCTTGACCAGATCCAGCTTGAACACCTCTCTGCCGCTTCTGCCATTGCTTTCAGGGCTCTGGTTTTTTCCTTCCCTGCAACTGAGAGCTGTTTCATGAGGCTGTATGCAGACGTTCCTACAAACCCCCTAGCTCCAATTTCTGCAGTGAGGACTTTGACCTGATAGCCTTCTCTCCTCAGGCTGTTTGCCAGATCAGCATACTTTTCAGTCTTGTAGATTTGAGCTGCCTCCATTCTGTTCTCATATGGCACCGTGAGCTCGATCATGATCAGCTGCTTGGTTGACTTAGAGTGGACTACTATGTCTGGTCTCATGCCACTCTTGCTGATGATCTCTGGGTGACTCTTCCATTCTGGGAGGTCTGCAGTGCACTCCCAGTCATCTGCCCCGTCCAGCAGACTCTGCCTGCATGTTTCGAGTGGCACTGTTGTTCTTGGCCATGATTTGCTGCCTCCTGCCGTGAAGAATGTTGCGGGTGCTTTTGGAGTCCTGATTTTCCCTTTTGTGGTGTTGGTACTAGCCCAGACTACTTGTACAATTTCTTTGAGCACTTGGTTGTGCCTCCATGTGTACCTTCCTTGAGCCAGGGCTACTTTACATGAGCTTAGGACATGCTCCACTGTTTGTTTTTCATGGCAGAGGGGGCATGCAGGATCGTCTGTTTTCCCCCACTTCACCAGGTTTGCATTTGAGGGCAGAAGGTCATATGCAGATCTGAGAATGAAGCTGATCCTGAGAGGGGCCATGTGCCAAATGTCATTCCAAGTGAGACTTCTTTGGAGTGCATTCTCCCACGTTGTCCATTGCCCTTGCTGGCTCTGCTGGACTGCTTTTTGGAGTCTTTTTTGGTCTTCTTCTTTTCTCATCTCCTGAATCATCATGTCTCTTTTGGCTTTTCCTTTGGCCTTTGACCACCATTCAGTTTTGGTCACCCCCAGTCCTTGTCTGTTGGTCTGTGTGTGTCCTGTTATTTCTCTGATCTTGAGACTTTCTTTTGCAGAATCCATCGCCTCTTGAACTTTCCATTTTCTGCGTCTTCAGCTGGGGCTTAATTGCTTCTATCACCTTGTCTCCTGAGTCCTCCAGCATGCTTTGAAGTCTGATCTTCCCTGCTTTGTATTCCTCCAGGATGGATTTCAGGGGTAGTTTCAGCTTTGCTTGGCGACAGTACAGCGCTATGTCAGTCAGACAGGGTGGGACACCAAGCCATTTCCTTGTGAACTTGTTGATTTTGGCTTCCATTGCCTCCACTATGCTGGTGCAGATGTCGTATATCATCAGAGGCCATAGCAGCTTTGGTATCAGCATGAACTGCAGACACCAGACCTTGTATTTGCCAGGGAGCCCACACTGGTCAATAGTCTCCAAGCCTTCCTCCGCCATCTGCTTGGTTTCTTTTGCTCTTTGTGTGTCTTTCAGCGTATCATCATACCATCTTCCAAGGCTCTTGACTGGTTCTTCTGTGACTGTTGGAATGGCCTGGTTGGCAACACTGAAGACCACAGATCCGGCCACTTTTCCTTTCCTCAGTGAGAGACTCCGTGATTTCTTTGGCTTGAACTTCATTCTGGATGAGGCAACTATGTCGTCCAGCCTCTCCAGCACATGACGTGTCTCGTCTTCTCTGGATGAAATCACTGTAGTGTCATCCATGAAGGCCTTGAGAGGAGGCATCTTGTATCCATCGCCAAGGTCTGTTTGTCTCGCGTTGTTTGTTGCTGCTTTCAAGATGAGTTCCATTGCCAGCACGAACAGTATTGGGGAAATTGCGCAGCCCATTGCAATACCCACTTCCAAGTTGATCCAGTCTGTTGTGTACTCCTTGGTAGAGAACCGCATTGAGAAGCCATTGAAGTACTTCTTGAGCATGTCGCGGATGTTCTTTGGCACATGGTACATCTCAAGAGCCAACTGTATCATCTCATGGGGCACAGATCCATATGCGTTTGCCAGATCAAGCCACACTACGTCCAGGTCTCTCTTTTCTGTTTTTGCTTTTTGGATTGCGTCCCAGATCATTGTGGCGTGTTCTACACAGCCCGCCACGCCTGGGATACCACCTTTCTGGACTGACACATCCAAGTACTTGTTTTCCATCAGGTACTTGGTCAGCCTTGCTGCCATGACAGAGAAGAAGATTTTCCCTTCGACGTTCAGTAGTGATATTGGCCTGAACTGGCTAATGTCACTTGAGTTTTGCTCTTTGGGGATGTACACACCATCTGCCGTCATCCACTGGCCGCTGATCTTCTGGTTTCTCCAAGCCGATCGCAGCAGCCTGTGGAGCCACTCCAGCACCTTGGGACATTTCTTGTAAAGCTGGTAAGGTATTCCGTTTGGCCCTGGTGATGATTTGGCTCTGGCTTTGTCGACCACCTTCTTGATTTCCGCCAACGTTGGAGGCTTGCCATTGAACTGTTCCTCAGGGTTGGTTGGCCACACCAGACCTTGAATGTCGAGTGGTGCTTTGCTCTGTGGGTCAGAGTATGTTTTCCTCAGATGCTGCTCAAGAACTCCTTTGTCCACACTTAGGGTCCCAGATTTTGGCTGCTCAAACAGTGTTCTGGCAAACTGGAAGGGGTCTCTGAAGAAGCGCTCTTGTGTCTTCTTCTTTTTGCTCTTCCTCTTCCTCGCAGATTCCGCTTTGCTGAGGGCACTGTGTTTTTCTTTCAGGTCTTTCCACAGTTTTTCCAAGCCTTGTTTTTCAGCTGGCAGTGCGGTCTTCATTTGCATCTTGAGGTTTTTCTTTTGGACCCTGATCTTGTCCATCTTTTCTTGGCGTCTGGATTTCTTTGGAGGTGTTTTCTCTTTGGGTAGTTTTGCTCCATAGGCGTCTCTACATGTGGCATACACAATGTCCCCATATGTGGCTAGTTTGTGTTCCAGGGTGCTTTTCCCTATCAGTGCATCGAGTCTTTGGACGATTTTTGCATCCAGTTTCTCCCAATCTTCAGTTTCGTTTGCTCGTGGCAGGTTGAGTTTCAGGCGCCTGGCATCGAGGGCCTGTGCAAATTCCTCATCCGAACCAACAGCGTGGATGTCCTTGGCACTGTGGTTTAAATCCTGGCCTTGGTCTTCCGACGTCTTATCTGCTGATGCAGTGCGCTGCTGCTCATTCAGATGTGTCTTCACACATCCCATCTTTGTTCTGTGGATCTTCATGCCACGGGTGGTAGCGAAACGCTTTCCACAGACACATGGATATTCCATTTGGTCCATGTTCATAGTCCGTTTGGGATTTGCAGTCATGATTGGTTGAGCACCGATGGATTCATCATTCTCTCCCCCTTTCGGTGAATCCTGGGAGCATCTTTTCCTTTTATTTTTAGTAGCCACATGTTTAAGGCAAAGTGGGGAGCCAGCCCACAGAGCCCAAATCATACAGGACATATACAACGGGGCTACAGTTTGTACAAGAAACCAATCTGGTTTCACTAAGGAAATATTAATACAAAAAGGTGTCCTCCAAGGTAATACCCTTAGCCCAACCTTATTTAACATATTCATAAATGACATTGTCGGATATCTCAGAGACCATGATTCCCCAAGAATTTCCGATCTAAAACAAGTCGAAATTCCGTGTCTTTTGTATGCAGATGATTTAGCTATCCTCTCGACTTCAAAACAGGGACTTCAGCGTAAATTAAACCAGTTACACAACTACTGTTTAGACTGGGGAATGAAAATCAACACAGAGAAAACAAAGGTCGTTGTATTCACCAAATCAGATCCAAAAGTACCACTATTCTTCAATTGCGGTGAAAACATAATTGAAACAGTAGATCAATATAAATATCTTGGAGTCATTTTCCATAAAAACGGACATTTTACAGAAGCCCAAGAACACTTAGCAAGACAGGGGAATAAAGCCGCACATACCTTGAAGAGAACGTTTTATGGTCAAAATGTAAATATGAGAACAGTTACAACCCTATTTGACTCGTTAGTCTCTCCCATCTTCACATATGGGTCGGAGGTGTGGTTCCCATCCTCTTACCAATACAAAGATGAAATATGTCGAGAAAAGAAAATGCAGCATTTGTTCAAAACCTGCCTTGCAAACAAATTCCCGCATGAAACTGCACACATTAAATTCTGCAGGCAATTATTAAGAGTTCATAGAAAAGCAATGACATTACCGGTTTTGGGCGAACTGGGAAGATTCCCGATTACTTTTAAAGTGATAACCCAGACTATCGCATTCTGGATACACATATTAGAGTCAGACCAAGACTCTTATCAACAACAGATTTATCAGTCAATGATCTCTCAGTGCACCGAAGAAAGCAAATGGACGAAGTTTATACGACAAACCTTGTCAACGATAAGATTGCAGCATGTCTGGGAAAATCAGGGTACATTTAGTGTGACTCGCCTGAAGTTTCTAATCAATGCGAAGCTGGAAACGTTTTATATTGAGTTTTGGAAGAAACAAAAGAACGAAAGCACATCCAAGCTCAAATTTTATGCCACAGTTACTACCGAATACAAACAGGCGGCTTATTTGGAGCAACACACTGACACAGATTGCAGACGAGCACTAACTAGATTACGAATAAGTGCCCATGACCTCCAAATTGAGAGGGGCCGTTATACCAACACTGACAGAGAAGACAGATTATGCACGACATGCCACGTCGTTGAGGACGAACTACATTTTCTCGATGACTGCAAATTATTTGACCAACAACGTTATGACCTGATGACAAAGATCATAAAAACTGATTTTCCACCACAGACTAACATGACAAAACCCTCGGAGCTCATGTTATTGGACTGCTTCCAACCTGTACTTGCCCAGTATATCCTGTTGTGTTTTTCTCTTCGGAGACAGAAAATTTAATCAGACTCTGATACACACTGTGCTTTTTCTTTCTGCTACTAATGTTATGTTGCAAGATGTGACAACGATGGGATTAGTTTAGTTTAGTTGAATGTCAGAACTTGATCATCTGTGCCCCACAAAACCTCTGGTTTTCATATGGCAATAAAATATGTTCTTGTTCTTGTTCTTGTTCTCACACACACACACACACACACACACACACACACACACACACACACACACACACACACACACACCACACTCACACACACACATACACACACACACACACACACACACACACACACACACACACGCACGCACACAAGCAAAAACACTCACGCGCACGCGCACGCGCGCGCGCACACAACACACACACACACACACACACACACACACACACACACACACACACACACACACACACACACACTTATGATGAATGAAAACTCAGCTAAAGAGAAAACCATTCCGGCAGACATAATCATGAGTAAGTCAACTGCCTGCTCTCTCTCTCTCTCTCTCTCTCTCTCTCTCTCTCTCTCTCTCTTCTCTCTCTCTCATTAATTTTTGCTTATTTTGTTTATCTCATCATTATTTGTTTATCATTACAGTGATGCTGTGTATGCAATCAACCCTCTTGCCTTGAGGGCTTTTTTTTTAACCTAAAAGGAACAGAATGTCTACGAATCATCTTTCATTTCTTTTTTCCCCCTTTTTTGTCATTCCTATCGCTGCTGCTCTTCCTCCACATCATATCATCATCATTATATCCTCCTCCTCCTCCTCCTCCCACGCATTATCCCCATCCTCCCGTTCTTCATCATCATCCTCGATTTTATCAACGGTTCTGCTTCTTGCATTACGTGGGAGGAAACACAAGCTCTAAAGCACACCTGTCCGGGAGGGAATAGAAATAGACCAAAATGCCAACAAGCAGGCATAAAAAGGCGAGACTTCAAACACATCTACCCTGGGTATGAAACTGAAACACAGAGAAAAACTCATCCTACCCATATCTCGGGGCCTTCCCACGCACGAAGTAAGGTCTGCTGCTGTCGTGCAATATGCAGGCTTACGAGGGCCAAGAAAATAAACAAAGGCGCCTCTGAAACTCTGTGTACAGTGTGACGGTGCAATGTGTGAGAACTAAACCCCGTGAGCATTTCCTACCCCGGAGGGTTATGTAGTCTAACTCATGTTATGAATAATATCTGATCGTTACTCCCTTCTCCCTCTGTCCCCTTTGCATCCCTTCCTTATTCTGTTCTCACACAGATATCTGCCTTGTCAAACGTAAGAAAAAAAAAATCCACATAATGTTGTAAATGCTGCATTGGATTTTTTGTCTTGATTGCTGCGTACCTTGCTTTGCTAATCAGCTCTTGATATCCAGACACCATTTCTACCTCCACCAAGAAGAATTTAATATGTTTCTAACCCACTTTTGTTGACAAATCTTAAATAAATGTTAGCGAACCGCCCAGAGAACGTTGACAAACGAGTCACAAGACGAAACACAACTAGTTTCGACCTCTTAGGTCTTCATCAGGTGAGACATTAACGAATAAAACAATGAAAATTCACTTAGCTTTGATCGCTTCAGATCACTTCGTAGGGTTCAGCGCAAGGAAGAAGGCGTTGAATGAGAACGAGGCTGTTGGAAGGGAAATAGTGAGCGAGTCAAAGTCGTAATGAAGATAATAATATTACTGATAGGAATACTAATAATGGTCAAAATACTGAGAAAAAAAAAAAAAAAAAAAGGGACAAGATTACTACCAATCTGTGTCAATAAGTATGGGTATGGGAGAAAGGAGAGAAACTGGTATTAACGAAACTTCGGGCAAATACTCTAGAATTTAGAGGTGAGAGGTACGATTTATTTTCCTGAGATTTCATTATCTTGGAAAAAAAAAAATCTTCTGGTCGACTCCCCTTCTTCCATCCCCACCTCCTTCCCATCCACAACATGCACTTTGAAGATAAAAAAAAATACTGCAATGGGATTACAACATCACGATGCACAGCCCGATGTTTTCATGTGTTTTTCTTGCAGATATTTGCTTCTTACTGGAGACTTCTTCAGGCTGGCAACTGGATTTGTGAAAACGCACACTTCCTAAAATTGGAGGCTTGATTTTTTTCCTTAACGAAATCAAAATAGGAAAACAAGTTAAACGAGAACTGAACACTAACACAAAATTGCTGACAAACCATTTCAAGTGAGTTACGATGGTGTAAAGAAATAAAATACAGATAGAAACACAAATCTCACGATATATTTGCCAGTCTTTGACCATTCCGAATATGTTTATCCCATTCCTGAGAATATACACCATCTTATAGGAAGGTACCCCTCCAGTTCCTTTGGCCACACTTTAACACACACACACATGCACACACACACATACATACACATGCACACACACACACACACACACACACACACACACACACACACACACGCGCACACACACACACACACACACCACACACACACACACACACACACACACACACACACAGAGGCCACCTTCCCGTCTTCTTTCCCTGTTTACCTCCCTTCTTTTTGTCATGTCCTCCTTCACACCCCTGCCCCTTCCATCCTTCCTCTCTCACACACATTTGTGATGAATGAAAACTCAGCCAAGGAAAAAAAATGTTCTAGCAGACATACTCAGGAGTAAATCAACTGCTTGTTGGTTACCCCCCCCCCTCTCTCTCTCTCTCTCTCTCTCTCTCTCTCTCTCTAGCAGTTTCACTTATTTTTTTCCATCTCTTCATTATTTGTTAATCATTACAGTGATGCGATGTGTGCAACCAACCCCTTTGCCTTAATGTCTTGTTTAGGTGAAGGCAATAGAACGCCTATGGTTTGTTTTTCTGTTCTTTTCTCTATTTTCTTTCGTTTTTTGTTGCTGTTACTGCTGCTGCTGATGCTGCTGCTGCTACTGTTGTTGTTGTTGTTGTTGTTGCGCTGCTGCTGCTGCTGCTGCTGCTGCTGCTGCTGCTGCTGCTCATCATCATCATCATCATCATCATCATCATCATCATCATCATCATCATCTTCATTGTCATTGTCGTCGTCGTCATCGTCGTCGTCGTCGTCGTCATCATCATCATCGTCGTTATCATCGTCGTCATCATCATTATCATCATCATTTCATCGTCACCATCATTGTCATCATCATTATCACAATCCTACTCATAATCCTCTACGTTCCTCTACTTCATTATCGCTCCCATCCTTATCCCGCTGTTCTGCTTCTTGTCTCACACAGGAAAGAATGACAAGCAACAAAACATTCCTGGCAGACAGTGGAAGACACAGGAAAGAATGACAAGCAACAAAACATTCCTGACAGAGAGTGGAAGACACAGGAAAGAATGACAAGCAACAAAACATTCCCGACAGAGGGTGGAAGACACAGGAAAGAATGACAAGCAACAAAACATTCCCGGCAGAGGGTGGAAGACACAGGAAAGAATGACAAGCAACAAAACATTCCCGACAGACAGTAGAAGACACAGGAAAGAATGACAAGCAACAAAACATTCCCGACAGGGAATGGAAGACACAGGAAAGAATGACAAGCAACAAAACATTCCACACAGGGAGTGGAAGACACAGGAAAGAATGACAAGCAACAAAACATTCCACACAGGGAGTGGAAGACACAGGAAAGAATGACAAGCAACAAAACATTCCCGACAGGGAGTGGAAGACACAGGAAAGAATGACAAGCAACAAAACATTCCACACAGCGAGTGGAAGACACAGGAAAGAATGACAAGCAACAAAACATTCCACACAGGGAGCAGAAGACAGAAAAGAATGACAAGCAACAAAACATTCCCGACAGGGAGTGGAAGACACAGGAAAGAATGACAAGCAACAAAACATTCCACACAGGGAGTGGAAGACACAGGAAAGAATGACAAGCAACAAAACATTCCCGACAGGGAATGGAAGACACAGGAAAGAATGACAAGCAACAAACATTCCCGACAGGGAGTGGAAGACACAGGAAAGAATGACAAGCAACAAAACATTCCACACAGGGAGTGGAAGACACAGGAAAGAATGACAAGCAACAAAACATTCCCGACAGACAGTGGAAGACACAGAAAGAATGACAAGCAACAAAGCATTCCCGACAGGGAGTGGAAGACACAGGAAAGAATGACAAGCAACAAAACATTCCCGACAGACAGTGGAAGACACAGGAAAGAATGACAAGCACCAAAACATTCCACACAGGGAGTGGAAGACATAGGAAAGAATGACAAGCAACAAAACATTCCACACAGGTAGTGGAAGACAGAGGAAAGAATGACAAGCAACAAAACATTCCCGACAGGGAGTGGAAGACACAGGAAAGAATGACAAGCAACAAAACACTCCAGACAGGGAGTGGAAGACACAGGAAAGAATGACAAGCAAAAAAACA
>CM065742.1:20629276-20636776 GCA_033310375.1 Conus canariensis | reverse complement strand
TACTTCATGCCAGTTTGGATGTCGCCATTTTATTTTCAATTTTGTAATAAGGGTTCATTGTAGAGTAACCCAACAGTGAATATCAAACATTGTAGGGTAACCCAACAGCGAATAACAAACATTGTAGGGTAAGTCACAAGTTACAAACAAGTTGGGCAGTTACAAAGAAATATGGTAACCCATAACAAAGGTTATTATGGACCTGTAATTCTTTCATCGTGGGAGCAAGAGTTACACTGCTTGTTTATTATTCAGATGCTGTGTACTGTGCAGCATTGAAAGAAGAAACTTCGTCGCATGACGGGGAAAAAAAAATGAAACCACTGGACTGAGAGAGCAAAAGACTGGCTGGTATAGCGCCAGCGCCGGGCCGGTGTTTCGCCTCCAGCCAGTGGCGGATTTCGACGCTGACAGCTTCTCATCAGCAGACAGTGACTCTATGGGTGTATTCTCTACGCCAAGTTGTCGGGCTCTAAATCTGCTGTTGATTCCATATGCACTACCCCCGGCCTAGGTCTTCACGCGTAACCCAAGCTGTCTAGAAGAAACACAGAAAGACGATCGCTCGTCTTGTTTGCTGCTGGCATAAGTTAACAATTTGTTATCAGAGTTTGCCTACATATGATGGGCCGCCAAAGTCAATAACAACAAGTGGTGATACTTTGCTGTGTGTGTGTGTGTGTGTGTGTGTGTGTGTGTGTGTGTGTGTGTGTGTGTGTGTGTGTGTGTGTGTGTGTGTGCGTGCGGGCGTACGTACGTGCGTGCGTGCGAGCGTGCGTGTGTGTGTGCGCGCGTGCGTGGGTGCATGCGTGCGTGTGTGTGTGTGCATCTGTTTGTCTCCTTTCCTTTTCTGTATCACAATAGGAAATGCTCCTCAAGTCTCACACCACGGCTCCCTCTTCCACAACCGTACCCAGGCTCATCTTCTCGTAGTCCTGCTAATTCAGGGAACGGTCCATGTCCAGCGGTCATGAAGCCTCCCACCAGAGGAGACACTGCACCACCACCGAGTCACCTCAATGATACCTGTTCCAGTCAACGTTGGCAAGTGTTGCTGTTTTCACCACTGTCGAGGACTGAAAGCTTGGTGTATGGAGAAATAATAAGGAGGAAAGACAGGGGAGAGGGTGGAGGGAGAAGGGAGAGAGGAGAGGTGGGGGTGGAGGAGACAGCTCGGGAGTTGGGGCCTCTCGGCTGCTCAAGTTCAGAGAATCTTCCCCCCCCCCCCCCCCCGCCCCACCATCCATCTCCCCCTCTCCCAATTTCTAGCTCGACTAAGGTACCACGGCACACACACACACACATACACCCACACACACACACACACACACACACACACTCACACACACACACACACACACACACACACACACCGCGCGCGCGCGCGCGCTCGCGCTCGCGAGCGCACACATATTCTCTTTCTCTCTCTCTCTCTCCCTGGCCACACTCCAAAAGTGGAGTCACTGTTTCATAGGCATACTTGTTGACTAGTTCCCACAACGGAGAAAGCATAACTTCTCATCCTTTTTTTTTTTCCTTTCTTTTTTTTTTCTTTCTTTCTTCTTTTTTTTTTTTTTTTTGCTACCCGCACTCCCTAATCGTTCCCAGTGACTTACCCTGTCATCGACACGGCGCGAGTTGCCCCGCTTTGGCTTGCTTGCAGTAGAGGATGAAGATTGGGGGGGGGGGGGGGGGGAGGGGGGTGCGGTGGGGATTGTTTCCCCTGCCCCTCACACGTCAGCAGGAGAGCGGGAGTGATGACGGCGAGATACCCACCAAGAGCTAGCTACCCCTGTTCCCAGCCCACGTCGTCAGTCAGTCAGAAAACTAATGGCCTCTTTTGAGGGGTTGGAGAGAGAGAGAGAGAGAGAGAGAGAGAGAGAGAGAGAGAGAGAGAGAGAGAGAGAGAGAGAGAGAGAGAGAGGAGTGTGTGTGTGACTGACAGAGACATAGAGAAAGAGAGAGACACACAAAGACAGAGAGAGAAATTACGTCCAATATAAATGCAGAGGAGAGAGAGAGAGAGAGAGAGAGAGAAGAGAAGAGAGAGAGAGAGAGTCCGAGAGTCCGAGTGTTTATTGTACATCAGCCATAGGCCATAATACAAACACAAAAAGAGAGGTGGCGGGGAGATGGAAAAGGAGAATGGAGGCGTGGGGGACAGGGGTGATCAAAAACAAAAATCAAGCAAAAACTACTAGCTCCATTAGTAACAAAATGTACACACAACTCATTTATTATCGTTTACGTGGTCAACTTCGAGAAACTGTTTTCGCATATTAATAGCATGGAAAATATACTTGGTTAGGTATTGACAATCTGTCCTTCTCACTGCTCGGAGTAACGACTGCAAAGGCATTGCTGAGATTTGTTGTAAGAACTTCTTTCTGAGATCAGTGTATAAAGGACATTCAAATATGACGTGATTTTCATCCTCAATTTTTGAAGCACATACCACACAGTTTCGGTCAGATGGACAGTTGCTAAATCTGTGCAAATTATTATTTAGAGGAAGTGTCCCGAATCGAATTTGTGACATAGCTACTCTAAAACAATACGTGTCCATAAACGAAATGTATTTTGAGAGAGAGAGAGAGAGAGAGAAGAGAGAGAGAGAGAGAGAGAGAGAGAGAGAGAGAGAGAGAGAGAGAGAGAGCATAAAATGACAACGTGTAAAACTTTGAACCACCGATCTGATTTTTAATTCAGGCTTCTGTCCGTTTAAAACCCGCCTCATCTTCAATACAAACGAATGAATTGTGTCTGTCAGGATCAGAGGTCAAAAAGGAAATTCTTTCTATGTTCAGTCACACTGATGATGATGATGATGATGATGATGATGATGATGATGATGATGATGATGATGTTGGTGGTGGTGGTGATGATGTTGGTGGTGATGATGATGATGATGATGATGATGATATTGATATTGTTATTTTCTATTATCATTGCTATTATTATCATAATTATCATTACTATTATTATTGTCAATTATTATTATTATTATTGTTGTTGTTATCATTATTATTTTTATTAGTTCGTGCAACAGATATAGTACCTTCCTCTGATCGGTAGACTGGACGATTGGGTTTCCGGCTTTCATGTCCTCTGACCCTTTCCAGCCTTGGCTTAGGGCTGTATCAGACCAACTGACATAGGCTAGAACACCAAGGCTACATCAAAATGTTGTTATGTTCTGCATAATTATGCGGGATTGTCTTCAGTCGCAACAAGCTCCTAGCATAACACCATCAGTCTCCAAAATCCCCCGAAGTCGGAGTGTGGCTGCCCATGTGGCGGGGTAATCAAAAACGGTCACACACGTAATGTTCTCAACCCCAGCTGATGCACTTGTACCATAGTGTTCAAGTACTTCGGCTGTTCGGATGATCCCTGGAGTCTTTTAGCCAGGGTATGACAACAAACAACAACATTTCCTCTGATTGATAGATTGGTGATCGGATTTCCGGCTTTCATGTCCTCTGACTGATAGACTGGTGATCGGATTTCCGGCTTTCATGTCCTCTGACTGATAGACTGGTGATCGGATTTCCGGCTTTCATGTCCTCTGACTGATAGACTGGTGATCGGATTTCCGGTTTTCATGTCCTCTGATTGGAAGACTGGTGATCGGATTTCCGGCTTTCTTGTCCTCTGACTGATAGACTGGTGATCGGATTTCCAGCTTTCATGTCCTCTTATTGGAAGGCTGGTGAACGGGTTTCTCACTTTCATGAAAGCAGGCAACACTAGTGTGAAAATGGCGAATTCTCGGTTTATTTGATCATCCCTCTTTCCTCTCCTGCCCATCTACCTGGCATCCCTTTTTCTCTCCCACCTAGCCTTTTTTTTTTCTTTTTCTTTTTTTTTTTTAAATCTATAAGAGATTTAGAATGAGCAAAACGTAATACTAATGGCAGTGTATCATTAGAAAAACGATTTCTTTTTTTCTGACATCCAGCCGTTAAAACAACATCTATCTTACTTGTTTTGAAGATGAGGTGGTGGATTTGAAATGGAAAGTAGGTGAATCAGTGTGTAGATCTTTAAACTTCGTCTTTGGTAGTTTGTTTGTTTGTTTGTTTGTTTTCCATCTCTGTCTCTTGTCTTAAAAGATACAACCATAATTATATGTTGGGGTGCATGATTCTCCTAACGTCTAAATTTCTTTGCGATGCGTACCTGATAGGACCCGCTGTTTACCTGTCGATAAAGCCTGGTTGGAGTATAACAGAAGGCTGCACATGTGTGGTGTCGCTAACGGGATGCACTGTCCTTAATGGGTGCGCACCACTAATTGTTTTCATTCCACATCCATCTTGCGCCCAATTTGAGGAGACAAGTGATTGCTCGTTCTTAGTTTTCATTGTCTTCAATGTTGTTTGTCTTGCCTGAAGAAGACCAAAGAGGTCGAAACGCGTCGTGTCTTCTCTTGTAATTTTTTTATGTCTTTTTCGTTCGGCGGTACAGTAACTTTTAATTAAAGTTTATTTACTGCGCAAGTCTGAGGTCAGCCCGAGTGCGAATTAATTAAGAACTGATTGGCATTTTTTTTTCTTCTGGATTAAAATCGACGTAACTGCAACAAACCAGGGCGAAATGGATTATAAAATGAAAGTTCAGTCGTGATTTGTTATTTCTGTAGTGCGTGTGTCGGTTTGTTTCTTTTTTTTTTTTTTTTTTTTTTTTAGGACAGAACGCGTTAGCGACATCAGACACGTGCGACTGTTTTGTTTACAAACTTGAGGGACACCTCTCTCACATTCTGGCCCCGGAGCAAAAATGAAAAAAAAAAAAAAAAAAAAATCATGACGATTTATCGAAACTTCTCAAGCCCCTCCCCCCCCCCCCCCCCTACACACACACTCCCATCCTACACACACACACACACACACACACACACACACACACACACACACACACACACACACACACACAGCGTTTAAAAACATTTAAAAAAAAAAAAAGGGGGAGAACGTAGACCCCAGCCGAGGAGGAGTGAATCTTGGATCCGCTTTTTGAATTGGTACATGAGTGAAACCAAATTTCCTTTCCGCCATGGGAAGTAATATCTGGTACAAAATGAAGGAATTACTTCTCTTGTCACTTTTCTTCGTTTTTTTTTTTTTTTTTTTTTTTTTTTTTTTTTACATAGGATATACAAACGTATAGAATGTCCAGATTTTATGTCGTAGAAAACTTTGATATTCCAAGAAAATACTCATAGTCATCAATTTCTGACAGTAACGTATGTTAAGTGGAACTTTTGTTATAGTCTTATCAACAATATGAAAACATCCGGGATCTGCTTTGTGATTTGGATCCGCACAAACATTTCACGGCTTCGTCTTTAGGGATTGAGTGAATTTTTCGACCGAAGTTCATTAAAATCAATAGAACCGTTTGTGCGCAATGAAACCTGTAGCAAAATCTTGTTGAAAGATCCTGGATCGATCTACTGTTCGAACCGGATCCATTCGACGGATCCGCAGTGAGGATCCGCTTTAAGATCTGCACCAACATTTCATGGGTTCATTCTTAGGCCATATTCAATCTTTCGACGAGGTTCGGTTGGAATAGGTTTTGATGGTTTTTATGTACTTCTGATGACAAACAAATAAAAAGAAAACAACGCATGCGGCTGGCAACAGAACCTCCTTGACGGAGTAGGCGTACAAAGTGAAGTGATCTGTATAGCCCGTTTGCCAAGATGACGATAATGAATTTCAGTTACAATCCCCGGAACGGATGAGATTCTGGTAGGACTGGCAGTCGCCGCTGGGGCAAAGAGCGTTCCGTTTTAGTACCGGGGGAGGGGGGGGGGGGGGGGGGGTGGGGGGGGGATAAAAAGTGGCCACTGCGCAGGTGCTAATGACATTAGTGATTTGTAGGGGGAGCCGACCACCCACGAAAAGACCTTCCAGTGGAAGTCATCCGACATGTGCATGTTGTTAGAAACGCGGAGTATGTACGAATCTGAATTGTGTTCATTATCGGTCATTTTGATGCAGGAAACTGATGTACAAGGTAACAAATTGCAGTGATTCAAGATTGAAAAAGTCTAAGCCTTTTGTTGCTTTGAGGGAATTGGAGGATACGATGGGAACCCCCCCCCCCCCCCCCCCCCCCCCCCCCCCCCCCCCCCCACAGAACTGATTCATAACGAACTAGCGTTGAACGCCTTCCTTGCGCTGAACTCTGAAGCGACCCAAGCGAAGTGAATTTTCGTTGTCCTGTTTGTTTGTATCTTGCCTGAAGAAGACCTAAGAGGTCGAAACGCATCGTGTTTTGTCTTGTGAGTCGTTTGTCCACGTTTCTCTGGGCGGTTCGCAAACATTTAAGATTTGTTCAGATTTCCGCCTGCAGTCATCTCACTTTGCAACTAAACGTAAACAGTTTCTCAATCCTGACATTTGCGCTGTTATACCATGGACACATTGTAGGTGCGGTTACTTTTGTGTGTGTGCGTGCGCGTGTGTGTGTGTGTGCGTGTGCGTGCGTCGCGTGGTGTGTGTGGTGTGTGTGTGTGGTGTGTGTGTGTGTGTGTGTGTGTGTGTGTGTGAGCGAACGGAAAAGAGGTAAATAACGAATGAGAAAGGCAATTTCAGCTCTCAGTATAGTGTTCTGAACTCTGGTTCAGATTAATGCTGCTTTCGGAACCAGTTCGACTAGAACAGATACAGACACAAGGCACAAAGAACATGCAAGATTTTTTTTTTTCTGAGAAAAAAAAAGTTCCAAGATTGTCCATGCACCTTGATCTAACACATGCATACAACAAAAACTGGACACATGAAGAAACACAAATTCCATAGATTCAGATGATCGATGCAGTTACGCCTAGAGAAGTAAACTCTGTTCTTTGAAACTTCAATGATCGATGCCAGTTACGCCTAAGAAGAAGTAAACTCCTGTTCTTTGAAACTTCAATGATCGATGCCAGTTACGCCTAAGAAGAAGTAAACTCCTGTTCTTTGAAACTTCAGCGGACGCTGAGTCAAGGTAGATGGACAAAGGCTTTTTTTGGCTCTGATCTCTCGTTGAATCGATCCAGACTGGGAAAACACTGAGTGTTGTAACAAGCTCAAAGTCTTTAATTGCAGTAGAAGATCCACGAATCAACACTCAGTGACCCTCGCAACAATCCGAAAACTAAAACGTGTCCTTCTCAAACACTTTCAATCTTAATTTTCTTTCCCAATTCCATCATTTGACCTCTCATTCTCTCAATTCTTCATACATCATAAAATCGAAAGTTTAAGAAACACGGGGAGCGACAGCCAATCCAAAATCGTAGAGTATTCCAGAATGTTCGATGATTATGACGTGGCAGGGACAGTTAAAATGCATGAAAAATTCTTGAAAGACCGAGTACCGTTACATGTTACAGTCAGTCAAAATGCACGGAACATTCAAGAAACATTTCCTGGAAACTTCTGGCACTTCCTGCCAAGAACTGGTATTTCAAAGAACCTCCGGAATCATTACGTAATTTGTGCT
>CM065742.1:20624276-20626776 GCA_033310375.1 Conus canariensis | reverse complement strand
ACTACACACACACACACACACACACACACACACACACACCACACACACACACACAACACACGCACGCACGCACGCACGCACGCACGTTAGGCAACGATCAATCAAAGTCTGTGTGACAAACAAAAGCCGGCAGAGAACTGAAAGAGGATTCAGCCGTATTATGAACACCGGCGCCGTTCGCTTTTTAACGGGTAGTGCCCGGTCATGCACAGGTCTGGCTGACCCATCCACCTTTCCCACATGTCAATACCAACAATCGTTTCTACCAATCACGATGAAGTTTACACAATTCAACTCAATCACACAGCCCGACATACTTTAATACCCAGTAATGGCAAACATGAAAAACAAAAACGAAATTTAAATAATCTAGTGTCAAATTCAGCTTATTTCTGTTTGTAAAGCCAATTTTTTTTCAATACCAACAAGTTAAGTATTGTCTTTATGGGCTTTATAGGTGAAATTTCATGAAACTTGACTGAGTATAATCAGTAGCAAAGTGAGGCGACTGCAGGCGGAAATCTAAACAAGTCTTGAAAACCTTAAGTAATAACATCCGCCAAACATGAACAAACGAATCACAAGACAAAACACGACGCGTTTCGACCTCTTAGGTCTTCTTCAGGCAAGATAAACGACACACAGGACAACGAAAATGAAGAACACCCATCTTACGCCGGATTTGACGAGAGAAGTGATCGCTCGTTCTTCATTTTCGTTGTCCTGAGTGTTGTTTATCTGACCTGAAGACGACCAAAGAGGTCGAAACGCGACGTGTTTTGTCTTGTGATTCGTTTGTTCATGTCTGGCGGATGTATTATTTATACTTTTTTTTAAATTTGGGTACGATCAGCCATGTTCTTTTTCCCTGTGCACTAAAATAATCAACGAGCTTTGATTGGTAGAGAGAAAATGTGGTATTTTTCTTACGCCACCCTCTCAATGGCACAGTTGATCCCACACGTTTTGAACAGGGGCAGATCAGTTTGTCCATAAAGGGGGAAAGGGTGGGTGGGTAGGATAAGGATGGGGGTGGATGGTGGTGGGGGGTGGGGGTGGATGGGGGTGAGGGTGGGGGTTTGGGGTGGATGGTGATGGGGCTGGAGAGGTATGACGGGTGGGTTCGATTTCTTTTTTTTTTTTTGAGGGTGGAGGGGGGGGGGGGTCTGCCGTGTTGAAATGGTTGTTGGGTGGTGGAGGGAAGAGGGAGAGGGAGAGAAGAAAAAGGAGAGGAAGCCCCTCCCACCCACCCACCCACACACACACTCCCTCTAAAAATGTAAAGAAAAAAAAAAGAAAATCATAATTGTTGATCGAATCGAGAAATATATCCCCAAAAGCATTTATTTCATGCCAAATGATAGCGTCAAAATTTTCTATTTGTTCGTTTGTTTTCAATTTCACATAATTTGACGATATGGTGATATCTCATACACACACACACACACACACACACACACACACACACACACACACACACACACACACACACACACACACGCACGCACGCGCGCGCGCATGCACGCACGCACACACACACACACACACACACGCACGCACACACACAGACACACACACACACACACACACACACACACACACACACATTCACACACTCACGCACACACGCAGACACACATTCACACACACACGCACACACACGCACAAGCACACACACATACACACACACACACACACACACACACACACACACACACACACACACACACAATCACACACACACCACACACACACACACACACACACACACACACACACACACACACACACACAATCACACACACACACACAGGGCAAAAGTGGCATGGGGCGAAATGACAAAATGACACCGGCAGGGGCAAAATAGGAAAGGGCAAAATGACTACGGGTGAATCGGAATGCCCCCCCCTGCCCACCCACCCCCCTCTCCCCCTCCCCCCCCCCCCCCAAACACACACACACCGACACCCTCCCCCCTCCAACGTTCTGATTCTAGCTCTGTATTTTTCTTCGTTGAAGAAGTGCGTGCAAAGCAGACGAACCAAGCTTAAGGTGATCTTTAGCCACCAGCAGATATCACCGTTTTGTGTTTTCTTTTTTTTTTTTTTCCCTCCGTCATTTGCGTCACGCTTCCAATCACCAAAGATGTCAAAGAACTTGGCACCAGAGACTAAAAAGTCTATGGCAAGTTAACAGTTGTTTCTTTTCATTTCCAACGTATGTTTTTTGTTTGTTTGTTTGTTTTTTTTTGGTGCCACCTGCAGACCAGCTCTCGCATCTTAAGATGAGGTAGAAGGGTTTGTTTGTGAGTGATTTGAATTTGGTTTTTTTCCATTGACCTTTAAAAGTGCGTTTTACCTGACGATTGTTATTGGTACTTGAAGAATATGTACGTGTGTGTGTGTGTGTGTGTGTGTGTGTGTGTGTGTGTGTGTGTGTGTGTGTGTGTGTGTGTGTGTGTGAGTATGAGTGTGTGTTGTGTGTGTGTGTGTGTGTGTGT
>CM065742.1:20611776-20619276 GCA_033310375.1 Conus canariensis | reverse complement strand
TGCTGGAGGTGGTCACAATCGTCTTTTCTTTCTGTCTTCTTTTTCTTTTGTCTTTCCATTCCTTTCATATTTTGTAAAGCTGTTGTTCCGTCAATCCATTCCCAGCAAATTAATCAATCATTGCTGATATCGTTCCAGTCTGTTCTCGTTCTAGCATTAGATCATCCATTTATTGATGTCTTTCTTTATTCGGTCATTCGTGCACGACGCAGGTATTCCTTGGTCGTTGGCGCATTCATCCACACATTCATTCATCATTCCATTTCAATCCCTCACATATGCAAGTGACGTGACCACTGGGAGAGGAGAGGGGCAGGACTGGAGGGGTGGGATGGGGTGGGAAGGGTGGGGAGGGGCATCAAAGCGCGTGATCCGACAAGTGAAAAGCACGCCTGTATGAATGATGCAGAGGCTGGATATTTCTTTTCTGCTTTTCCCTTCTTTCTTTTCTGCTTTCACTTTCTTTTCTTTTTTTCTGCTTTCACTTTCACTTTCTTTTCTTTTCTAATTTCACTTTCTTTCTTACTTTTCACTTTTTTCACTTTCTTTTCTACTTTCACTTTTTTCACTTTCTTTTCTACTTTCACTTTTTTCACTTTCTTTTCTACTTCCACTTTTTTCACTTTCTTTTCTACTTTCACTTTCTTTTCTACCTTACACTTTCTTTTCTGCTTTTCTTGTGCTCTTTTCCCCCTCTCCTGTATCAACATTACACCGGTGCACTGTTTAGTAGTTCCTATGAGGGGATCGGGGAGCTGGACAGCGCTGATACCTCCCCATTCATCTGGGAGTGCTGTGAGGGAATCGGGGAGTTGGACAGCGCTGATACCTCCCCATTCATCTGGCAGTGCTGTGAGGGGATCGGGGAGTTGGACAGCGCTGATACCTGATACCTCCCCATTCATCTGGAGTGCTGTGAGGGGATCGGGGAGTTGGACAGCGCTGATACCTCCCCATTCATCTGGCAGTGCTGATGGGGGATCGGGGAGTTGGACAGCGCTGATACCTGATACCTCCCCATTCATCTGGGAGTGCTGTGAGGGGATCGGGGAGTTGGACAGCGCTGATACCTCCCCATTCATCTGGCAGTGCTGTGGGGGGATCGGGGAGTTGGACAGCGCTGATACCTCCCCATTCATCTGGGAGTGCTGTGAGGGGATCGGGGAGTTGGACAGCGCTGATACCTGATACCTCCCCATTCATCTGGCAGTGCTGTTGGGGGATCGGGGAGTTGGACAGCGCTGATACCTGATACCTCCCCATTCATCTGACAGTGCTGTGAGGGGATCGGGGAGTTGGACAGCGCTGATACCTGATACCTCCCCATTCATCTGGAGTGCTGTGAGGGGATCGGGGAGTTGGACAGCGCTGATACCTGATACCTCCCCATTCATCTGGGAGTGCTGTGGGGGGATCGAGTAGTTGGACAGCGCTGATACCTCCCCATTCATCTGGCAGTGCTGTGGTGGGATCGGGGAGTTGGACAACGCTGATACCTCCCCATTCATCTGACAGTGCTGTGAGGGGATCGGGGAGTTGGACAGCGCTGATACCTGATACCTCCCCATTCATCTGACAGTGCTGTGGGGGGATCGGGGAGTTGGACAGCGCTGATACCTCCCCATTCATCTGGCAGTGCTGTTGGGGGATCGGGGAGTTGGACAGCGCTGATACCTCCCCATTCATCTGGCAGTGCTGTGGGGGGATCGGGGAGTTGGACAGCGCTGATACCTCCCCATTCATCTGGGAGTGCTGTGAGGGGATCGGGGAGTTGGACAGCGCTGATACCTGATACCTCCCCATTCATCTGGCAGTGCTGTGAGGGGATCGGGGAGTTGGACAGCGCTGATACCTCCCCATTCATCTGGCAGTGCTGTGGGGGGATCGGGGAGTTGGACAGCGCTGATACCTGATACCTCCCCATTCATCTGGGAGTGCTGTGAGGGGATCGGGGAGTTGGACAGCGCTGATACCTCCCCATTCATCTGGCAGTGCTGTGAGGGGATCGGGGAGTTGGACAGCGCTGATACCTCCCCATTCATCTGGCAGTGCTGTGAGGGGATCGGGGAGTTGGACAGCGCTGATACCTCCCCATTCATCTGGCAGTGCTGTTGGGGATCGGGGAGTTGGACAGCGCTGATACCTGATACCTCCCCATTCATCTGGCAGTGCTGTTGAGGGATCGGGGAGTTGGACAGCGCTGATACCTGATACCTCCCCATTCATCTGACAGTGCTGTGAGGGGATCGGGGAGTTGGACAACGCTGATACCTCCCCATTCATCTGGCAGTGCTGTGGGGGGATCGAGGAGTTGGACAGCGCTGATACCTCCCCATTCATCTGACAGTGCTGTGGGGGATCGGGGAGTTGGACAGTGCTGATACCTCCCCATTCATCTGGCAGTGCTGTGAGGGGATCGGGGAGTTGGACAACGCTGATACCTCCCCATTCATCTGGGAGTGCTGTGGGGGATCGGGGAGTTGGACAGCGCTGATACCTCCCCATTCATGCTGTCAGCTGCTGCAGTGGTGGGGGATCGGGGAGTTGGACAGCGCTGATACCTCCCCATTCATCTGGCAGTGCTGTTGGGGGATCGGGGAGTTGGACAGCGCTGATACCTGATACCTCCCCATTCATCTGGCAGTGCTGTTGAGGGATCGGGGAGTTGGACAGCGCTGATACTGATACCTCCCCATTCATCTGACAGTGCTGTGAGGGGATCGGGGAGTTGGACAACGCTGATACCTCCCCATTCATCTGGCAGTGCTGTGGGGGGATCGAGGAGTTGGACAGCGCTGATACCTCCCCATTCATCTGACAGTGCTGTGGGGGATCGGGGAGTTGGACAGTGCTGATACCTCCCCATTCATCTGGCAGTGCTGTGAGGGGATCGGGGAGTTGGACAACGCTGATACCTCCCCATTCATCTGACAGTGCTGTTGGGGGATCGGGGAGTTGGACAGCGCTGATACCTCCCCATTCATCTGTCAGTGCTGTTGGGGGATCGGGGAGTTGGACAGCGCTGATACCTCCCCATTCATCTGCAGTGCTGTTGGGGGATCGGGGAGTTGGACAGCGCTGACACCTGATACCTCCCCATTCATCTGACAGTGCTATGAGGGGATCGGGGAGTTGGACAGCGCTGATACCTGATACCTCCCCATTCATCTGGCAGTGCTGTGAGGGGATCGGGGAGTTTGACAGCGCTGATACCTGATACCTCCCCATTCATCTGACAGTGCTGTTGGGGGATCGGGGAGTTGGACAGCGCTGATACCTGATACCTCCCCATTCATCTGACAGTGCTGTGGGGGGATCGGGGAGTTGGACAGCGCTGATACCTGATACCTCCCCATTCATCTGACAGTGCTGTTGGGGGATCGGGGAGTTGGACAGCGCTGATACCTGATACCTCCCCATTCATCTGACAGTGCTGTGGGGGGATCGGGGAGTTGGACAGCGCTGATACCTGATACCTCCCCATTCATCTGACAGTGCTGTGAGGGGATCGGGGAGTTGGACAGCGCTGATACCTCCCCATTCATCTGGCAGTGCTATGAGGGGATCGGGAGTTGGACAGCGCTGATACCTGATACCTCCCCATTCATCTGACAGTGCTGTGAGGGAATCGGGGAGTTGGACAGCGCTGATACCTGATACCTCCCCATTCATCTGACAGTGCTGTGGGGGGATCGGGGAGTTGGACAGCGCTGATACCTCCCCATTCATCTGGCAGTGCTGTGAGGGAATCGGGGAGTTGGACAGCGCTGATACCTGATACCTCCCCATTCATCTGACAGTGCTGTGAGGGGATCGGGGAGTTGGACAGCGCTGATACCTCCCCATTCATCTGACAGTGCTGTGAGGGAATCGGGGAGTTGGACAGCGCTGATACCTGATACCTCCCCATTCATCTGACAGTGCTGTGAGGGGATCGGGGAGTTGGACAGCGCTGATACCTGATACCTCCCCATTCATCTGACAGTGCTGTGAGGGAATCGGGGAGCTGGACAGCGCTGATACCTGATACCTCCCCATTCATCTGGCAGTGCTATGAGGGGATCGGGGAGTTGGACAGCGCTGATACCTGATACCTCCCCATTCATCTGACAGTGCTGTGGGGGGATCGGGGAGTTGGACAGCGCTGATACCTCCCCATTCATCTGGCAGTGCTGTGGTGGGATCGGGGAGTTGGACAACGCTGATACCTCCCATTCATCTGACAGTGCTGTGAGGGGATCGGGGAGTTGGACAGCGCTGATACCTGATACTCCCATTCATCTGACAGTGCTGTGGGGGGATCGGGGAGTTGGACAGCGCTGATACCTCCCCATTCATCTGGCAGTGCTGTTGGGGGATCGGGGAGTTGGACAGCGCTGATACCTCCCCATTCATCTGGCAGTGCTGTGGGGGGATCGGGGAGTTGGACAGCGCTGATACCTCCCCATTCATCTGGGAGTGCTGTGAGGGGATCGGGGAGTTGGACAGCGCTGATACCTGATACCTCCCCATTCATCTGGCAGTGCTGTGAGGGGATCGGGGAGTTGGACAGCGCTGATACCTCCCCATTCATCTGGCAGTGCTGTGGGGGGGATCGGGAGTTGGAACGCGCTGATACCTGATACCTCCCCATTCATCTGGGAGTGCTGTGAGGGGATCGGGGAGTTGGACAGCGCTGATACCTCCCCATTCATCTGGCAGTGCTGTGAGGGGATCGGGGAGTTGGACAGCGCTGATACCTCCCCATTCATCTGGCAGTGCTGTGAGGGGATCGGGGATGTTGGACAGCGCTGATACCTCCCCATTCATCTGGCAGTGCTGTTGGGGATCGGGGAGTTGGACAGCGCTGATACCTGATACCTCCCCATTCATCTGGCAGTGCTGTTGAGGGATCGGGGAGTTGGACAGCGCTGATACCTGATACCTCCCCATTCATCTGACAGTGCTGTGAGGGGATCGGGGAGTTGGACAACGCTGATACCTCCCCATTCATCTGGCAGTGCTGTGGGGGGATCGAGGAGTTGGACAGCGCTGATACCTCCCCATTCATCTGACAGTGCTGTGGGGGGATCGGGGAGTTGGACAGTGCTGATACCTCCCCATTCATCTGGCAGTGCTGTGAGGGGATCGGGGAGTTGGACAACGCTGATACCTCCCCATTCATCTGGGAGTGCTGTGGGGGGATCGGGGAGTTGGACAGCGCTGATACCTCCCCATTCATCTGTCAGTGCTGTTGGGGGATCGGGGAGTTGGACAGCGCTGATACCTCCCCATTCATCTGGCAGTGCTGTTGGGGGATCGGGGAGTTGGACAGCGCTGATACCTGATACCTCCCCATTCATCTGGCAGTGCTGTTGAGGGATCGGGGAGTTGGACAGCGCTGATACCTGATACCTCCCCATTCATCTGACAGTGCTGTGAGGGGATCGGGGAGTTGGACAACGCTGATACCTCCCCATTCATCTGGCAGTGCTGTGGGGGGATCGAGGAGTTGGACAGCGCTGATACCTCCCCATTCATCTGACAGTGCTGTGGGGGGATCGGGGAGTTGGACAGTGCTGATACCTCCCCATTCATCTGGCAGTGCTGTGAGGGGATCGGGGAGTTGGACAACGCTGATACCTCCCCATTCATCTGACAGTGCTGTGGGGGGATCGGGGAGTTGGACAGCGCTGATACCTCCCCATTCATCTGTCAGTGCTGTTGGGGGATCGGGGAGTTGGACAGCGCTGATACCTCCCCATTCATCTGGCAGTGCTGTTGGGGGATCGGGGAGTTGGACAGCGCTGACACCTGATACCTCCCCATTCATCTGACAGTGCTATGAGGGGATCGGGGAGTTGGACAGCGCTGATACCTGATACCTCCCCATTCATCTGGCAGTGCTGTGAGGGGATCGGGGAGTTTGACAGCGCTGATACCTGATACCTCCCATTCATCTGACAGTGCTGTTGGGGGATCGGGGAGTTGGACAGCGCTGATACCTGATACCTCCCCATTCATCTGACAGTGCTGTGGGGGGATCGGGGAGTTGGACAGCGCTGATACCTGATACCTCCCCATTCATCTGACAGTGCTGTTGGGGATCGGGGAGTTGGACAGCGCTGATACCTGATACCTCCCCATTCATCTGACAGTGCTGTGGGGGGATCGGGGAGTTGGACAGCGCTGATACCTGATACCTCCCCATTCATCTGACAGTGCTGTGAGGGGATCGGGGAGTTGGACAGCGCTGATACCTCCCCATTCATCTGGCAGTGCTATGAGGGGATCGGGGAGTTGGACAGCGCTGATACCTGATACCTCCCCATTCATCTGACAGTGCTGTGAGGGAATCGGGGAGTTGGACAGCGCTGATACCTGATACCTCCCCATTCATCTGACAGTGCTGTGGGGGGATCGGGGAGTTGGACAGCGCTGATACCTCCCCATTCATCTGGCAGTGCTGTGAGGGAATCGGGGAGTTGGACAGCGCTGATACCTGATACCTCCCCATTCATCTGACAGTGCTGTGAGGGGATCGGGGAGTTGGACAGCGCTGATACCTCCCCATTCATCTGACAGTGCTGTGAGGGAATCGGGGAGTTGGACAGCGCTGATACCTGATACCTCCCCATTCATCTGACAGTGCTGTGAGGGGATCGGGGAGTTGGACAGCGCTGATACCTGATACCTCCCCATTCATCTGACAGTGCTGTGAGGGAATCGGGGAGCTGGACAGCGCTGATACCTGATACCTCCCCATTCATCTGGCAGTGCTATGAGGGGATCGGGGAGTTGGACAGCGCTGATACCTGATACCTCCCCATTCATCTGACAGTGCTGTGGGGGGATCGGGGAGTTGGACAGCGCTGATACCTCCCCATTCATCTGGCAGTGCTGTGAGGGAATCGGGGAGTTGGACAGCGCTGATACCTGATACCTCCCCATTCATCTGGGAGTGCTGTGGGGGGATCGGGGAGTTGGACAACGCTGATACCTCCCCATTCATCTGGCAGTGCTGTGAGGGGATCGGGGAGTTGGACAGCGCTGATACCTGATACCTCCCCATTCATCTGACAGTGCTGTGGGGGGATCGGGGAGTTGGACAGCGCTGATACCTGATACCTCCCCATTCATCTGACAGTGCTGTGGGGGGATCGGGGAGTTGGACAGCGCTGATACCTGATACCTCCCCATTCATCTGACAGTGCTGTGGGGGGATCGGGGAGTTGGACAGCGCTGATACCTGATACCTCCCCATTCATCTGACAGTGCTGTGGGGGGATCGGGGAGTTGGACAACGCTGATACCTCCCCATTATCTGGCAGTGCTGTGAGGGGATCGGGGAGTTGGACAGCGCTGATACCTGATACCTCCCCATTCATCTGGGAGTGCTGTGGGGGGATCGGGGAGTTGGACAGCGCTGATACCTGATACCTCCCCATTCATCTGGGAGTGCTGTGGGGGGATCGGGGAGTTGGACAGCGCTGATACCTGATACCTCCCCATTCATCTGGG
>CM065742.1:20594276-20604276 GCA_033310375.1 Conus canariensis | reverse complement strand
TGGTTACTGTCAGGTACGGATGTTTTTCTCATGGCCACAACTAGGCTGAAATGGTTACTGTCAGGTACCGATATTTTGCTCATGGCCAAAACTAGGCTGAAATGATAACTGTCAGGTACCGATATTTTGCTCATGGCCACAACTAGGCTGAAATAGTTACTGTCAGGTACCGATATTTTGCTCACGGCCACAACTAGGCTGAAATAGTTACTGTCAGGTACCGATGTTTTGCTCACGGCCACAACTAGGCTGAAAGGGTTACTGTCAGGTACCGGTGTTTTGCTCACGGCCACAACTAGGCTGAAAGGGTTACTGTCAGGTACCGATGTTTTGCTCACGGCCACAACTAGGCTGAAAGGGTTACTGTCAGGTACCGATGTTTTGCTCACGGCCACAACTAGGCTGAAAGGGTTACTGTCAGGTACCGATGTTTTGCTCACGGCCACAACTAGGCTGAAAGGGTTACTGTCAGGTACCGATATTTTGCCCACGGCCACAACTAGGCTGAAAGGGTTACTGTCAGGTACCGATATTTTGCTCACGGCCACAACTAGGCTGAAAGGGTTACTGTCAGGTACGGATATTTTGCCCATGGCCACAACTAGGCTGAAATGGTAACTGTCAGGTACAGATATTTTACCCATGGCCACAACTAGGCTGAAATGGTAACTGTCAGGTACGGATATTTTGCTCATGGCCACAACTAGGCTGAAATGGTAACTGTCAGGTACGGATATTTTGCCCATGGCCACAACTAGGCTGAAATGGTAACTGTCAGGTACGGATATTTTGCCCATGGCCACAACTAGGCTGAAATGGTAACTGTCAGGTACGGATATTTTGCCCATGGCCACAACTAGGCTGAAATGGTAACTGTCAGGTACGGATATTTTGCCCATGGCCACAACTAGGCTGAAATGGTAACTGTCAGGTACGGATATTTTGCCCATGGCCACAACTAGGCTGAAATGGTAACTGTCAGGTACGGATATTTTGCCCATGGCCACAACTAGGCTGAAATGGTAACTGTCCAGTCCAACAAAGACCGAAACCATCCCAGCAATGTCAGACTAAAGAGGACATGACAACCTTCGCAATCTTGCCAGTGTGTGAAGACGATGAGGTGCGAAACAACCATCACGTACATCAACTACAGATCATCATACTCGATGTGAATTGACAGTGGCGATGGTGCGAGTCAGACATCAACAACGACAAGCAACAGCTGATGGCAGAACAAGACGTAATCTGGCGCTCGGTGGATTGCTCTGTGTGGGTGCACGATCACTTTTACAGCTGTTCATTTTTTTCCCCCTCTACTTTTCACAGTGTGTTAAGAATATTTATGAATCATTTATGTATGTCATGCACGGATATAACTACTGTATATGTGTGAAAATCTCCGCGCACTGTCTTCTTTCTGCGCATACGTAAGCTCTCATATTACCTGACTAAAATGTCTGGCGAAAAAGTCGTAATCTGACATCTCCTGGCTACGTAGATGACGATGGCACGAATTTAAACGACATATGTTGAAGGCGCAAGCATTCCAGCCTGAATTTAGGATGCAGATGAGGATGGCATCAGCAACATCAGGCAGAAGCGGACGGACGGCATTTTGAAGACTGTCTGAAACCTTCTGAAGGTGGAGAGACTCATCTTTCTGCCAGCTACGATTCCTTTTCTCCTCAACATAAAGTTCGCCCCCCCCCCTCCCCCCTCCCCCCCCCCCCAAAAAAAAATGCACTGCAGATTGAGGATGGGATGGGGTGACGTTAGACTGGAGGGGAACTAAGAGGAGGAGGGAGGGGAGGGGAGGGGGGAAGGATGAGAAATGAAAGCAGAATGAAATAAACAACTATACTAGCAACAAAAACAACTACAATGTAGTACATTTTGACATCATGCAAGCAAAATAAAACAAACAAACAACCAATAAACGAACAACAAACAAACAAACAACAAACAGAAGGATTAGAAATGAAAGCAGAATGAAATACATTCTAAACCAGAGCCCTGAAAGCAATGGCAGAAGCGGCAGAGAGGTGTTCAAGCTGGATCTGGTCAAGGAGGAACAAAAGTGAACTTCATAAGGCTTAATTTCCCTACAAATATCAGGTGTCCCTGTGGCTCAGTGGTTAAAGCGCGAGTCATTAAGTGGAAAATGAGCATGTCCAGAGGGTCATGGGTTCGAATCCCAGCCATGGCTCGTCCCAAGATGGGAAAAAAAAAGGGGGCAGCAGAGGGACATCCGGAGTCATGAACCGGGTGTGGCCCAACCCCCCTAGAGTGTCAGGAGATAAGGGCCGAAACACTTGCTTGAAGGGGGCTTCTCTTCTGAGGACTCTCTGCTGCCACGCTCTCCACGAGTTTCTTTCTACTGATGCATGGGTAAACCATTGACTTCCGGGAATAGGCCGGAGGACGTCCGGGAAAGACCGGAGGACACTGGGAAAGACCAGAACCAAGGGCTATGTGGGCTGGCTCCCCACTTTGCCTTAAACATGTGGCTACTAAAAATAAAAGGAAAAGATGCTTCCAGGATTCACCGAAAGGGGGAGAGAATGATGAATCCATCGGTGCTCAACCAATCATGACTGCAAATCCCAAACGGACTATGAACATGGACCAAATGGAATATCCATGTGTCTGTGGAAAGCGTTTCGCTACCACCCGTGGCATGAAGATCCACAGAACAAAGATGGGATGTGTGAAGACTCATCTGAATGAGCAGCAGCGCACTGCATCAGCAGATAAGACGTCGGAAGACCAAGGCCAGGATTTAAACCACAGTGCCAAGGACATCCACGCTATTGGTTCGGATGAGGAATTTGCACAGGCCCTCGATGCCAGGCGCCTGAAACTCAACCTGCCACGAGCAAACGAAACTGAAGATTGGGAGAAACTGGATGCAAAAATCGTCCAAAGACTCGATGCACTGATAGGGAAAAGCACCCTGGAACACAAACTAGCCACATATGGGGACATTGTGTATGCCACATGTAGAGACGCCTATGGAGCAAAACTACCCAAAGAGAAAACACCTCCAAAGAAATCCAGACGCCAAGAAAAGATGGACAAGATCAGGGTCCAAAAGAAAAACCTCAAGATGCAAATGAAGACCGCACTGCCAGCTGAAAAACAAGGCTTGGAAAAACTGTGGAAAGACCTGAAAGAAAAACACAGTGCCCTCAGCAAAGCGGAATCTGCGAGGAAGAGGAAGAGCAAAAAGAAGAAGACACAAGAGCGCTTCTTCAGAGACCCCTTCCAGTTTGCCAGAACACTGTTTGAGCAGCCAAAATCTGGGACCCTAAGTGTGGACAAAGGAGTTCTTGAGCAGCATCTGAGGAAAACATACTCTGACCCACAGAGCAAAGCACCACTCGAGGTCTGGTGTGGCCAGTTCAATGGCAAGCCTCCAACGTTGGCGGAAATCAAGAAGGTGGTCGACAAAGCCAGAGCCAAATCATCACCAGGGCCAAACGGAATACCTTACCAGCTTTACAAGAAATGTCCCAAGGTGCTGGAGTGGCTCCACAGGCTGCTGCGATCGGCTTGGAGAAACCAGAAGATCAGCGGCCAGTGGATGACGGCAGATGGTGTGTACATCCCCAAAGAGCAAAACTCAAGTGACATTAGCCAGTTCAGGCCAATATCACTACTGAACGTCGAAGGGAAAATCTTCTTCTCTGTCATGGCAGCAAGGCTGACCAAGTACCTGATGGAAAACAAGTACTTGGATGTGTCAGTCCAGAAAGGTGGCATCCCAGGCGTGGCTGGCTGTGTAGAACACGCCACAATGATCTGGGACGCAATCCAAAAAGCAAAAACAGAAAAGAGAGACCTGGACGTAGTGTGGCTTGATCTGGCAAACGCATATGGATCTGTGCCCCATGAGATGATACAGTTGGCTCTTGAGATGTACCATGTGCCAAAGAACATCCGCGACATGCTCAAGAAGTACTTCAATGGCTTCTCAATGCGGTTCTCTACCAAGGAGTACACAACAGACTGGATCAACTTGGAAGTGGGTATTGCAATGGGCTGTGCAATTTCCCCAATACTGTTCGTGCTGGCAATGGAACTCATCTTGAAAGCAGCAACAAACAACGCGAGACAAACAGACCTTGGCGATGGATACAAGATGCCTCCTCTCAAGGCCTTCATGGATGACACTACAGTGATTTCATCCAGAGAAGACGAGACACGTCATGTGCTGGAGAGGCTGGACGACATAGTTGCCTCGTCCAGAATGAAGTTCAAGCCAAAGAAATCACGGAGTCTCTCACTGAGGAAAGGAAAAGTGGCCGGATCTGTGGTCTTCAGTGTTGCCAACCAGGCCATTCCAACAGTCACAGAAGAACCAGTCAAGAGCCTTGGAAGATGGTATGATGATACGCTGAAAGACACACAAAGAGCAAAAGAAACCAAGCAGATGGCGGAGGAAGGCTTGGAGACCATTGACCAGTGTGGGCTCCCTAGCAAATACAAGGTCTGGTGTCTGCAGTTCATGCTGATACCAAAGCTGCTATGGCCTCTGATGATATACGACATCTGCACCAGCATAGTGGAGGCAATGGGAGCCAAAATCAACAAGTTCACAAGGAAATGGCTTGGTGTCCCACCCTGTCTGACTGACATAGCGCTGTACTGTCGCCAAGCAAAGCTGAAACTACCCCTGAAATCCATCCTGGAGGAATACAAAGCAGGGAAGATCAGACTTCAAAGCATGCTGGAGGACTCAGGAGACAAGGTGGTAGAAGCAATTAAGCCCCAGCTGAAGACAGGCAGAAAATGGAAAGTTCAAGAGGCGATGGATTCTGCAAAAGAAAGTCTCAAGATCAGAGAAATAACAGGACACACACAGACCAACAGACAGGGACTGGGGGTGATCAAAACTGAATGGTGGTCAAAGGCCAAAGGAAAAGCCAAAAGAGACATGATGATTCAGGAGATGAGAAAAGAAGAAGACCAAAAAAGACTCCAAAAAGCAGTCCAGCAGAGCCAGCAAGGGCAATGGACAACGTGGGAGAATGCACTCCAAAGAAGTCTCACTTGGAATGACATTTGGCACATGGCCCCTCTCAGGATCAGCTTCATTCTCAGATCTGCATATGACCTTCTGCCCTCAAATGCAAACCTGGTGAAGTGGGGGAAAACAGACGATCCTGCATGCCCCCTCTGCCATGAAAAAACAAACAGTGGAGCAAAAAAAAAAAAAGGGGCAGCAGAGGAACATCCGGAGTCATGAACCGGGTGTGGCCCAACCCCCCTAGAGTGTCAGGAGATAAGGGCCGAAACACTTGCTTGAAGGGGGCTTCTCTTCTGAGGACTCTCTGCTGCCACGCTCTCCACGAGTTTCTTTCTACTAAACAAACAATCATACTAACAACAAAAACAGCTACAATGCAGTATATGTCGATATCATGCGAGCAAAATAAAACAAACAAAGAAACAACAACAAACAAACAAACAACAAAACCAGTGACAAGAAAAACAACAACAATACGGCACATTACAATAGCATGCAGTTGATTGCTGCATTGGCTTATATTCTAGAACACCTCCACCGTCACGACAGATTTCTCCGCGTAAAACTCGGGGCGTCTCTCCTCAGGAATAACGCTGTAATCGCTGTACAGCGCCACTCCCACATGTCTGATTCTGTCTGTGCGGTTTGTTTGTGTATTCGTCAAAACGAATTTCACTACGGAGTGTTGACGTGGACACTTGCCTTGTTGCCATGGGTTCTTTCACATGCGGGTGTACATGCCGCACGTGATGATTCGGTTTACGATATCATCGAAAAACCATGCGCTCAGGCCTTCACTGGAGAGAGAGAGAGAGAGAGAGAGAGAGAGAGAGAGAGAGAGAGAGAGAG
Organism: Conus canariensis; assembly: GCA_033310375.1. Classification (NCBI taxonomy): domain Eukaryota; kingdom Metazoa; phylum Mollusca; class Gastropoda; order Neogastropoda; family Conidae; genus Conus; species Conus canariensis. Next base: position 20,598,395 of record CM065742.1, on the reverse strand, counting down.
AGAGAGAGAGAGAGGATCAGAATGATGATGATGATAATAATAATAATAATAATGATGATAATAATAACAGCTAGAAGAAGAAGAATGACGATGACGATGATGATGAAGTCTATGGTGATGACAATGAGCATGAAGATGATGATGACAATGATGTTGCTGAAGAACAAGAAGATGGTGATGAAGATAATGACGACAACGACGACGACGACGATGATGATGATGGCGATGATACCAGCTACAGAACATTTACAATTAGAATGGTGCACTAAACCGTCCACGTTCACTCGTGACATTCAAAAAAAGCTTCTGTTCTGTAATAAAACCCATCATTATTGTCAACATATGCCCTGCCAGGAACACACATAATGAGCTAAACCAATTATGCCTCAACGAATTCTACAGAAGTGAGCCGGCAACAACGCGCAGTAGCCTCTAGTGAGTGGCCTCCAGGCAGCTCTCTGTTCATAGCTCCCCGTAGACTGAGCAAGAATGTGCCTGTATACGAGAACTGAATCGAGCAGCGAGGGAGCAGCACCGACAGAGCAAAGAAATGTGGAGCGGCAGATGAAAAGAAAGGGGAGGAGGAAGAGAGGAGGAGGAGGAGGAGGAGGAGGAGAAGGAGGAGGAGAATGGAAAGAAAGAAAGAGGGTAAAAGTTACATCTCAGCCCAAAGACCCAGCCGAGTGTGGGAATGAGGCCGATAAACTATGGAAGCACACTATCTCCATAAGCCGTTTTTTTTTTGTAGTTGTTGTTGGTGTTGTTAGGTGTGCAATTATTTAATGAATCAGCTAATTCGTCATTGGAAGGGAACACAAACACACCTATAGACATGCTCATCGCGATTCAAAATCATCCACCAGCAAACGGAGTTTGTGATAGCCAGAACAACAACAAATGGGTGTAAGACTTATGTTCCTACTTCTTTTTTTTTTTTTCTCTCTCTTTCTTTTGTACTCCCAGTTCTTATAGCACAGGGAGTACTTTACAATGGGAACGAAGAAACGCTCTGTGTGTGTGAGAGTGGTGTGAGTGTGTGTGTGTGTGTGTGTGTGTGTGTGTGTGTGTGTGTGTGTGTGTGTGTGTGTGTGTGTGTGTGTGTGTGTGTGTGTGTGTGTGTGTGTGTGTGTGTGTGTGTGGTGTGTGTGTGGTCTGACTGCTGGCTGATATTGACACTAAGCCATCAGACTGCTGTCTGATATTGACACTAAGCCATTAGACAGTTGGCTGATATTGACACTAAGCCATTAGACAGTTGGCTGATATTGACACTAAACCATTAGACAGTTGGCTGATAATGACACTAAGCCATCAGACTGCTGTCTGATATTGACACTAAGCCATTAGACAGTTGGCTGATATTGACACTAAGCCATTAGACAGTTGGCTGATATTGACACTAAGCCATTAGACAGTTGGCTGATACTGACACTAAGTCATTAGACAGTTGGCTGATATTGACATTAACCATCAGACTGCCGGCTGATTTGGTCCTGCCTTGCTTCCTTGTCGAACGTCAGTCTAAGCAGAGATTAAAAACATTTACATTCATACTGTCTACTACTTGTATCTTTCATTTTGTGACTTTTATCTTAATGGCATTTTCTTGACATTTCCTCCCATGCTCTTGGCTACAGTGGAAAAACTGATGAATTTTTTTTTCTTCTTCTGGTGATGAGAATACTACACAATTACAGAAAATGCATGTCTATTCAGTACCATGGATGGATGAAAGCAAACCACACCTGTGGAGTCTCGCCCATGTTTTCTTTCTTTCGTTGTCTTTCCTTGGGTAACTGTTAGATTGTTATTATTGTATCGCAGTGTCATCAAACGAAACTCGTCTATTGACAAGCCAAAGAAACGGTTCTGTACATATAGTTCGATAGTGTGACGGCGAAGGGTTTGATATTTGGAGTTTACTCCGTCTTCTCCATCATCTTCTGACAGTAAGGTCGTTGCTATGATATTACCAGAATGATGGAGGAAATTTTTCTCCTCCACATGTCCCCCAAGCTCTGTTGCTTGTTTGTCCAACGTTTAAAAAACACACCTGATTCTACCCCCTTTCCAAGAGATCATTCACTATCATCATTTTGTAGGTATAGTATGGTAATCGTTGTCGACGGGGAAATGGTGGTAACTGGTTATTGTTATTAGTGAACAGTAAAATAGTTATAATGTTTTAATAAGGAAAATATCAATTAAAAAAGCAGTTACACCTGTTTATTCTGAAAAAAAAAACAACTATTTCTACTGTTTTCCTTGCCGAGAAAAGTAATCATAAGTGATCTTTTTCTCATCGTTCATCGTCATCACCGTTTCCGTGGAAGACGGGAAAGCATTCTGTACGGGCTTACGGAGCTAGTTTGGGGCTTCTCTCTCTCTCTCTCTCTCTCTCTCTCTCTCTCTCTCTCTCTCTCTCTCACACACACAGACACACACACACACACACACACACACACACACACACACACACACACCCCATATATATATATATATATATATAAAACACAAAACCCCTTTTTCCTAGGACAACAGTCCGTGCCCTTCAACACATTCATAAGAAGGGAAGTCAGTCATCATCCTTGTTTTCCCCGGGGAATTAATTCTTCGAGAAACCAGTGATAGCAAGTGATTTTCCATCACAAGAACAACACTACTAATCATCATTTGCTACTACTATCACTGTTATGTTGAGGGATGAAAACTGTCTAGGGAAGCAAGTTATCCATGGTCTTAATAATGACTGTTTTCTTAGCAAAATGATGATTGTCCCACATGTGAAAATACATTCTAAGGAAATCTTCCTGAAAACATTTTAATAAGTGAAAAAAACAAAAACAAACAAACAGGAAAAAAAAACAGGTATGATCACTGTTTTTCTGAGAGGATAATAACTGTTTTCCTCAGGAGCACAGTCTCATATATATATATATATATATATATATATATATATATATATATATATATATACACAATTATAAACAAAGCTTACTCTTATGTCTTAGATTGAAGAAATAGGGGGAGATCAGCATTCATATATGCAGTGGTTGATAATTCTGCCTAACTAACAGTATGTGCTTGAGTGAGTGAATGGGGAAAAATAAAATACAATAAATGCTTCTCAAAATGAGCCTTCAGCAAGCTTATAGTCTCCAAGGGGGAGACAATCTCCAATGGGGAGGAAACTCACTAACGTACAACTCCTGGTCAGATACTGATATTTGGAAACCTGATTGTTTCTCCTCAGTGACCGCAGAAAGTGGTAATTTGACTCCTCTGCCTTTTCCGTTTTAAGAAGAATGCTATCCCTTGGCGCTTGTGTCTTAAGAGGTTATCTTTCTATATTTTCTACTTTTCACAAGAAAATGTAGCTTGTTTTGCTCTTTCATGATTTTCTTTTGCTTCTTAGGTGGCACCTTTGGTTGGTTTTTTGAAAACTCAACAAACATACTACGGTATTGCACACCAGCTTTTTCTGGGATAGCATTCTTCTTAAAACGGAAAAGGCAGAGGAGTCAAATTACCACTTTCCGCGGTCACTGAGGAGAAACAATCAGGTTTCCAAATATCGGTATCTGACCAGGGGCGGTATGCAGATAGGCCCGATAAATCGTCTATCGAACCGATTGCGGTAGTCGGCTCGAAAATGCGGAAAAATTCTCATGCAGGAAGCCACGATAGAGACCTGTCCCCCCTATAAGTTTATAGGTGGTACCTCCCTCCGATATCTCGTCTTTCGGTCCGATATCTATGTTGACAAGATGGCAGCCGCGTTTGTCGCTCTGAGAATGCGGAGACGTCGAATGTTGCGAAGAGAACGTATTTTTCGAGACAGACTGCATCCACTGGACAGATACAATGGTGTCGAACTGTACTCGAAATTTAGAATCAGGCGACAAGACATTCTGCAGCTGACAGATTCACTTCCCCTCGGCCAATTTGCTGCTAAACTGATGAACGCATGCGCAGCGAGGGCGGAAGTTGGGGAATCCCTGCCAAGTTATTCTTAGAGCAGCCACGGATACCCGATAGTTATTGGAGGCACTGTCGGATGTCCATGCATGCCGAGCTATCGGATGAACTGTCCCACCGATAGATCTCGGTGGGATAGAT
>CM065742.1:20549276-20589276 GCA_033310375.1 Conus canariensis | reverse complement strand
ATTTCTTGTAGTCATGTCTCTTTTGGTCTTCGCTATTCACGTTCTTAGCATTCATTAACTTTTTTTTTGAGAAAGCACACGCACGCATAGAGAGAGAGAGAGAGAGAGAGAGAGAGAGAGAGAGAGAGAGAGAGAGAGTGTGTAAATGCTGACTGGGTGAACAAACAATAACATGTATATAGCTCTTGGATTTTATGTCAAGACTTCATGTACACTTGATGTATTTGAATATGCCACATCACGTGATATATAATTAAATGAAAACAAAATACAAGGTGCACGTCCAAAATGTACAAGTAGTATTTCTTCACTAAGAAAAGCACAGCTATCATATTATAATCGATTTACAGAAAATTTCACATGGCATGCAAGACCCACACACTCTCTCACATTATCAATAACTTCCTCCTCCTCTTTACCACATACAAACCGGAAACGTATGCAAGCTGCACTGCCATTCAACATCCTCAAGTGGCTTAAGTAAGAGACAAACTAATAAATTCCAATCCTTGATACCTTTCGTTTTACCGGCAATCGACAACGGCATATGATAATACACTAGGAAGACAAACAATTTGAATCAAAGTCCCTATCCACATCCACAGACAATCGCGCGCGCGCGCGCGCACACACACACACACACACGAGCGCACTCAATCGCACACACACAACCCACACGCAATCGCACACACAACATACACACGCGCGGGTAATCGCAGCGCGCGCGCGCGCGCGCACACACACACACAAACTCACACACATACACAAACATGCACACTTTCACATGAAAAGAATGTTGGCTTACACACAGACCCAGCTCCCTCACCCTCAAACACATCCACATCCTACCAGACATAAAGCTACATACCTGCAGACCATCACAATGTGATGATTCGTCTCTCAAATGTTTGCAAAGGACGTATCAGCGACCGCGCCCTTGCAAAGATTTGAAAGCAAGACGACCCATCTGTCAACGGACAGCGTAAGACACTGGCATTTAAAAGTAAAATATTTCAGTTTCAAAACGAGGTGACCGAGGATGGAAAATGAAGCAAACCGTTAAAAGAAACGGTATCAGTTCTCCCAGATGATACAGACAAACAGATTACAAGACACAACACAATGCATTTTGACCTCTTGGGTCTTCCTTAGGCAAAAACAAACAACATTTAGGACAATGTAAACAAAGAACGAACAACCAGTTTTCTCATATTCGACGGAAAAGAAATTCGGCGCAAAAACCCCCCAAAAAACACATTTTTGTGCCGAACATAAGATAAGTGGTTGCTCGATCTTCGTTTTCACTGTCCTAAATGTTTGTTTTTGCCTGAAGAAGCCCCAAGAGATCGAAGTGCATTGTGTTTTGTCCTGTAATCTGTCTCGTCTGGTGGAACTAATAACGTTTCTTTTTAAAATTCACTAAAATATTTTCAGTTATTTTATTTCTGACCGAGCCGACCTCAGGGGGCCACATCAGGGCTGTTATCCTGTCAGAGTATTTGCATTTAAAACAAAAAAAATGTTAAAAAATCATTCCATATTTGCTAAAATGACTTGAAATAGAAATAATTACAGGCCGTTTTTTTATATAAACAAAACAAAAATGCCAACATTCGTACGACATATAAAGACGCAAACACACATGAATATGCATGATACACATACAAACCAATGCATACTTGAAAACAGGCATACCCTGCCCCCTCTCCCCCCCCCCCCCTCCCTTAATCACCTACCTTCGAACACATGCGCATCATAATACTCATGAATCTAGCAGTCTGTCTGTAATCCATCAAAATTGTGGTTCGGTACTGAAATGTTTGCAATGGCGTACCAATGGCAGGCCCTTGCGAAGATTTGGCAGCAACATGACCCATCATGGCTCGCTACTGAAATGTTTGCAATGGCGTGCCAAATGATAGGCCTTTGCAAAGATTTGGCAGCAAAACAACCCATCATGGTTCGTTACTGAAACGTTTGCAATGGCGTGCCAGTGATTAGCCTTTGCAAAGATTTGACAGCAACATGACCCATCATGGTTCGTTACTGAAACGTTTGCAATGGCGTGCCAGTGATTAGCCTTTGCAAAGATTTGACAGCAACATGACCCATCATGGTTCGTTACTGAAACGTTTGCAATGGCGTGCCAGTGATTAGCCTTTGCAAAGATTTGACAGCAACATGACCCATCATGGTTCGTTACTGAAATGTTTGCAATGGCGTGCCAGTGATTTGCCTTTGCAAAGATTTGACAGCAACATGACCCATCATGGTTCGTTACTGAAATGTTTGCAATGGATACCAATGGCAGGCCCTTGCGAAGATTTGGCAGCAACACCAACCATTATCTGTATACCGAGTAATAGACTTGCATGTTAAGTGAAAATATACAGCTTTGTACTTCCAGTTTGCTTCTAGCCCATGAACCTCAAGGGGTCATATCAGGGCCTGTATCATAGATAAATTAATTTTATGCGAGGAATTACAATGTTCTCTAGACATTCTATACACGCTGAAATACATAGGTTAAAATAGAAGCTATTCTACAGACACAGACACACACACACACGTGTATTCAAAACATGCACACAACCACATACAAATGATCACTATTTAACACACACACACACACACCCCAACCTACCCATCCACACATACACCCGCATCCTAACACATCATCCAAGGTATCTATCTACAATCCATCACATTATGATTCGTCACTAACATGTTTGCAACAGCTCACCAGTGATAGGCCCTTGCAAACATTTGGCAGCAACACAACCCATTATGGCTCGTTACTGAAATGTTTGCAATGGCGTATCATGATAGCCCTTAAACATTTGGCAGCAACACAACCATTAGGCTCGTTACTGAATGTTTGCATGGCGTATCAATGATAGGCCCTTACAAACATTGCAGCAACACAACCATTATGGCTCGTTACTGAAATGTTTGCAATGGCGTATCAATGATAGGCCCTTCAAACATTTGGCAGCAACACAACCCATTATGGCTCGTTACTGAAATGTTTGCAATGGCGTATCAATGATTGGCCCTTGCAAAGACTTGACGGCAACACAACCGATACAGAATAGACTTGCATCTTAAATAAACAAAATTTCGTATTTCACTTCCATTTTGCGCTTTTGCCCAGTCGACCTCAAGGGGTCAAATCAGGACCGTTTTCACAGAATAACCGATTTCACAAAAGAAAGCCCTCCAAAACTTCCTTGTGTACATGGTTAAAATAGGTAACTTAAACTTCGAAAGGGATTTCTCTCTCTCTCTCTCCTCTCTCCACACACACACACACACGAACGTGCACATACAAACATTCCAAACACACGCACACACACGTGCGCACACGCACACACACACAAGCGCACACACGCACGCACGCACACACACACGCACGCACGCGCACACACACGCACACACCATACAAACGGCCGCGTCTACACACATAAAAACCCTTTCATACAAACATTTACACATACACACCAACTTGCCAACCCTCGAGACACCGACATCCAAAATGAAATTATTTCAATTTTCATTTCCCTTATAGCCCAGCCGACCTCATGGGGTCATGTTGGGGCTACTACCATGTCGAAATACATACCAAAAAAAAAGTAAAAAAAGTTTCAAAGAAAAATCATTCCAAATTTGCTAAATGACTTTAAAAAGAATTACGGAATAGTTTGAATATCAACACAAAAAGATGCAAATATATATACGTGAACATACAGATATTATTTACAATACACATGTAAACCAACGCCTACTTGAAAGCACACATACAACTTCTCCCCCCCCACTTCCCCATCCCCCCCTCTAAAATTACCAACCTTCGCACACATACCCAGTTCTTACTCATAAATCAAGCTGTCTGGCATAAATTCATCAAAATCATGGTTCGTTACTGAAATGTTTGCAATGGCGTACCAATGATTTGCCCTTGCAAGATTTGGCAGCAACATAACCCATCATGGTTCGTTACTGAAATGTTTGCAATGGCGTGCCAGTGATTTGCCCTTGCAAAGATTTGGCAGCAACATAACCCATCATGGTTCGTTACTGAAATGTTTGCAATGGCGTGCCAGTGATTTGCCCTTGCAAAGATTTGGCAGCAACATAACCCATCATGGTTCGTTACTGAAATGTTTGCAATGGCGTGCCAGTGATTTGCCCTTGCAAAGATTTGGCAGCAACATAACCCATCATGGTTCGTTACTGAAATGTTTGCAATGGCGTGCCAGTGATTTGCCTTTGCAAAGATTTGACAGCAACATGAACCCATCATGGTTCGTTACTGAAATGTTTGCAATGGCGTGCCAGTGATTTGCCTTTGCAAAGATTTGGCAGCAACATGACCCATCATGGTTCGTTACTGAAAGTTTGCAATGGCTGCCATGATTGCCTTTGCAAAGATTTGACAGCAACATAACCCATCATGGTTCGCTACTGAAATGTTTGCAATGGCGTGCCAGTGATTTGCCCTTGCAAAGATTTGACAGCAACATGACCCATCATGGTTCGTTACTGAAACGTTTGCAATGGATACCAATGGCAGGCCCTTCCAAAGATTTGGCAGCAACACCAACCAAGTATCTGTATACCGAGTAATAGACTTGCATTTAAAGTGAAAATATATAGCTTTGCACTTCCAATTTGCTTCTAGCCCATGAACCTCAAGGGGTCATATATCAGGGCCTGTATCATAGATAAATTAATTTTATGCGAGGAATTACAATGTTCTCTAGACATTCTATACACGCTGAAATACACAGGTTAAAATAGAAGCTATTCTACAGACACACACACACACACACACAACACGTGTATTCAAAACACACATGCACACAACCACATACAAATGATCACTATTTAACACCACACACACACCACACACACACACACCCCAACCTACCCATCCACACATACACCCGCATCCTAACACATCATCCAAGGTACTATCTACAATCCATCACATTATGATTCGTCACTAACATGTTTGCAATAGCTTACCAATGGTAGGCCCTTACAAACATTTGGCAGCAACACAACCCATTATGGCTCGTTACTGAAATGTTTGCAATGGCGTATCAATGATAGGCCCTTGCAAAGACTTAACGGCAACACAACCGATACAGAATAGATTTGCATCTTAAATAAACAAAATTTCATATTTCACTTCCATTTTGCGTTTTTGCCCAGTCGACCTCAAGGGGTCAAATCAGGACCGTTTTCACAGAATAACGATTTCACAAAAGAAAGCCCTCTAAAACTTCCTTCTGTACGTGGTTAAAATAGGTAACAAACTTCGAAAGGGATTTCTCTCTCTCTCTCTCTCACACACACACACACATACACGAACGTGCACATACAAACATTCCAAACACACGCACACACACGTACACGCACGCACACACACGCGCACACACACGCGCACACACACACGCACGCACGCGCACACACACGCACGCACGCGCACACACCACACACAATACAAACGGCCGCGTCTACACACATAAAAACCCTTGCATACAAACATTTACACATACACACCAACTTGCCAACCCTCGAGACACCGACATCAAAAGTGAAATTATTTCGATTTTCATTTCCCTTATAGCCCAGCCGACCTCATGGGGTCATGTTGGGGCTACTACCATGTCGAATTACGTACAAAAAAAAAGTAAAAAAAAGTTTCAAAGAAAAATCATTCCAAATTTGCTAAATGACTTTAAAAAGAATTACGGAATATTTTGAATATAACACAAAAAGATGCAAATATATATACGTGAACATACAGATATTATCCACGATACACATGTAAACCAACGCCTATTGAAAGCACACATACAACTTCTCCCCCCCCCACTTCCCCATCCCCCCTCTAAAATTACCAACCTTCGCACACATGCCCAGTTCTCACTCATAAATCAAGCTGTCTGGCTCAAATCCATCAAAATCATGGTTCGTTACTGAAATGTTTGCAATGGCCTGCCAAATGATAGGCCTTCTTAAAGATTTGGCAGCAACATAACCCATCATGGTTCGCTACTGAAATGTTTGCAATGGCGTGCCAGTGATTTGCCCTTGCAAAGTGCAAAGATCTGGCAGCAACATAACCCATCATGGTTCGTTACTGAAATGTTTGCAATGGCGTGCCAGTGATTTGCCCTTGCAAAGATTTGGCAGCAACATGACCCATCATGGTTCGTTACTGAAATGTTTGCAATGGATACCAGTGGCAGGCCCTTGCGAAGATTTGGCAGCAACACCATGTATCTGTATACCGAGTAATAGACTTGCATGTAAAGTGAAAATATACAGCTTTGCACTTCCAGTTTGCTTATAGCCCATGAACCTCAAGGGGTCATACCAGGGCCTGTATCATAGATAAATTTCATGCGAGGAATTACAATGTTCTCTAAACAGGGCCTGTATCATAGATAAATTTCATGCGAGGAATTACAATGTTCTCTAAACAATCTATACACGCTGAAATACACAGGTTAAATCAGAAGCTATTCTACAAACCACACACCCACCACGTATTCAAACACACATCACACAACCACATACAAATGATTCCATTAACACACACCCAGCACTAACCCATCCACACATACACCCCATTCCTAACACATATCACCAAGGTACCATCACAATCCTCATTAACATTCGTCACATGTTAGCAATACTCACCAATGTAGCCCATTAAAAAGTTTGGCAGCAACACGTTTGGCAGCAACACACCCATTATGGCTCGTTACGAAATGTTTGGCAATGGCGTACCAAATAGGCCTCTGCAAAGATTTGGCAGCAACATGACCCATCATGGTTCGTTACTGAAATGTTTGCAATGGCGTACCAAATAATAGGCCTTTGCAAAGATTTGGCAGCAACATGACCCATCATGGTTCGTTACTGAAATGTTTGCAATGGCGTACCAATGATAGGCCCTTGCAAAGATTTGGCAGTAACACAACCCATTATGGTTCGCTACTGACATCTTTACAATGACGTACCAATGACAGGCCCTTGCAAAGATTTGGCAGTAACACAACCCATTATGGTTCGTTACTGACATCTTTACAATGACGTACCAATGACAGGCCCTTGCAAAGATTTGGCAGTAACACAACCATTATGGTTCGCTACTGACATCTTTACAATGACGTACCAATGACAGGCCCTTGCAAAGATTTGCAGTAACACAACCCATGGTTCGTTACTGACATCTTTACAATGACGTACCAATGACAGGCCCTTGCAAAGATTTGGCAGTAACACAACCCATTATTGTTCGCTACTGACATCTTTACAATGACGTACCAATGACAGGCCCTTGCAAAGATTTGGCAGTAACACAACCCATGGTTCGTTACTGACATCTTTACAATGACGTACCAATGATAGGCCCTTGCAAGCAACACAAACCAAATGATTGTGTATAGAGTAATACGCTGGCATTAAAGGTAAAATATTTCACTGTTTTTATTTTCTTATGGCCCAACCGATCTGTGATGTCATATCAGGGCTGTTACCAAGTTCAGATTATTGCGTTATGAATACATAGAAATGTTTAAATGGAAATCATTCCAAATTTGCTAACATGACGTATATATGAGATTTTACTTTTTGGCATCATCAACAGTAAAATGATTTCATTTTTTTTTTTACTTTCGTTTTGCTTACAGCCCATCCGACCGTAACAGGTTGTATCAGGGCTGTAACAACGGAGTACCTCATTCCAATAAAAAGAAAAATGATATAGAAAGAAAAGTCATCTAAAATCTCATTAAAAAATTTTAAAAGGGATATATTTAACGCAAATTTCTCCACACCTTTTCTGAAACACAATCACACACATATATATACACACGCACGACGCATTCAGGCACGCGCGCACGCGCGCGCGCGCGCGCGCACACACACACACACACCCCCGGGCTCACACACCCTACAAAAACACGTACACACACGCAAACACGCAAGCACGCACACACACACACACACACACACGCACGCACGCACGCACGCACACACACCCACCACACACACACACACACACACCCAACGCCTGTGAGCAAAAACATATGTAAATCTCAACTAACCAGGGCCTCCAAACATGTGCTAACACTCATGATCCAAGGTTTATATCTACAATCCATCAAATTCACATTGGCCTTGTCAGTGAAATATTTGCAATGGCGTACCAGTGATACTCTTGCAAAAAGCTGGCAACAATACAACTAATTTTACATTATTCTAACAGTCCAGCCAACCTCAGGGGGTCATATCAGAACTGTCAACAAGTCAAAATCAATTGCATTAAAAAAAAAAAAAACGTTAAAAAAAAGTTTTAAAAAATCAAACTATGCTAAAATGACTTGATATAGGAATAATTTCAAAACAACTCAAATATATAAAGCCAAAAGCGTGCGTGCGGGCACACACACACAAACACACACGGAGGCACGTGCACGCACGCACGCACGCACACACACACACACACACACACACACACACACACACACACACAACACACCTGCATGCAAGCACACGTACTAAACATCTATAATCGCCTACCCTCACACTCACTTGCGCGCTGGTGACCTACTCGTTTTTGAGTGAACCAGTCTTTTAGGAAGAAGACATGCACACCCTAATACACATGAAGCAACCTCACTGTCTACAACCATCCATTATGGTTTGTTATGATGTACCACTGATAGGCCATTGCAAATATCTGGTAGCAGCACAACAACTATCTGAATATGCAATGATAAACCGGCATTAACAGTGAAATTTCATTTTTTCACTTCCATTTTGCTTACACAGCCACCCAACCGTGTCAGGTTATATCAGGGCTGTAACAATGGAGTAACTCGTTTCATTAAAACGTAAAATACACAAAAAGAAACAGTCATCTAAGGTCCCATTAAACATTACAACAGGATACATTTAATGCAAATTTATCAAACCACTTTCTGAAACACCAAGAACACACATATATACACAAGCAAGCAAGCAAGCCAAGCCACACACACACACACAGGCTCACACACCCCTACACACACACACACACACACACGTGCGCGCGCACACACACACACACGCCTGGATGCAAAAACACAAACCTCTGTATATCTCAACAAACCCAGCCCTCCAAACATGTGCATTCTAACACTCATGAACCAAGGTTTATATCTACAATCCGCCACATTCACATTTACTTCGCCACAAATATTTGCAATGGCGTATCAATGATACTCTCATGCACAAATTTGGCAACAATACAACTCATCTTGCATGATGCTAACAGTCCAGCCAACCTCAAGGGGTCATATCAGAACTGTTAACAAGTCAAAATCAATTGCATTAAAAAAAATCGTTAAAAAAAATCAAATTATGCTAAAATGGCTAGCTAATGGAATGATTCCGAAACAACTCAAAAAAGCCAAAAGCGTGCACGCGGACACACACACACACGTGCACGCACATACACCCTGCATGCAAGGACACGTACTAAACACCTATAATCGCCCACCCTCACTCACATGCACACCCTAATACACATGAAGCAACCTCACGTCTACAACCATCCATTATGGTTTGTTATGACATACCACTGATAGGCCATTGCAAATATCTGGTAGCAGCACAACAGCTGTATCCGAATATGCAATGATAAACCGGCATTAACGGTGAAATTTCATTTTTCACTTCCATTTTGCTTACACAGCCCATCCGACCGTGTCAGGTTAAATCAGGGCTGTAACAATGGAGTAACTCGTTCCATTAAAAAGAATACACAAGAAGAAAAAGTCATCTAAAGTCCCATTACACATTAAAACAGGATACTTTTAATGTAAATTTCTCAAACCCCTTTCTCAAACACCAAGCACACACGTATATACACACGCAAGCCACACACACACACTACAAACACACACACACGCATGCGCGCGCACGCATACACACGCACACGCGCCTGTATGCAAAAACACATACATATGTATATCTCCACAAACCCAGCCCTCCAAACATGTGCATTCTAACACTCATGAACCAAGGTTCATATCTACAATCCGTCACATTCACATTGGCTTCGTCGCCGATATATTTGCAATGGCGTACCAAGAATACTCTCTTGCACAAATGTGGCAACACAACTCATTTTGCATTATTCTAACAGTCCAGCCAACCTCAGGGGGTCATATCAGAACTGTTAAGTCAAAATCAATTGCATTAAAAAAACGTATAAAAAAGTTTAAAAAATCAAACTATGCTAAAATGGCTTGCTAATCGAATAATTTCAAAACAACTCAAAAAAAAAGCCAAAACCGTGCCGCGAGCACACACCACACACACACACACACACGCACACACTGACACACACACACGCACGCATACAACACACACCACACGCACCACACACACACCCTGCATGCAAGCACACGTACTAAACATCCATAATCGCCCACCTTCAACTCGTAAGCAACCTCACTGTCCACAACCATCCATTATGGTTTGTTATGATGTACCACTGATAGGCCATTACAAATATTTGGTAGCACAACAACTGTACCCGAATATGCGATGATAAACTGGCATTAACAGTGAAACGATTTAATTTTTCACTTCCATTTTGCTTACACAGCCACCCAACCGTGTCAGGTTATATCAGGGCTGTAACAATGGAGTAACTCGTTTCATTAAAACGTAAAATACACAAAAGAAGAAAAAGTCATCTAAGGTCCCATTAAACATTACAACAGGATACATTTAATGCAAATTTATCAAACCCCTTTCTGAAACACCAGAACACACATATATACACAAGCAAGCAGGCAAGCAAGCCACACACGGATCACACACCCCTACACACACACACACACACACACACACACACACACACACAACACAAACATCTGTATATCTCAACAAACCCAGCCCTCCAAACATGTGCATTCTAACACTCATGAACCAAGGTTCATATCTAAAATCCGTCACATTCACATTGGCTTCATCACTGAAATATTTGCAATGGCGTACCAAGGATACTCTTTTGTAAAAATTGTGGCAACAATACAACTCATTTTGCATGATGCTAACAGTCCAGCCAACCTCAGGGGGTCATATCAGAACTGTTAACAAGTCAAAATCAATTTCATTAAAAAAAAAGTTTAAAAAATTATAAAAAAAAAATCAAACTATGCTAAAATGGCCTGCTAATGGAAAAATTCAAAACTCATAAAAAAAAAAGCCGAAAGCGTGCGCACGGGGACACACACACACAGGCACGTGCACGCGCACACACACACACACCTGCATGCAAGCACACGTACTAAACATCCATAATCGCCCATCCTCACTCATAAGCAACCTACTTGTCTACAACCATCCATTATGGTTTATGACGTACCACTGACAGGCCATTGCAAAAAAAGGGAAAAGCACACACACACACAAGCGCGCGCACACGCCTGCATGCAAGCACACGTACTAAACATCTATAATCGCCCACCCTCACTCTCATGCACACCCTAATACACATGAAGCAACCTCACTGTCTACAACCATCCATTATGGTTTGTTATGACATACCACTGATAGGCCATTGCAAATATTTGGTAGCAGGACAACAACTGTATCTGAATATGCGATGATAAACCGGCATTAACGGTGAAATTTCATTTTTCACTTCCATTTTGCTTACACAACCCATCCGACCGTGTCAGGTTATATCAGGGCTGTAACAATGGAGTAACTCGTTCCATTAAAAAGAATAATGTACAAAAAGAAAAAAAGTCATCTGAAGTCCCATCAAACATTAAAACAGGATACATTCAATGCAAATTTCTCAAACCCCTTTCTGAAACATCAAGCACACACATATATACAAAAGCAAGCAACACAGACACGCACGCGATCGCGCGCACACACACACATGCACATCTAAAGTCCCATTTAAACATGACGTATTTAACGCAAATTTCTCCAACCCCTTTCTGAAACACAAGCACACACACACATACACATGCATGCAACACACACACGGGCTCACACACCCCTACAAAGACACACGCACGCACGCACGCGCGCGCGCACACACACACACCCCTCCACCTAAACTCATCCATCGTAGGACATGCCAAGTTATGCATTTACAAGAGTTCACCGATTAAATGTTTGTACCCCTTGTACCCCCTTATATAACGTATTTACACTCCATCACATTCTTGTGAGTTACTGAAATGTTTGCGACGGCATACCAAATGATTAGCCGTTGCAAAGATTGGACAGAAACACAATTCACGAATTTATACAAAAAAGAGCTAAGGAACTGGCAGTTTTAGCAGCAAGATTTCATTTCATTTCATTTTTATATATTGTTGTAGCCCAGGCGACCTCAGATGGTCAGGATGTAATTGCATCAAGGAAAAAAAAATCAGATACGCGGAAAATTACTTTTTATGTGAACTATACAGATATTAAAAAAAGAAAAACAAGTGTCATATATACAAACAAAAAATAGACGCAGAAATGTACACGCTCACAGAAACAAGCATACATACACATTCAGTCACACACATCTAGGCCCACCAGTCCAACCCCCCCCCCCCCCCCCACACACACACACAGCGAAGACGTGCATCTTCATACACACGAACCATGATGTACACTGATGATCGATCCATTTTATGGTTCGTTACCGAAATATTTGCAATGGCGTACCGTAAGCCCTTGCAAAGATTCGGCAGCGCTAGCAACACATCTGTAAATAGTGATGAATTGAAAGTGAAAAACAGTAAACAAGTGGGGTATTTTTTGCTCCCACAAGAAAACCTAACAGAGTAACTTTTATTCAAGACTGGCACAGCCTTTTAAACTTGAATAAAGTCAAATACATAGACGGTGCCAGTCTTGAATAAAAGTTACTGTGTTAGGTTTTCTTGTGGGAGCAAAAAATACCCCACTTGTTTACTGTTTATCGTTTACTGTTCCCTGCCTCATTTCATTTCCGATAAAAGTGAAAAGTTTCATATTTCATTTTTGTTTTACTTACAGCCCAGCAAGCCTAAGGGTTCATATCAGGGCTTTTCTATGGAAAACCGGTTCCACATAATGAAGAAAAAAATCTGCTTAAGTCTTATTCTGTACATGCTGAAACAGGTTTTAAAATGTTATCTATTTCACACACACACACGCTCTCACACACACACACATACACGCGCGCGCGCACACACACACACACACACACACTCTCTCTCTCTCTCACACACACCTCCATCGCAGCACATACCAAGCAGGTTATGCATTTACAAGAGTTCATCGATTAAATGTTTGTAGTTGCGTTCCCTGCAAAGATTTGGCGAAAAGAAAACTTAAAAAAAAAAGTAATCAACTGGCATTAAAAGTGAAAAGATTTTATCATTTACTTTCATTTTGCTCACAGCCAATCCAACTTCAAAAGGCACATCACAGCTGTTACCATGGAAAAAATTCCATGAAAATGTCCCCAAAAATCTTGTTTTATAATGCTTAAATAATGCCTTAAAAGATCTATTTAACATAAATCTCTTCCTCTCTCCCACCCCTCCCCCCCTCTTTCACCCACCCACCCACACACAAGCGCACACACACCCACCCACACCCATTCAGGCAAAGCCAATCACAAACGAAAGCTTGCATATGCACACGCACCCCTACTCATCCACCCTTCTCCAAATCCGCATTTTTGCGTGCATGAACCACGCTATCAATCTAAAATCCACCACACCTGTGTTTCGTTACAGAAATGTTTGCAACGGCGTCTTAATGGTAGGCCCTTGCAGAGATCTGGCAGTAACGCAGCCCACTGATTTGTAGATATAAATAAGACAACAGGCATTAAAAGCAGCAAAGCGTCGTTTTTCATTCTGCTTAAAGCCCAGCGGACCTCTGATGGGTTACTATACCAGGGCTGTCACCATGTCAAAAGTATTTTCATATAAAGGAAAACAAGCATAAAGAAAACTGAATATTTCCCCTGAAAACCATTCCAAACAGCTTACAAATGACTTGATGCGGGCTCTGTTTACCGAAAAAAAAAACAAACACAAATATGTAAATCAACGTCTGCATGTAAGCGTCCATTCATACAAATGCATCTACAATCATCCATCAGACTGGGACATGTCCGTATATCTATTTATAGAATAACAAACCGGCATTACAGGGGAAAAGATATTTTTCACTTGCATCTTGCTTTCAGACCATCCAACCTTATTGAGAAGTCATAGTTGGACTGTAACCATAGAAACAATTGGTTCCATACGAAAATAAAATTAACAAAGGAACAAAGCATGTCGCATGGAGTCTCATTCTATAATGCTCTCTCTCTGTTCTCTCTCTATATATATATATGTGTGTGTGTGTGTGCGTGTGCGTGCGCGCGCGCGCGCGTGTGTGTATATAGAAAAAAAAAACACACACGTGTATACTACATTTGCATTAAACTTTCAATTTCACTGCTATTTCGCTTACAGTTCAGCCAGTAGAAAAGTCGCGTCGGGGCTTTGAAAAAAAAAATATAACTAGATTCTGTGGCAAATCACTTGGTATTATGTACAAGATAAGATACCTTAACGAATTCTGCTTGTTCAGTCACCATGAAGGATACACTTTCAAGGTACAACTACAGTCAACCGCTGATGATTCTCTCCACAGTTTTCACTGCACAACGTGTCCAACCCATGGACTTGCTACCAGCTGGCCGTTTTTGTCCTTTTCTTCGGAACAGGATCGTGATAGCTTCTCGCCAAACCTGGGCTTGTTTTCCACCACACAAACGTAAGTTAAAACAAACTTGGGTTAAAGAACTCCAGGAGCTTGATTTGACAGACACTGCCTAAGGCAGACTGTCTAAGGCATCCAAGACTGGCGACTTTCCCATTCCAGAGCTTGCTGGAAGCTCCGTCAGTGTGAAAGCTCAGTCCAGTTCATCGTTCTACATTGTCTGGTGAACTTCTGTCGTCGCTGCTCTCTTCTGGCTGCCCTGAAGTGTTCCTTGTAGACATGGATATCACTTGCAGTAGCGTCTACCTCTTGCAGATCTCGGTTTTTCTCTATAAAGCCGTTCTGGTCCCTGGTGCATTCATTACTGGGTTGGTGCACTAATTCCCCCAGTTTGTTGAAGCCCTTCATTGTTCTGTGGGGCAGGGCTCCCCATCCGCTCTACCCCTTGCCACACTGTTGGCGCATTCCGATGTCCCTGCAGTGGGCTGGTCCTGTAGAACTTCCATTTCTTTTCCGTCATCCCCTGGGATGGATTCTCTGGAAGCTTGTGGCACCGCCGTGTTGTCCCGTTGATGTGGTATGTCCTAGGCGATGAAGTGCGATGTCCCTCTGGTAGGCTGGCACCGATTCCCGCGCAGCAGTCAGAATTTATGATCTGCAAAAAAAAAACCCAACAAAGCCTCAGATTAAACTCCGACTTAGTACAAGTCGCTAAACCAATAAGATAGAAGATACTGATGTGAGCAAGACACTAAATCTTAGAACAAATGTTCATGAACACTGAGAATAAAGAATACAGAAAATCCTATCAAAGAGACAAGACTCTGGGGGAAAATACTCTAAACCCTAAGAATCAGACCTGAGCCATATTAACGGCTAATCGATCCTATGAAAATGAGGCACCAAACATTTTACACTGTACGATATGAAAGAACATTAAACCCCATGATAGGACACTAGTCTTTATGACAGAAAAGGACTACAAACCCTATGGAAAGAAGACGGTAAATGCTATTAAAACAAGACAAGCTTTTGATAGAAGGCTGCAAATCTTTAAAATGAACACGTAACTATCACCGAAGGAAGACCTAAATCCTCATGAAAAAAGTTACTCTTATCCCTTTGAGAAGATAATACACCACATGAAAGGGTAATAAACTCTGGGCAAAAAGAAGCCCATTAATTCTTTGAAAGACAACACTAATCCTTGAGCAAAGAGGGAAATAAACTCTGAGGGATCGACCCTAATCCCTATGAAAGGAGGATGCTAACCTCTATGGAATAAGGACACTAAAGCCTGTGAAACTGAAATGAAAACCTGATGAAAAGGCGAAACTAGCCCCTTAAAAAGACAATCATGGAAAAAAAACGGAATGCTAAACCCTCTAACAAGGATATCGACGACACCCACTCTGTCTGAAAGACGACATTAAATCCTACGAAAGGAGGATTCCTGCGATTCAAAGGAAACTCGGATCAGGAGGTACCAGGTGCGCACTAGGGAATATATCAGTGAATCAAAGGGCTTCCTCAGCAGCTCAGCCCCAAAGGATCTGAAAATATGCGTCATGTTCCAGATCCCCGAATCATCAGCCCTGCAGCATAGCTGGAGTCAGCCTTTCTAGTAAATATTCCCTTTATGTTTTGCATTCTTGTTCCACGGATGTGACTGTGGTAAACCAGAGCAACATACGTTAAATGCTGGTAAGCAAACTTTAATCCTCCTAAATAAGCCACATAAAAAACTCGCTATGCCCCGACAAGAATGGCACCAATTCCTTTCAATGAAGGCATAAAACCAGGAAAAAAAGACTCTAAATCCGGTGAATGTAGAAGACATAAAATCCCCTGGGACACACGGACACACACACACACACACACACACACGTACGCACGCACCTGAAAGAAGACACCGACTCCCCCCCCCCCCCTCTTTCCCAAAGATCCAGGAATTAAACTCCATGACGATCCTAAACCTACGACAGACCACTGAACTATGACAGGATAAGAACACAACACTTAAGTGCAGGTGAAGGCAGAAAGAGAACTAGAAGAGCCACAGCAACACTCGCCTGGTAATCAGCTATTGCCCGGGTTCTCTTGTCCTGGTCTTCGGTTTCCGCAGCCGTTCCTTGACCCTGTTGATATTAACATCCATATTCTTTTAACATTTGACGTTCATAACTCTGACACTGTTCATATTAACATCCATATTCTTTTAATATTTGACTTTCATAACTCTGACGCTGTTTACAATAACATCCATATTCTCTTTTAACATTTGACTTTCATAACTCGGATCCACTAAATTCAACGAATCTTGAGTAGGAAATCTTTTCTCATTTGCCATCTTACATTTTTTCTTAACACGATGTATGATTTGGACAGTGTAAAAGCTTTCAGCGACCTTCCTCCATACCAGAAGAACAGAACATTACATTTCTTCCGCGCTTTCCATGATAGCTAGCTTAAAGAAATTGCTGTAGACGAACTGCACACTTGCAAATTTCTGTGTAGGAGTATTTAACATTTTCTGCCAGCGATTTGATTTAAAAAATTAACAGATGAACGTTTCCCAAACTGTCTCTCGCTCTCTCTCTCCCTCTGTGTGTGTGTGTGTGTGTGTGTGTGTGTGTGTGTAAGGACGTCTCTTTTATCTACACTGTTCCTTGCCGTTGTCAGCGCATCCTGAAAAGTGGGTTGGTCCAGTAGGGCTTGTATTCCTGCCGGCATCCCACTGGGAATGGATTCTTTGGAAGCTTGTAATACCGCCGCGTTGAACACGTTGACAATCTAACATCCCGTCTGTGACTTGGTCCTTGGTGAAGATGCTGGATGTCCTTGGCGACGACACTGATGTCCTTGGTGAAGATGCTGGTTGTCCTTTGTGAGGATGCTGGTTGTATTGGAATATGCAGGACAATGGTGTGCTGGTAGACTTTATACCGAATCCCATACCTTCAGAACCTGCCGAAAAGCAAAGCCTTAGATCAGTTTCTGACAAAGACCTAATAAGGTCATGACACACAAACCACACTTTATGTTATGAAAGAAAACCAGATCCTATGAAAGAGGAATAAACCTGTGAATAAAGTCCAAGTCCCAGAAGAGAAACTCTGATCCTATAAAAAAAAAAGATGCTTAAGTTTAAGAGGAGGAATAACCTTGACCTCAAGTTCAAAGACACTAAACCTGGCTAAGAGAATGCACTAAAACAAATAATAGGAAGATACTAAACCCAGTGCATAGAGGTAACTAAAACGAGTGAGATGAGGAGCCTCAACTGGATGAAAGTGGGCACACAGATAAATAGACATTAGATCCAATCTCAGGAAGACACTAAACCCCATGAAAATAGGACACTAAAACCAATAAGAGGGGGAAAGACACATTTAACTCAGACAAATGATACTAAATCTCATAAAAGGCGAACGCTAAACCATATGATTTAAGAGATACTGAAATAAAGATATCGAAACGTAAGGAAAGAAACTCCAATTGATTCGTTAATTTCTGTCAAGACTTTCTGTGGATTAAGGGATACCAAGGTCAGGAGGTACCAGGTGCGCACTGGGGAATAGTTCAGGAAGAGGATCAAAGACTTTCTCAACAGCTCTGCAGCTCAGCCCGTAAGGATGCGTCCATGTTCCAGATCCCTGAATCATCAAACCTGTTACATAGCTGTAGTCAGCCTTTCATGCCTTTCCGGAAAACATTCCCTCTGGTACCCCCCGTTTTGTATCCTTGTTCCACAGAAAACTGATACAGGAAATCGGGGCGACTATACTGGTCGCAGAAAAGACAGGCTTTTAATCTCTAAGGAAGAATGGTACATTAGCCCGGAAACAACTTAAATCCCGGGAAACGCACTAAAATCTGCGAATCAAGAGGACAAAACTCTCGACAAACATGACACCAAGTCCTTTCAGTGAAGGCGATGTTAAATCTGGAAAAGACACTGTACCCTGTGCACAAAGACGACATTAAATCTGTCAAAAAGGAGACTAAATCGCCTGCAAGAAACCCTCCCCCCTCCACCGTTACCCCAAAGACCCAGGAAGTAAACTCTGTATAAGAATGTTTTCAACCTATGACAGACCATTGAACTATACAAGAACAGGAAGACAAAACTAAAAGTGCAGGAAATGGAAGTAGTAGAAAGAGACGAGAAGTAGAGGAACACTACTACAACTTCCCTTGTTACCAGCAGCCTTCCCCAGCATGGCACGTGCTGGTGTCCGTCTTCCATGACTGTTGATACCGGAGTTCTTCGCCTGTTGACAATTTTTTTTTTCTGCTAACATTTTCCTCTCTGTGGAAATGGTTCCGATTCACATCAGTCAGCAGATAGTTTAGATTTACTTCATGAAGTGTCTGAGACTTTGTTTCTCTTTATCAGAGAATACTTTAGATAACACGATGTATTATGTGAATATAAAAACGTAAGAAAACTTTCAACAATGTTCTATACCAAATCCCGAGTGTAGTATTACATCCCTATACTTTCCATTTTACATAGCATTAAAAACGAACTATAAATGAACAGGACACTTGTATTTTCAGCAAAAGAACATATAGAAAATGTTACGACATTGACAAATTTAAGTGAACAGGTCAACATTTCTCTCTTTCTTGTGTGTGGTGTGTGTGTGTGTGTGTGTGCGCGCGCGGCGCGCGCGTACGTGCGTGCGTGCAGACGTCTCCTCATCTACATTGCTCCTTGCCGTTGTCAGCGCATCCTGAAGTGGGTTGGTCCAGTAGGCCTTGTATTTCTGCCTGCTTTCCACTGGGAATGGATTCTTTGGAGGCTTGTAACACCGCCGCGTTGAACACGTTGACAATCGGGCTAATACCCCGTACTTGGATTTGCGTGTCTCTAGTGAGGATGCTGGATACCCTTGGTGAGGATGCTGCCTGTATTGGAAGATGCAGCACAATGGACTGCTGGTAGGCTTAGTATCGAACCCCATACTCTCATGACCTGCCAAAAGACAGTCTTAGATCAGGTTTTAACAAAGACCTAATAAGGTCGTAACACACAAAACACACTAGAGGTTATGAAAGAGCACACTAGATCCTATGAAAGAGGGATAAACCGGTGAATAAAGTGCAAGTCTCAGAAGACATACTCTAATCCTGTGAAACGATGACTAACCCTTTGAAAGATCGCTCTGATAGTATGATGAAAAGGGATATTACGCCCTATCAACGAAAATACTAAACCTAAGGCAAGAAACATACTGTAAATCCTACGGATGGATGGCACATTAACACCTATTTAGGTGAACTGATCATATCAAAGGCAGCACAAACGTTACAAAAAGACTAAACAATAAAGTGGAAATCATAAACTTAATGAGAGAACATCAAACCGCTCAAAAGAAGACACTGAGTTTAAAAAGAGAATACCTGACATTTAAAGACACTACACCTTGCTAAGAGAACGACACTAAAACAGGGAATGACACCAAAACCTATGTAACAAAGACATTGTAACGAATATTAGGAAGGGACGCCAAATCCCGAGCAATAAAGACTGAAAAAAACGTAAGACAAATGCGCTCCTAAACTCTCTGAAAGAGGAGACTTAGACGAATAAGAGAGGATATTAGATCCGATGTCAGAAAGAACTAAACACTTTGAAAAGAACACAAAAACAAGTAAGAGGGGGTGGGGGGGGGGGGGGGCAATTAAGGCAGCAGGCAGAAAAATGATACTAAATTCATAAAAGGTGAAGCAAAGCTCTCCGATATAAGGGATACAGAAGCATGTGAGACATGATACAAACTTTTGAAAGAACGTCATTAATCCCTTAAAAAGACTATCCCATAAAGGGATCCTAAACCAGAGGATCCTAAACTGTGCAAAAGAACGTTTGAAAGATAATATCTAATTTCATGATATAAGTATCAAAACGTAAGGAAAAAAACTCAAGTTGGGACTACTTAATTACGATGTCAGACTTTCTATGAATTAAGGGATACTAAGATCAGGAGGTACCAGGTGATCACTAGGGAATAGTTCAGGAACAGGATCAAAGGCATCCTCAACAGCTCTGCAGCCAGCCCCTAGGATCTGAAAACATGCGTCCATGTTCCTGACTCCTGAATCATCAGACCTGCCACGTAGCTGCAGTCAGCCTTTCATGCCTTTCCAGAAAACATTCCCTCTGGCACCCCCCGTCTTGTATCCCTGCTCCCTAGAAAAAATATTGGAAATCAGGGCAGCCATGCTGGTCACAGGAAAGACAGGCACTTGAAGCCAGAAAGCCTTTAAGCCTGTGAAAGAAAGGTACATTAGCTGTAAACAAAGACAACTGTAATCCCGGGAAACAACACACCAAGATCTGTGAATCAAGAGGGCACAAAAACTCTGACAAAGATGACACGAAGTCCTTTGAGTGAAGATGATATTAAACCCGGAACAGAAAGCACTACACCCTGGGTACGAAGAAGACAAACTGCCTGCAGGAAAACATCTACCTCCCCCCTTTCCCCCAAAGACGCAAGAACTAAACTTATATAAGAACGTTTTTAACCTATGACAGACCACTGAACTGTAGAAAAGTAGGAAGACAAAATTGAAAGAAGTGCAGGAAATGGAAGAAGTAGAAAGAGACAGAGAAGTAGAGGAACACCACCACAACTTTCCTTTTTACCAGCAGCCTTCCCCTTGTGCTGGTGTCCGTCTTCCACAGATGTTGATACCGGAGTTCCTCGCCTGTTGACATCACATTTTTTTTTCTTCTAACATTTGCCTCTCTGTGGAAGTAGTTCGGATTCACGTCAGTCAGCAGATAGTTCAGATTTATTCATTAAGTTTCTGAGACTCTCTTTATCTGAGAATACTTTAGATAACACGATGTATTATGTGAATAGAAAATGTAGAAAACTTTCAACAATGTTCTATACCAAATCCCGAGTGTAGTATTACATCCCTATACTTTCCGTTTTAATAGCTTTACAAACGAGCTATAAATGAACAGGACACTTGTATTTTCAGCAAAAAAACATATAGAAAATGTTACGACATTGACAAATTTAAGTGATCAGGTCAACATTTTTCTCTCTTTCTGCGTGCGTGGTGCGTGTTGTGTGTGTTGTGTGTGTGTGTGTGTGTGTGTGTGTGTGTGTGTGTGTGTGTATGCGTGCGTGCGTGTGCGTGTGTGAAGACGTCTCATCTACATTGCTCCTTGCCGTTGTCGGCGCATCCTGAAGTGGGTTGGTCCAGTAGGCCTTGTATTTCTGCCTGCTTTCCACGGGAATGGATGCTTTGGAGGCTTGTAATATGCCGCGTTGAACACGTTGACAATCGGACTAATATCCCGTACTTGCGTCTTGCGTGTCTCTGGTGAGGATGCTGGATATCTTGGTGAGGATGCGGCTGTCGTTGGTGAGGAAGCTGCCTGATTGGAAGATGCAGCACAATGGTGTGCTGGTAGGCTTGGTATCGAACTCCATACCTCCATGACCTGCCAAAAGACAAAGCCTTTGATCAGGTTTTAACAAAGACCTAATAAGGTCATAACACACAAAACACCTAGAGGTTATGAAAGAGCACACTAGATCCTATGAAAAGGTATAAACCGGTGAATAAAGTGTCAGTCTCAGAAGACATACTCTAATCCTGTGAAACGATGACTAACCCTTTGAAAGATCGCTCTAGATGGTATGATGAAAAGGGACTATTAGGCCCTGTCAACGAAAATACTAACCTAAGGCAAGAAACATACTGTAAATCCTACGGATGGATGGCACATTAACACCTATTTAAGAACTGATCGTATTAAAAGGCAGCATTATCGTTACAAAAAGACACTAAACAACAAAAAGTGGAAATCATAAACTTAATGAGAGAACATCAATCCTGCTCAAAAGAAGACACCCGAGTTTAAAAAGAGAATACCTGACATTTAAAGACACTACACCTTGCTAAGATAGGACACTAAAACGATCAACGGGAAGACACCAAACCCTGTGTAATAAAGACACTAACGAATATTAGGAAGACACCAAACCCTATGTAATAAAGACACTGTAACGAATATTAGGAAGACACCAAACCCTATGTAATAAAGACACTAACGAATATTAGGACGACACCAAACCCTATGTAATAAAGACACTAACGAATATTAGGAAGACACCAAACCCTATGTAATAAAGACACTAACGAATATTAGGAAGACACCAAACCCTATGTAATAAAGACACTGTAATGAATATTAGGAAGACACCAAACCCTATGTAATAAAGACACTGTAATGAATATTAGGAAGACACCAAACCCTATGTAATAAAGACATTGTAATAAATATTAGGAAGACACCAAACCCTATGTAATAAAGACACTAACGAATATTAGGATGACACCAAACCCTATGTAATAAAGACACTGTAACGAATATTAGGAAGACACCAAACCCTGTGTAATAAAGACACTGTAACGAATATTAGGAAGACACCAAACCCTGTGTAATAAAGACACTGTAACGAATATTTGGAAGACACCAAATCCTGAGCAATAAAGACTGAAAAAAGCAAGACAAAGGCCCTCAACTCTCTGAAAGAGGAGACTTAGACGAATAAGAGAGGATATTAGATCCAATGTCAGGAAGAAACTAAACACTTTGAAAAGAGAACACAAAAACAATAGGCGGGGGCGGGGAGTGGGGGGGGGGGGGGGGGGGAGGCGAAAACTTAAGGTTGCAGAAAAATACTAAATCTAAAAAAAGGTGAAGCAAAACTATCCGATATAAGTGATACAGAAGCATGTGAAACAAGGATACAAAGTTTTTGAAAGAACGTCATTAATCCCTTAAAAAGACGCTTTATCCCAAGAAAGCAAACAAAACCAGGATTCTAAACTGTGTAAAAGAACGTTTGAAAGATAATATCTAATTTCATGATATAAGTGTATCAAAACGTAAGGAAAGAAACTCAAGTTGACTACTTAATTACGATGTCAGACTTTCTATGAATTAAGGAATACTAAGATCAGGAGGTACCAGGTGATCACTAGGGAATAGTTCAGGAAGAGGATCAAAGGCATCCTCAACAGCTCTGCAGCTCAGCCCCTACGGATCTGAAAACATGCGTCCATGTTCCAGATCCCTGAATCATCAGACCTGCCACGTAGCTGCAGTCAGCCTTTCATGCCTTTCCAGAAAACATTCCCTCTGGCACCCCCTGTCTTGTATCCCTGCTCCCTAGAAAAATGATATCGGAAATCAGGGCAGCCATGCTGGTCAGAGGAAAGACAGGCACTTGACGCCAGAAAAGCCTTTAAGCCCTGTGAAAGAAAGGTACATTAGCCTGTAAACAAAGACAACTGTAATCCCGGGAAAACACACCAAGATCTGTGAATCAAGAGGACACAAAAACTCTGACAAAGATGACACCAGGTCCTTTGAGTGAAGACGATATTAAACCCGGAACAGAAAGCACCACACCCTGTGTAACAAGAGGACACTAAATCCGTCAAAAAGGAGGCACTAGACTGCCTGCAAGAAAACATCCACCTCCCCCCCCCCTTCCCCCAAAGACGCAAGAACTAAACTCTATATAAGAACGTTTTTAACCTATGACAGATCACTGAACTGTAGAAAAGTAGGAAGACAAAATTGAAAGAAGTGCAGGAAATGGAAGAAGTAGAGACAGAAGAAGTAGAGGAACACCACTTTCCTTGTTACCAGCAGCCTTCACCTGCATGACACGTGCTGGTGTCTGTCTTCCACAGCTGTTGATGCCGGAGTTCCTCGCCTGTTGACATTTTTTTCTTCTTCTAACATTTCCCTCTCTGTGGAAATACTTCTGATTCACGTCAGTCAACAGACAGTTCAGATTTAATTCATGAAGTTTCTGAGACTTTGTTTCTCTTTATCTGAGAATACTTTAGATAACACGATGTATTATGTGAATATGAAAATGTAAGAAAACTTTCAACAATGTTCTATACCAAATCCCGAGTGGAGTATTACATCCCTATACTTTCCATTTTACATAGCTTTCCAAACGAGCTATAAATGAACAGGACACATGTATTTTCAGCAAAAGAACATACAGAAAATGTTATGACATTGACAAATTTAAGTGAACAGATCAACATTTCTCTCTCTTTCTGCGTGTGTGCGTGTGTGTGTGTGTGTGTGTGTGTGTGTGTGTGTGTGCGCGCGTGCAGACGTATCCTCATCTACATTGCTCCTTGCCGTTGTCAGCGCATCCTGAAGTGGGCTGGTCCAGTAGGCCTTGTATTTCTGCCTGCTTTCCACCGGGAATGGATTCTTTGGAGGCTTGTAATACTGCCGCGTTGAACACGTTGACAATCGGACTAATATCCCGTACTTGGACTTGCGTGTCTTTGGTGAGGATGCTGGATATCCTTGGTCAGGATGCTGCCTGTATTGGAAGATGCAGTACAACGGTCTGCTGGTAGGCTTAGTATCGAACCCCATACCTCCATGACCTGCCAAAAGACAAAGTCTTAGATTAGGTTTTATCAAAGACCTAATAAGGTCATAACACACAAAACACTCTAGAGGTTATGAAAGAGCACACTAGATCCTATGGAAAAAGGGATAAACCGGTGAATAAAGTGTCAGTCTCAGAAGACATGCTCTAATCCTGTGAAACGATGACTAACCCTTTGAAAGATCGCTCTGGATGGTATGATGAAAAGGGGATATTACGCCCTATCAACGAAAATACTAAACCCTAAGGCAAGAAACATACTGTAAATCCTACGGATGGATGGCACATTAACACCTATTTAAGGAGAACTGATCGTATCAAAGGGCAGGATAAACGTTACAAAAAGACGCTAAACAATCAAAAAGAGGAAATCATAAACTTAATTAGAGAACATCAATCCTGCTCAAAAGAAGACGCTCGAGTTTAAAAAGAATACCGGACATTTAAAGACACTACACCTTGCTAAGAGAATACCTGACATTTAAAGACACTACACCTTGCTAAGAGACGACACTAAAACAAATAACAGGAAGACACCAAACCCTGTGTAATAAAGACACTGTAACGAATAGTAGGAAGACACCAAATCCTGCGCAATGAAGACTCTGAAAAAAGTACCTTAACTCTCTGAAAGAGGACACTTAGACGAATAAGAGAGGATATTAGATCCGATGTCAGAAAGACACTTTACACTTTGAAAAGAGAACATAAAAAACAAGGGGGGGGGGGGGGGGGGAGGCAAAAACTTAAGGTAGCAGAAAAATGATACTAAATTTCATAAAAGGTGAAGCTAAGCTCTCCGACATAAGGGATACTGAAGCCTGTGAAACGAGGATAGTAAACGTTCTGAAAGAACGTCATTAATCCCTTAAAAAGACGCTTTATCCCATGAAAGCACACAAAACCAGAGGATTCTAAACTGTGTAAAAGAACGTTTGAAAGATAATATCTAATTTCGTGATACAAGTGTTCTAAAACGTAAGGAAAGAAACTCAAGTGGACTAGTTAATTACGATATCAGACTTTCTATGAATTAAGGGATACTAAGATCAGGAGGTACCAGGTGATCACTAGGGAATATTTCAGGAAGAGGATCAAAGGCATCCTCAACAGCTCTGCAGCTCAGCCCTTATGGATCTGAAAACATGCGTCCATGTTCCAGATCCCTGAATCATCAGACCTGCCACGTAGCAGCAGTCAGCCTTTCATGCCTTTCCAGAAAACATTCCCTCTGGTACCCCCGTCTTGTATCCCTGCTCCCTAGAAAAATGATACTGGAAATCAGGGCAGCCATGCTGGTCACAGGAAAGACAGGCACTTGACGCCAGAAAAGCCTTTAAGCCCTGTGAAAGAAAGGTACATTAGCCTGTAAACAAAGACAACTGTAATCCCGGGAAACACCAAGATCTGTGAATCAAGAGGACACAAAAACTCTGACAAAGATGACACCAGGTCCTCTGAGTGAAGATGATATTAAACCCGGAACAGAAGACACTACACCCTGTGTATGAAGAAGACATTAAACTGCCTGCAAGAAAACATCTACCTTCCCCCCTTTCCCCAAAGACGCAAGAACTAAACTCTATATAAGAACGTTTTTAACCTATGACATTCCACTGAACTGTAGAAAAGTAGGTAGACAAAATTGAAAGAAGTCCAGGAAATGGAAGCGGAAAGAGACGGGAAGTAGAGGAACACCACCACAGCTTTCCTTGTTACCAGCAGCCTTCCCCAGCATGGCACGTGCTGGTGTCCGTCTTCCACAGCTGTTGATGCCGGAGTTCCTCGCCTGTTGACATTTTTTTTTCTTCTAACATTTGCCTCTCTGTGGAAATAGTTCTGATTCACGTCAGTCAGCAGATAGTTCAGATTTAATTCATGAAGTTTCTGAGACTTTCTCTTTATCTGAGAATACTTTAGATAACACGATGTATTATGTGAATATGAAAATGTAAGAAAACTTTCAACAATGTTCTATACCAAATCCCGAGTGTAGTATTACATCCCTATACTTTCCATTTTACATAGCTTTACAAACGAGCTATAAATGAACAGGACACTTGTATTTTCAGCAAAAGAACATATAGAAAATGTTATGACATTGACAAATTTAAGTGAACAGGTCAACATTTGTCTCTCTTTCTCTGTGTGTGTGTGTGTGTGTGTGTGTGTGTGTGTGTGTGTGTGTGCGCGTGTGTGTGTGCGCGTGTGTGTGTGTGTGCGTGCACGCGCAGACGTCTCATCTACATTGCGCCTTGCTGTTGTCAGCGCATCCTGAAGTGGACTGCAAGTCGTCTTTGGTGAGGATGCTGCCTGTATTGGAAGATGCAGCACAATGGTCTGCTGGTAGGCTTAGTATCGAACCCCATACCTCCATGACCTGCCAAAAGACAAAGTCTTAGATCAGGTTTAGGTCGTAACACACAAAACACTCTAGAGGTTATGAAAGAGCACACTAGATCCTATGGAAAAAGGGATAAACCAGTGAATAAAGTGCAAGTCTCAGAAGACATACTCTAATCCTGTGAAACGATGACTAACCCTTTGAAAGATCGCTCTGGATGGTATGATGAAAAGGGACTATTACGCCCTATCAACGAAAATACTAAACCTAAGGCAAGAAACATACTGTAAATCCTACGGATGGATGGCACATTAACACCTATTTAAGAACTGATCGTATCAAAGGGCAGCATAAACGTTACAAAAAGACACTAAACAATCAAAAAGAGGAAATCATAAACTTAATGAGAGATCAATCCTGCTCAAAAGAAGACACTTGAGTTTAAAAAGAATACCTGACATTTAATGACACTAAACCTTGCTAAGAGACGACACTAAAACAAATAATAGGAAGACACCAAATCCTGCGCAATAAAGACTCTGAAAAAAGTACCTTAACTCTCTGAAAGAGGACACTTAGACGGATAAGAGAGGATATTAGATCCGATGTCAGAAAGACACTTAACACTTTGAAAAGAGAACACAAAAACAAGGGGTGGGGGGCAAAAACTTAAGGTAGCAGAAAAATGATACTAAATTTCGTAAAAGGTGAAGCTAAGCTCTCCGACATAAGGGATACTGAAGCCTGTGAAACGAGGATAGTAAACGTTCT
Organism: Conus canariensis; assembly: GCA_033310375.1. NCBI lineage: Eukaryota > Metazoa > Mollusca > Gastropoda > Neogastropoda > Conidae > Conus > Conus canariensis. The sequence continues at coordinate 20,560,896 of CM065742.1, read as the reverse complement.
GAAAGAACGTCATTAATCCCTTAAAAAGACGCTTTATCCCATGAAAGCACACAAAACCAGAGGATTCTAAACTGTGTAAAAGAACGTTTGAAAGACATCTAATTTCGTGATATAAGTGTATTAAAACGTCAGGAAAGAAACTCAAGTTGACTACTTAATTACGATGTCAGACTTTCTATGAATTAAGGGATACTAAGATCAGGAGGTACCAGGTGATCACTAGGGAATAGTTCAGGAAGGGGATCAAAGGCATCTTCAACAGCTCTGCAGCTCAGCCCCTACGGATCTGAAAACATGCGTCCATGTTCCAGATCCCTGAATCATCAGACCTGCCACATAGCTGCAGTCAGCCTTTCATGCCTTTCCAGAAAACATTCCCTCTGGCACCCCCTGTTTTGTATCCTTGCTCCCTAGTAAAAATGATATAGGAAATTAGGGCAGCCATGCTGGTCAGAGGAAAGACAGGCACTTGACGCCAGAAAAGCCTTTAAGCCCTATGAAAGAAAGGTACATTAGCCTGTAAACAAAGACAACTGTAATCCCGGGAAACAACACACCAAGATCTGTGAATCAAGAGGACGCAAAAACTCTGACAAAGATAACACCAGGTCCTTTGAGTGAAGACGATATTAAACCCGGAACAGAAAGCACTACACCCTGTGTACGAAGAAGACATTAAACTGACTGCAAGAAAACATCTACTTCCCCCCCTTTCCCCCAAAGACGCAAGAACTAAACTCTATATAAGAACGTTTTTAACCTATGACAGACCACTGAACTGTAGAAAAGTAGGAAGACAAAATTGAAAGAAGTGCAGGAAATGGAAGAAGTAGAAAGAGACGAGAAGAAGTAGAGGAACACCACCACAACTTTCCTTGTTACCAGCAGCCTTCCCCAGCATGGCACGTGCTGGTGTCCGTCTTCCACAGCTGTTGATGCCGGAGTTCCTCGCCTGTTGACATCAACAATTTTTTTTCTTCTAACATTTGCCTCTCTGTGGAAATAGTTCCGATTCACTTCAGTCAGCAGATAGTTCAGATTTAATTCATGAAGTTTCTGAGACTTTGTTTCTCTTTATCTGAGAATACTTTAGATAACACGATGTATTATGTGAATATGAAAATGTAAGAAAACTTTCAACAATGTTCCATACCAAATCCCGAGTGGAGTATTACATCCCTATACTTTCCATTTTACATAGCTTTCCAAACGAGCTATAAATGAACAGGACACTTGTATTTTCAGCAAAAGAACATACAGAAAATGTTATGACATTGACAAATTTAAGTGAACAGATCAACATTTCTCTCTCTCTTTCTGCGTGTGTGCGTGTGTGTGTGTGTGTGCGCGCGCGTGCAGACGTCTCCTCATCTACATTGCTCCTTGCCGTTGTCAGCGCATCCTGAAGTGGGCTGGTCCAGTAGGCCTTGTATTTCTGCCTGCTTTCCACCGGGAATGGATTCTTTGGAGGCTTGTAATACAGCCGCGTTGAACACGTTGACAATCGGACTAATATCCCGTACTTGGACTTGCGTGTCTTTGGTGAGGATGCTGGATATCCTTGGTGAGGATGCTGCCTGTATTGGAAGATGCAGCACAATGGTCTGCTGGTAGGCTTAGTATCGAACCCCATACCTCCATGACCTGCCAAAAGACAAAGTCTTAGATTAGGTTTTAACAAAGACCTAATAAGGTCATAACACACAAAACACTCTAGAGGTTATGAAAGAGCACACTAGATCCTATGGAAAAAGGGGTAAAACCGGTGAATAAAGTGTAAGTCTCAGAAGACATACTCTAATCCTGTGAAACGATGACTAACCCTTTGAAAGATCGCTCTAGATGGTATGATGAAAAGGGAATATTACGCCCTATCAACGAAAATACTAAACCTAAGGCAAGAAACATACTGTAAATCCTACGGATGGATGGCACATTAACACCTATTTAAGAACTGATCTATCAAAAGGCAGCACAAACGTTACAAAAAGACTGAACAATAAAAAAGTGGAAATCATAAACTTAATAAGAGAATATCAATCCCGCTCAAAAGAAGACACTTGAGTTTAAAAAAAGAATACCTGACATTTAAAGACACTACACCTTGCTAAGATAGGACACTAAAACGATCAACAGGAAGACACCAAACCCTGTGTAATAAAGACACTAACGAATATTAGGACGACACCAAACCCTGTGTAATAAAGACACTGTAACGAATATTAGGACGACACCAAACCCTGTGTAATAAAGACACTAACGAATATTAGGACGACACCAAACCCTGTGTAATAAAGACACTGTAACGAATATTAGGACGACACCAAACCCTGTGTAATAAAGACACTGTAACGAATATTAGGACGACACCAAACCCTGTGTAATAAAGACACTGTAACGAATATTAGGACGACACCAAACCCTGTGTAATAAAGACACTGTAACGAATATTAGGAAGACACCAAACCCTGTGTAATAAAGACACTGTAACGAATATTAGGAAGACACCAAACCCTGTGTAATAAAGACACTGTAACGAATATTAGGAAGACACCAAACCCTGTGTAATAAAGACACTAATGAATATTAGGACGACACCAAACCCTGTGTAATAAAGACACTGTAACGAATATTAGGACGACACCAAACCCTGTGTAATAAAGACACTGTAACGAATATTAGGAAGACACCAAACCCTGTGTAATAAAGACACTAACGAATATTAGGAAGACGCCAAATCCTGAGCAATAAAGACTGAAAAAACGTAAGACAAAGGCCCTCAACTCTCTGAAAGAGGAGACTTAGACGAATAAGAGGATATTAGATCCAATGTCAGGAAGAAACTAAACACTTTGAAAAGAGAACACAAAAACAATAGGCGGGGCGGGGAGTGGGGGGGGGGGGGGGGGGGGAGGCGAAAACTTAAGGCTGCAGAAAAATGATACTAAATCTCATAAAAGGTGAAGCAAAACTATCCGATATAAGTGATACAGAAGCATGTGAAACAAGGATACAAAGTTTTTGAAAGAACGTCATTAATCCCTTAAAAAGACGCTTTATCCCATGAAAGCACACAAAACCAGGATTCTAAACTGTGTAAAAGAACGTTTGAAAGATAATATCTAATTTCATGATATAAGTGTATCAAAACGTAAGGAAAGAAACTCAAGTTGACTACTTAATTACGATGTCAGACTTTCTATGAATTAAGGGATACTAAGATCAGGAGGTACCAGGTGATCACTAGGGAATAGTTCAGGAAGAGGATCAAAGGCATCCTCAACAGCTCTGCAGCTCAGCCCCTACGGATCTGACAACATGCGTCCATGTTCCAGATCCCTGAATCATCAGACCTGCTACGTAGCTGCAGTCAGCCTTTCATGCCTTTCCGGAAAGCATTCCCTCTGGCACCCCCCGTCTTGTATCCCTGCTCCCTAGAAAAATGATACAGGAAATCAGGGCAGCCATGCTGGTCACAGGAAAGACAGGCACTTGACGCCAGAAAAGCCTTTAAGCCATGTGAAAGAAAGGTACATTAGCCTGTAACCAAAGACAACTGTAATCCCGGGAAACACACCAAGATCTGTGAATCAAGAGGACACAAAAACTGACAAAGATGACACCAGGTCCTTTGAGTGAAGATATTAAACCCGGAACAGAAAGCACTACACCCTGTGTACGAAGAAGACATTAAACTGACTGCAAGAAAACATCTACCTCCCCCCCCCCTGTCCCCCTAAGACGCAAGAACTAAACTCTATATAAGAACGTTTTTAACCTATGACAGACCACTGAACTATAGAAAAGTAGGAACATAAAACTGAAAGAACTGCAGGAAATGGAAGTAGAAAGAGACGAGGAGAAGTAGAGGAACACCACAACTTTCCTTGTTACCAGCAGCCTTCCCCAGCATGGCTTGTGCTGGTGTCCGCCTTCCACGACTGTTGATGCTGGAGTTCCTCGCCTGTTGACATCAACATCAATTTTGCTTCTAACACATGATTATATGTGAAAATATTTCTGATTCACTTAAGTCAGCAGGTAGTGTATATTTATTGTATCAAGTTTCTGAGTTTTTTTTCTCTTTATCAGAGAACTCTTTTTAAAAAAAACACACGATGTATTGTGTGAAGTATTGTGTGAACAATATAAAGTCTTTCAACGATGTTCTGTACCAAAACCCGAGTGTAGTACTGCATCCTTCTACTTTCCATTTACACAGATTAACAGATGAGCTATAAACGAACAGGACGCTTGCATTTTCAGTGAACGAAAATTTAGAAAATTATTTTATGACACTGACAATTAAACAGATCAACATTTCTCTCCATGTGTGTGTGTGTGTGTGTGTGTGTGTGTGTGTGTGTGTGTGTGTGTGTGTGTGCACGCATGAATGTGAAGAAGTTTCCTGATCTACACTGCTCCTTGCCGTTATCAGCGCATCCTGAAGTGGGTTGGTACACTAGGGCTTGTATTCCTGCCGGCATCCCACCGGGAATGGATTCTATGGAAGGATGGTGGATGTCCTTGGTGAGGATGCCGGATGTCTTTGACGAGGATGCTAGTTGTATTGGAAGATGCAGTACAATGGTCTGCTGGTAGACCTGGTACCGAACCCCATACCACCATGACCTGCCAAAAAACAAAGCCTTACATCAGGTTTCAACAAAGGCCTAATAAGGTCATAACACACAAGAAAAAAAAAACACTAGAGAGCATGGGAGAAGACACTAGACTATGAAAGAAGGGTAAACCAGTGAATAAAGCTCTAGTCCAGAAAAGATACTTTAATCCTATGAAAAAGACGACTTCACACTTTGAAAGACTGCACTAAACGGTATGGTGAAAGGGGGATATAGCGCTCTATCAACGAAGAGGACACTAAAGGTAATGCCAGAAACACTGTAAATCCTACTGATGGTAGGCATATGAACACCTGTTTAAGGAGAACTGATCATATGAAAGGGCAGCACAAACTTCAAAGACGCTAAACCATAAGAAAGCGGAAATCATAAACTTAATGAGAGGACATCAACCCCGTTCAAAAGAAGACACTTGAGTTTAAAAAGAGAATACCTCACATTAAGTTCAACGACACTAAACCTTGCTAAGAGACGACATAAAAACGAATAATAGTTATACACCAAACCATGTGCAACGAAGACACTGAAACAAGACAAGGACCCTCAACTCTCTGAAAGAGGGCAGTTAGACGAATAAGCGAGGACATTAGATCCGATGTCAGGAAGACACTAAAATTTGAAAAGAGAACACTGAAACAAATAAGGGGAAAGGCAGAAACTTTCCGCAACAGAAAAATGACACTAAATCTCATAAACAGCGAACGCTAAATTATCTGAAACAAGGGATACTGACGCCTGTGAAACGATACTAAACTTTCTGAAAGATTGCCATTAATTGGGTAAAAAGATGCTTTATCCCGTGAAGGCACACAAAACCAGAGGATTCTAAACCAAGCAAAAGATAGTAATATAGAATTTCATAATAGTGTCAAAACGTGAGGAAAGAAACTCAAGTTGATTCGTTAATTACTATGTCAGACTTTCAGTGGATTAAGGAATACTAAGATCAGGAGGTACCAGGTGCGCACTAGAGAATATTTTAGGAACAGGATCAAAGACTTCCTCAGCAGCTCTGCAGCTCAGCCCCTACGGATCTGAAAACATGCGTCCATGATCCAGATCCCTGAATCACCAGACCTGCTACATAGCTGGAGTCAGCCTTTCCAGAAAACATTCCCTCTGGTACCCCCTGTTTTGTATCCTTGTTCCACAGAAAACCGAAATTGGAAACAGGGCAACAACGTTGATCACAAAAAAGACAGGCACTTGACGCTATAAAAGATGCCTTTAAACCCTGAGGAAGAAAGGAACACAAGCCTGTAAATAAAGAGAACTAATCCGGGGAAACGACACACTAAGATCCGTGAATCAAGAAGATGCAAAACTCTGACAAAGATGACACCAGGTCCTTTGAGTGAAGGCGATATTAAACCAGGAAAGGAAGACACATCATCCATCAAAAAGGAAACGGTAAACCGTCTGGAAGAAGATATCCACCCCCTCCCTTCCCCCCAAGACCCTGGAACTAAACTCTATATAAGAATGTTTTCAACCTGTGACAGACCACTGAACTATGCAAGAACAGGAAGACAAAACTGAAACAAGTGCAGGAAATGGAAGAAGTGGAAAGAGACGAGAGGAAGTAGACGAACACCCCCACAACTTTCCTCGTTACCAGCAGCCTTCCCAATGTTGGCTTGCGCTGTGTCCGTCTTCCACGACTGTTGATGCCAGAGTTCCTAGCCTGTTGGCATAAACATTTTTTTTTCTTCTAAAGTTTGATTTTCCGTGTAAATAATTCTGATTCACTTATGTCAGCAGGTAGTTTAGATTTATTCCATGAAATTTCTGAGGTTTTTTCCTTCTTATCAGAGAATACTTTAGATAGCACGATGTATTATGTGAATATAAAACCTTTCAACGATGTTCTATACCCAAACCCGAGTAGAGTTTTACATTCTAACACTTTCCATTTACACAGCTTTACAAACGAGCTATAAATGAACAGCACACTTGCATTTTCAGTGAACTAACTTCTGGAAAATTGTCATAAACATTGACAATCAAGTTAATGTACAGAAAAACATTTCCCTGTGTGCGTGTGCGTACGCGCGCGCGTGCGTGTGTGTGTGTAAAGAATGTCTCCTTATCTACACTGCTCCTTGCCCTTGTCAGCACCATCCTGAAGTGGGCTGGTCCAGTAGGGCTTGCATTCCTGCCCGCATCCCATTGGGAATGGATTTTTAGGAAGCTCGTAATACCGTCACGTTGAACACGTTGACCATTCTACTTGTCTCCCGTCCCTGGACTTGCATGTCTTTGGTGCAGATGCAAGTTGTACTGAAAGATGCAGCACAATGGTCTGCTGGTAGACTTGGTACCGAGTTCCATACCTGCATGACCTGCCCAAAGACAAAGCCTTAGATCAGGTTCCAACAAAGATCTAACACGGTCATAACACACACAAGATTAGAGGCTATGACAGAAGACACCAGATCCCATGAAAGAGGAAGAAACCAGTGAAGAAAGTCCAAGTCTCAGAAGAGATTCTCAAATTCTCTACTGAAAAAGAGGGCTAACTCTTTGAAAGAAGGCTACATTAAACGGTATGATGAAAGGGGGATATTTCGCCCTGTCAACAGACAATAGTAGACCTAATCCCAGAAACGTACTGAAAATCCTACAGGTGGATGGCACATTAACACCTATTAAAGAAGAACTGATCATATGCAATGGCAGCATAAACCTTACAAAAAGACATTAAACCATAATAAAGTGGAAATCGTAAACTTAATGAGAGAACATCAATCCCGTTCAAAAGAAGACGAGTTTAAAAAGAGAATACCCGACATTTAGTTCAAAGACACTAAACCTTGCTAAGAGACCGACACTAAAACAAATCATAGGAAGACACTAAACCCCGTGCAATAAAGACACTGAAATGAGTAAAATAAAGAGCCTCAACTGTAAGAATGACACTCGGACGAATAAGAGAGGACATTATATTCCGTTGTCAGGAAGACACTAAACACTTTGAAAAGAGAACATTCAAACAAATATGAGGGGGGAAAGGCAGACACTTAACGCAACAGAAAAATGATACTGAAACGCATTAAAGCTAGGCACTATACTATATGGTATAGCGATACTGAAGGCTATGAAACAAGGAAACCAAGCCTTCTGTAAGAATGTCATTAAAGCCTTAGAGAGACGCTCAATCCCATGAAGGCACACGAAACCCGAGGATTCTAAACCGTGTAAAAGAACATTTAAAAGAAAACATCCAATTTTATGAAATAAGTGTATGAAAACGTAGGGAAAGAAACTCAAACTGGCTTGTTATTTACTATGTCAGACTTTCTGTGGATTAAGGGACACTAAGATCAGGAGGTACCAGGTGCGCACTAGGGAATATTTCAGGCACATGATCAAAGACTTCCTCAGCAGCTCAGCCCTTATGGATCTGAAAACATGCGTCCATGTTCCAGATCCATTAATCATCAGACCTGCTACATAGCTGCAGTCAGCCTTTCATGCCTTCCCAGAAAACATTCCCTCTGGCACCCCCTGTTCTGCATCCTTATTCCACAGAAAACTGATATAGGAAACAGGGCAACAACGTTGGTCACAGGAAAGGCAGGCACTTATCGCTAGAAATGAAGGCTTTAAACCTTGTGAAGGAAAGGTACATAAGCCTGTAAATAAGGAAAACTAATCCCGGTAAACAACATACCATTATCTTTGAATCAAGAAGACACATAACTCTAACACAGATGACACTAGTCCTTTGAGTGAAGACGATATTAAACCTGGAAAAGAAGACACTACACCCTGTGTACGAAGATGACGCTAAATCCGTCAAAAAGGAGACGATAAACTGCCTGCAAGAAGACAACCATCCCACCCCCCTTCCCCAAAGAAATAAACTCTATGTAAGACTGTTCCTAACTTATGACAGACCACTGAACTATGCAAGAACAGGAAGACGAAAGTAAACGAAGTGCAGGAAATGGAAGATGTAGAAAGAGACGAGAAGAAGTAGAGGAACACCACCACAACTTCCCTTGTTACCAGCAGCCTTCCCCAACTTGGCTTGTGCTGTGTCCGTCTCCACGGCTGTTGATGCCGGAGTTCCTCGCCTCTGTTAGCATAAACATCAATTTTTTTTTCTTCTAACATTCGACTCTCTGTGGAAATAATTATAATCCACTAACGTCAGCAAGTATTCTATATTAATTTGATGAAGTTTCTGAGGGTTTTTCTCTTCAGACAATATTTTAGTTAAAATCTGTTACGCGATTAAAAAAAACAGTTTCAACGATCTCCTATTCCGAATCATTCGAACGTAGTACTGCATCCTTCCACTTTCCATTAACATCGCTTACGAGAGTGCCATAAACGTGCAGGAAGATTTTATTTTGAGTGAAGGAACATTCAGCGACTTATTCTATGCCATTGACAATTAGAAGTCACGAACAGATCAACGATTTATTTTGACTGAATGAACATTAAGCGAGATTTTATACCATTGACAATTGAAGTAATGAAAAGATGAACGTTTCCCCTCTCTCCCACTCTGTGCATGTATGTATGTATGTGTGTGTAAATATATGTGAGTGCGTGCGCGCGCGCGGGCGTGTGTATAGCCTATGTGTGAGTGCGAGTGTGATTTCGTGTCTTATTTGAGTGTGATTATGATTGTGGTTGAACCGATTGCTTGAAGGACTGATCGCGCAAATCAGTACATGTGTGTGCCTGTGCCTGTGCCTGTGCGTGTGCCTGTGCGTGTGTGTGTGTGTGTGCGCGCGCGCGAGAGAGAGTTCTTGCGTGCGCGTGTGTGTGTGTGTAAGGACGTCTTTATCTACGCTGCTCCTTACCCTTGTCAGCGCATCCTGAAGTGGACTGGTCCAGTTGGGTTTGCATCCCTGCCTGCTTCCCGCTGGAAATGGTTTCTCTGGAAGCTTGTAATACCGCCGCGTTGAACACGTTGACGATCTTACTAACCTTCCCTCCCTGGACTTGTATATCCTTGGTGAGGATGCTGGTTGTACTGGAAGATGCAGGACAATGGTCTGCTGGTGGCCTTGGTACCGAATTCCGTACCCTCATGACCTGCCAAAAAACCAAAGATTCAGACCAGGTTCTAACAAAGACCTAATGAGGTCATAACACACACACACACACACACACACACACACACACACACACACACACACAAATCACTAGAGATTATGAAAGAAGACACTAGGGATGAACCAGTGACTACAGTCAAAGTCCCAGAGGGATAAACCAGTGAATACATCTGAGACCCAGAGGGATAAACCAGTGAATACAGTCTAAGACCCAGAGGGATAAACCTGTGAATACAGTCCGAGACCCAGAGGGATAAAGCAGTGAATACAGTCTAAGACCCAGAGGTATAAACCAGTGAATACAGTCTAAGACCCAGAGGGATAAACCAGTGAATACAGTCCGAGTCCCAGAGGTATAAACCAGTAAATACAGTCTGATGTCCCAGAGGAGATACTCTAATCCTGCGAAAAAGACGCTCAAGTTTAAGAGGAAGAAACCTGACCTCAAGTTCAAAGACACTAAACCTGGCTAAGAGCGTGCACTGAAAAAATAAAGGGAAGATACTAAACCCAGTGCACAGAGGTAAACTAAAACGAGTGAGATGAGGAACCTCAATTATCTGAAAGAGGACACTCAGGTGAATAAGCGAGGACATTAGATCCAATGTCAGGAAGACATTAAACCCCGTGAACATAGGACACTAAAACCAATGAGGGGGGGGGGGGGGGGGGGGGGTAGACAGACACTTAACGCAACGGAAAAATAATACATCTCATAAAAGGCAAACGCTAAACCATATAATCTAAAGGATACTGAATACTGCGAAAGAGGATTCTAAACCTTCTAAAAGAATGTCAATCACTTAAAAAGACGCTGTATCCCAAGAAGGCGCACAAAACCAGAGGATTATAAACCATTTAAAAGAATATTGGAAAGAGAATTGTATGAAATAATGGGACTAAAACGGGTGTAATGATACTCAGCTTGACTCGTTAATTTCTGCGTCAGTTTCTGTGAATTAAGGGATACTAAGATCAGGGGGTACCAGGTGATCACTAGGGAATATTTCAGGAACAGGATCAAAGACTTCAACAGCTCTGCAGCTCAGCCGTGAAGGATCTAAAAACATGCGTCCATGTTCCAGATCCCTGAATCATCAGACCCGCTACGTAACTGGAGGCAGCCTTTCATGCCTTTCCGGAAGCATTCCCTCTGGTACCTCCTGTGTTGTGTCCTTGTTCCACAGAACGCTGACATAAGACACCGGAGCAGCTATGCTGATTACGGCAAAGGACAATATATTCGGGGAAAAAAGGTAGAAGGGAAGTCCTTGGAAAGGGGAAGACAAACACTGGGAAGGAAGACACTAAGGCCTGAAAAAAAAAAAAAAAACTGCATACAAAAGATACTCTAAACCAGGAATCAAAGGCACTATATCCCGTGTATGAAGAAAACACCCAAGGAAAACATTCTCTGAAAGAAGACACGCTACTTTTACAAAAGAGCATGAAGACTTAACCTATGACCAACCGATCACCTAACTAGGAAAGACGAGGAACACTATAGTGGAAGTTACAGGAGGAAGAAGACAGAAGCAGCAGCAGAGGCAGAACAGCGTCTCTACTCCCCTTAAGTCAGCGGCGTTCCCCGGAGTGACGTGACCCCGTTGTCGAGGTAACATCTCCGTTGTCTGCGACCACACGATGCAGCGGTTCCTTACTGTTGACGTGACCCCCCATCTCCCTTTTCCCTGGTTGTCGAGGTACATGTCCGTTGTCTGCGACCGCACGATGCAGCAGTTCCTTCCTTTACCCTGTTGACGTGAACATCAATGCTTTAAGCATTGGATTTTCTGCGTTTAACGTTTTTGGGGTTGTTCTCTTATCTTACAATATTTTGATTTACACGATGTAATATAAAAGCGCGTTTAACTTGCCACAACAAAGTGGTACTGTCTCGCAAAC
>CM065742.1:20531776-20544276 GCA_033310375.1 Conus canariensis | reverse complement strand
ATAAACCTTCTGTCGTGATATGCTTTGTTCCATTTAAGTGTTGGGCAGAAAATTACTATATGATCAAAATTATAACGATAAACTGTTTGTAATAGGTCGAGGACAAATATTGTTTTTCCACAACCAGTCTGTCCACAAATCAATGAACAATGAGGGGTTTTTATCATAAAGTTTAACATCGGCATTGACACCAAAGTCGTTTGCTCCATAGTTTTAAAACAGAATTTAATTTACACCAGTTATTGTTTTTATCATACTCTCTGTCAAAACTTGTTCAGTATAATAAAACCCTATAAGGCCCAAATGTGTAAGATTAATCCAGTTCAGTTCTGTAAGATCGTTTCTATTTAAACTAATATCAATTTTGTTGCTTGTTGTTATGACCTTAATATCCTCGCCATTGTAAAGAACGACGACAGTAACTTTAAGTTTGTCAACGTCTAAGTTTTGCCAGCTAATAAGAATTCCTTCCATAAGGTTGTCACTGACACCCACAGCTCCATTTCTCGCCTCATCTTTTAAGACAGAAATTTTAAATATCATTGTGAACGTGTCTCCTAATTTTGTGCGTGGAATGAACTGTAATTTTGTAGAAGCTTTCTTTAAAACCGATTCTCTTCTGTGGAGGATGTACTGTTTGTCCCCAAACGGCTTTATTTCGATCTCTTTCCGACTGTTGTCCTCTGGCATAAGACTTACATGTAAAGGGCCAGAGTTCAATGCTTTTCTGAAACTTTTTTGGCGGTCGAAAAATGTAAATGGGCTTAAGAATTCAAATTTTATGTCCCATTCTAAATATGGTTCTAAGTGCCATTTGTTGTCAGTTTTTCGAACTATTTTATATTCATACTGACCTGTATTATTTGCTTCTAGATTGCGTAGTTGTTCTAGTTTAGGAAACCTTTTGTTGTCGTCAACCTCTTTGCGCTTATAATAACCATCTTTAGTGTACTCAAAACCATATAAAGTGCCTATCTCACCGTTTTGTTCAAAGTCCTCAACGTCTGCAAGGTCTTTTAATTCTAAAGTTACACACCTCTCAGGCGCTAATGTAACCCCCGAATCGTCTGGTCCACGTGACATTTTTTAAAACAACGTATTATTTTATTTCTAAAACAATGTGCAGGTTATCACATTTCACGACTTTCCCTGTTTTATCTGTGATCTTTATATTAAATGATCTGACCCTCCCACAAGCTAATTTTTTAAATTGTAAATTAGGGAATTGTATAATTTCATAATCGCAATATGCAGCTTTCCCTGATGGAAGAGCTCTTAAAACAGTTGAGGGCCTTCCATCATATAAGTTTTCATCAGTGCTCAGCTCGTCCAAATGAACATAGAGTAATGAATGTAATGCAAGATCGAGCGGATATTCTACCTCATAAGTAGTTTTGTCTGGTGTAACTATAAATCTATGAAAGGCATGAAAGCCATGATTGCCAGTTGCAAAGCCTAACATTTTAGCTAGCTCTACATCAAAAAGGTAACCTCCTACTTCTTTTTCAGGTTTGAATGTCAACATTATTTTCAAATTTGCATTGTTAAGTTTGAGAGTAATGTCGAAGTTACTCATTGCTTCTTTTAGCGAGCAAAACCCGTAATAACCATCAGGTATGGTTAACTGGCTAATTATGTCTCCACCAAGGTCAAGTTTTTGAATTACATTATTCTTCTTGGATTGACTTATATTAAACCATACGACTTTGTAAAAAATTTCATGGAGTGCAACCCTTCGGGTTCCGCATTTATTATCAATAGCATACTCTAAAAACGAAGGACTGCCTTGAGTTGTTATTGTTACAAACATTTTTAAAACAAATTTAAAAATGAGTGCATTCAAATATACTAATGCAAAATATTCTGTTGGGCCGCACTACAGTCCTAAAGATATAACAACTGATACTCTCGACATTTCTGTGACTCAGACTGACGCCTTTCAAGTAAAGGTTAGTACTCCATTGAACAGATATCTTAACCCCCCTATTAAAAACGACTACATCCCAAAAGTGTGGTTCAGTCATCCGATGCAGTTTTATCAGAACCAGTTAAACTTTGCTGTGTTTTGTGCATCAACTGGGTGTGGAGTGTCGTATGCTGATCATTTAAATCATCCTGATCCTTTGGTGAGGTCAGTGTATAGATTTCATTTTTATTACACCTTCAGACGTATTTTGTCTGAACTGCAAGCGCCATTACCAAATGACAAAACGTTTAATCCATTCAGCAACAGAATAGATTACAAGGCTTTTGAAAGGATCTGTACAGAATTTGATATTGACCCAAAGACAGACTTTAGACAAAAGTTGGATCTTAATCATGGTTTAGGCACCCTTTATTTTTGGGGCGTGCACAGAAAGTATAACTATGATTGGAATCCTCCTTACACATCTTTCTCTTCAGGCACAACTGTTCACCTCGGGTCCATAGAGCAAGAGCATAAAACAGCATGGACAACATTTATTTTGGATACTTCTAATGGTCTAACTAGAGCGGGAATAGAACGAATAAACGACTCTATTCGTACTTATGTTTGGTGTTTGCTAGGTTCGCAAGCACAAACGAGATCAAACATAATTGATCCTTCTACTGGCTTTGACGCCCAAAAACAGTATTTAGCAAATTTAGAGGATTCTATTAATTCTGCAATTGATTTGCCTTCAAGTATTAAAAGGTACCAAAATGTTTTGCAATACGCAAGATCGAAAGTAGACTTTGCTGTTGGCACTGGTTTATACATGCTGCCTTCTGACCTCAGACTTCAGATAGGAACAATAATAAACTATAATAATGAAATCCTTGTGGCTGGCAATGAAGAGAAGGTCGGAAAAAACGACATAAATTCTAAGCCAGCAATAGCAATAAAAAAAGAAGCCCCACCAATCCCGAGCCCCCCAAACCCCCCATTCAATCCCTGTGGTCCCAAGAAATAATGACCATGAATATGAAAAGACAGCACTTGTTATTGGATTAACTGCCCTAGGATTACTTGGTCTTTATCTTACTAAAGAGTAACCCAACTATTAAGGCAACTAATGCCCATAAGTGCTCGGCCATAAAGCCAACTACTTTACTTGCAGTAGACAAAAGCCAGCTAACGATCCCCCTATTATACCAGGCAAAGAGTCTATTGCCTTACTGGCTAATTTTTTTAATAAACTTGCAAGATGATCAAGTTGTTTTTTTACCCATGATTTATCTGATGGTGGTCCTGGTGGCACTGCTCCCCCACCGCCACCACCGCCTGTAATAGCCAACACCAGTGTACTTATTGCAAATCCTAAGGCTGTTATAACACTTGCTAATGTGACGCCTTGCTCTCTAAACAGTGTTCTTATTCGTTCTGCTAGTGTTGTGTCTTCATATAAAATTCTTTGGATAGTTTCTCTTATTCTGCTCACTTGAGTTCGTAATTGTTCTCGGTTAGTAGACAGCACTTCTAGTCTTGCTGATCTCTCTTGTTCAAGATCTTTTAGTCTTTGTGTTATTCTTTCTTTAACACCAGGTCCTAAGTTGTGGTCATCAGCCTCAACTAGTTTTTCTTTTTCTCTTTTTATATGCTCATCTAGTTCACCCAGTTTTGCTAAATTGTTTGTTAATTCGCCTCTGATGCTTTTCAAAGCATGATCAAGGGCCGTTATTTCTCTCATAGGTAGCGGTGGATCGTGCATAGTTTTTAATACTGTTTCTTCTGAAAAACTGGTTTCTATTATTTCGTCTGCTGTTGGGCTTAAATCTTTAAGGGGTATGTTTTGTATTTGGTTATCTGTTGGGAGTTCTTGTAGTGTGTTTTGAAGTTTAGCAACTGCCTCACTGTCTAATCTTCGCGGTTTAGCAATGCCAAGGCGATTTTGATCGCTCACACTGAGCCTTTGTCTAATTGTAGTCTTTGCTAAAAACTTTGATGGGTCTGGTTTAGTTGTAAGCTGAACAAGTTGTCCTTGCTCGTTTTTCACAAACAAATGGTCATCTTTTGTTTCAAAATCATTAGGGTCTATAAATTCGGGAGGTTCTTGGCCTAAACTTTGATAAAATGATTTGACCTTACTTTCTGTTAATTCACGCCGCAATGATTGTAATGGATGTGTCAAAGGCGTCATTTCACTCATGTCGTCTCCAGGATCAAAAACATCATAATCTTCTTCTGCCATGTTTTTAAATAATTAACTTTTTATTTTGTTTTATAAAAAAAATGTCACAAGCATATGGTTCGATTCTTGACCCGCATAGAAGACTGAAAGAGCCCTTTGGCGTGAAGGGAAATAAACAGAATATTATTGTTCCAAATAATCCATCTACTATTGATTCAGATCAAATTCTTACTGTTAAATTTCCAGACCTAGGAGCAGACGAAGTGATTGTGCCGGGATCTGCACGGCTTACTTTTAAAATAGAACTTGATTCAGCAACAGACGTAAACAGGACAGTTGTACAGAATCTGGGACAGGCAATCGTTAAGAAAATTTCTATAAAACTTGAGGGGCAAGAAATATTTTCTTTACACAATGCAGACATATTTCTAATCTATTCTGATCTATGGCTAACCGATAATGAAAGGGCCGATCTTGCGTTTCAAGGAATCGAAAATAACGAAGCACTAAAACACAGAATAGACGCCGAAGATGCTAAAGACGGTAACAAGTATGAAGCTGTAAGTTATGCGTTTGGAAATCGCTTTTCTATACCCTTGGATTTTGAGTTGTTAAAAGCGCATGCGCCATACTTTCAAGGAGCATTAAAAGACAGATTGTCATATGAACTAACTTTTAATGAATACAAACGTGTCATTAGATCGACAGACACTGATTCCAAGTACAGCATTTTCGACATCTCGTTAGAGTTTGACATTGTTAGCAACCCTAACTTAGCAAGGCTGATTGAGCAACAATATCAGTCAAAATTAGCAATATATTACGAAAGAGTGATTCATCATTCAAAATATCCTAAAAGCAGGGCAGACACAATATGGAACTTTAGTTTTAGCGCCGCAGCAAGATCCCTTAAAGGTATTTTATTGCTGTGTGAAGATGAAGAACCATTCAAAAGACAAAGTGAAAAGTTTATCAATCCTAAAATAACGAAAGTACAATGTTCAATTGAGGGTAGTCCTAACCAAGTCTACGGTAGCGGGCTTAAACCTTATCATCATTTTGATGAAATAAGAAAATTGTTTGGAGGCGGGAGGTCTAGAAGTCCAACAGTAGACCTTGTGTCTAAAGATCTACACCTTCACAGTGTTAGACTTGATGAATATTTAACAACGAAATACGGTTTATGGATTGACCTAAGGTCAACAGAGGATAATCAGTTGCATGGGAGTGGGAGAACAGTTAAAGACGTAATAAACATTCAAATTGATAAAGAAAAAGAGAGTGATAAACCACTTAATGTACATTTGTTTTTAATATATGATGCGCAGCTGAATATTCAAGATAACAGATTGAAAGATATCCAATACTAAATTATTTTTATTTTAAAAAAGCATGTCTGTTACGACTTATCCAAAAGTGCCCAAAGAAGAGATAGCTGCTGCTGTAGACATAAAAACTTTCAGATTAACAAACATAACACAAATGCAAACCCAACTAGAGCAGGACCTTTCAAAATACAGTAAAACCAAACGAAGGTATTCTGCTGTCTTTAATGCTGTTACATATGTTAATACTGGAGCATCGATCACTAGTGCTCTATCAGCAGGAACAAGTGTAGGTCTCTTAGCAACAGGCGTAGGTGCACCGGTAGCTATACCTCTAGGTGGTTTGTCTTTAACTCTTGGCCTGTGTTCATTGGCTGTAAGTGCTGTCAGCAAAAAATAAAAGCTAAACTCCAAAAGCACACAGCTATGGTTCAACTAATAACAGCTAAACTTAGTTCCTTCAAACTGACAATAAATAAAGCACTTGCTGACTCAAACATCACGGATGAAGAATTTAGTCGCCTACAGGCTGATTTTGAGGACTACAAAAGACAAAAGTTTGATCTTCAAAGAAAGGCAAGGGCAACTTTTTCTCAACAACCAGACACCGACCAGATAAAAAAGGAATGTTTAAAAAAAGTAAACGAAACATTAAACTCTGTTCTAAACAGCTCACATTAACAACCCCAAAGGGCGTTTATACTTTAGTTTATGAGTCCAAGCACAAAAAGACCGTTGATATTGATTCTGATTAACTTTTATTTTTTTGATTTAAATAAATATTTTGAGTTAGAAAAGAAACTCAACATGGATAAGATATATGAAGGTTCAGATGAATTGTTTGAAGCAATGCTCGAGGAAGAGCGTTTGTCAAAAGCTTTAAATGAGGTCGTTTTAGAAGTTATTGATCCAACAAACGTGCAGGCAAGCGTTGTACATGCAATTTCTCAGGTTCCAAGTAAACTAACAATAAACCCTCCAGTTAAAGTAAGGTTAGTTGTTTTAATCGACTATATAACAATAAACGAAGAAAATCTAGAAGTCTGGGTCTCAACTAAACAGCAGACTATTCTTTCTTATAATGACTTAACACCTGGTTGGGCAGATCAACTTCTTACACAGTTTAATGAAGCCTCTGAAGCAGCTAAAATGAGAGGCTCTGGTTGGTCAGAGGGCGAAGTCCTAGACATCAGATTAAGACAAGCTAAGTATGAGCCGATTGTAGGCAAGTCTTACATTCCACTGCCTCCAACATTAGTTGCAAAGAAAGCAGTTTTAAACATAAAAAATTCAGACGACAAATGTTTTATGTGGTGCGTTCTTGCTAGGCTGCATCACGTTGCCAAAAATGCAGAGAGAGTATCTAACTATTTACAGTGGGCCAATGATCTTAACTTTAACGGCCTTGAATTTCCTATGGCTGTAGACAAAATTGATCAGTTTGAAGAACAGAATCCACCAATAACTGTTAATGTCTACACATGGTCTGAAGAAACCAACCTTCTGCCAATTAGAGTGTCAAAGAACAGTCCAACAATAGGCGAACCAACCAAAACTCATGTAGACTTACTCCTGATGCAAAGCCTTAATGGGTTGCACTACACTCTAATACGCACAATGAGTAGATTACTAGTGCATACTACAAAACAACATAGCAAACAAGAATTCTGTAGAAAATGTTTAACAAGAATTCCGTCCGTTCAAGCTGCGAGCGAACATGTAAAACATTGTATTAGCCCAGTTGACTGTGATACAGAACTAATTACGCCCGGAGAAGGCAGTAAAGTTAGTTTTAAGAACTGGAAACGGTTGCAAACTAGTCCATATGTTGTTTACGCAGACTTCGAATCACTCATTGTTCCTTATGAAGGACCAACCCCACAGAAACTTCCTAAAACAGTCTTAATGAGTAATCATCAGATTTGCTCATTTGCCTTCATCATTGTTAGGTCAGATGGCGCCCATTCAAAGCCAGAATTATACAGAGGACCAAATGCTGCAAAATACTTCTTAAAACGCATGCAGCAAGTGCGTAATGCCTGTTCTAATAATCTAAACTTATCTGAAATCATAATGACGCCTGAAGACCAACAACAGTATGACTCAGCCACTCACTGTTGGATTTGTGGTTTAGGCCTCTCCCCAGAGAATCCAACAGTAAGAGACCATGATCACATTAGCGGAAAGTTTAGAGGAGCAGCACATAACAAATGCAATCTTCAACTAAAGTTTGAACCAAAGACATGGAAGCTGCCTATATTCTTTCACAACTTGCGAGGTTACGACTCTCACCTTATAATGCAAGCAGTAACCAGCGACTTCAGGGTGTCATGCATTGCACAGTCATCAGAAAAGTACATGTGTTTCACTTTAAATAACATGTCTTTCTACGACTCTATGCAACACATGATGGGTTCATTAGAGTCACTGGCTATGTCCTTAAAGTCCTGCCAATAACAGAAGAATATTTTGACCCAACTCTTGTTAGAAAGGGCGTTTACCCTTATGAGTACATGAACAGTTGGGAAAGGTTTGACGAAGATACACTTCCGCCTAAAGGCGCGTTCTTTTCTAGTCTCAGAGGAAAGGACATCAGTGATTCTGATTACCAGCATGCTCAAGATGCGTGGCAGAAGTTAGAGTGTAAAACAATGGGAGACTATCATGATTCCTATTTAATGGCGGATACCTGTTTGTTGGCGGACGTCTTTGAAAATTATAGGAAGACCTGCATGAAACATTACAGCCTGGATCCCGCGCATTACATTTCTGCGCCCGGGATGAGCTGGGACGCTTTCTTAAAATTTACTGGAGTACAAATTGATTTATTGTCTGACCTGCCAATGCTTCAGATGATTGAAAACGGATTGCGTGGGGGAATCAGTATGGCGTCGCACCATTACTGTAAAGCAAACAACAAATACTTGGACGACTATGATCCAAGTAAAAGGTCTAACTATCTCATGTATTTAGATGCAAACAATCTGTATGGATGGGCAATGGCGCAATCACTACCGTTACGTAACTTTAAAATGTACACAGGACTCAAAGACATTCAAAAGTTTTTAAAATGGCTACCTACTCTAGAAGCTGATCGTAAAAGAGGTCTCATTCTAGAAGTTGATTTAGAATATCCTCATGAACTTCATGATTACCATAATGACTATCCATTAGCGGCAGAAAGTCTAAAAGTGTCAATGACAGAACCGCCTAAACTTGTGCCTAATCTTCGTGACAAAAAAAATTATGTCTGTCATTACAGACTTCTTCAATTTTATTTAAGACATGGTTTAAAGTTGACAGCTGTTCATCGTATAATTGCATTTGATCAAGAACAGTTCATGAAACCATACATAATGAAGAACACTGATCTCAGAACTAAATCCACAGATGCTTCAGAAAAAGACTTTTTCAAGTTGATGAACAACAGCTGTTTTGGAAAGACTATGGAAAATCCGCACAAGCGTAAAGATGTTAGATTGGTCACCAGAGAAAACGTTGCAATTAAGTTGACTTCAAAACCTAATTATCAGGACTTCAGAAGATTTCATGATCAGCTTTTTGGCATAATGATGAAAAAAAAGAAAGTCAAATTGGATAAGCCCGTTTTTATTGGGTTTACTGTTTTAGAGCTGTCGAAGCTTTTGATGTTAGAATTTCTTTACGACTACTTTAAACCCTTGTATCCAGAGTCCAGAGTTCTGTACACAGATACAGATTCCTTTGTAATCGACATCCCTACTGAAGATTTTTACAAAGACATGGAATTAGAAGTAGCTAAAGGGCATGCGGGATGGTACGACACATCTGATTACCCTAAAGATTCGCCTTTGCATTCAGATATTAACAAGAAGGTTTTAGGTAAGATGAAGGATGAATTATCTGGTGGTGTGATCAAGGAGTTTGTTGGTTTGAGGTCGAAAATGTACAGTCTTTCAAGCCAAAAAAAAGTTGTTAAAAAAGCAAAGGGAATATCTCGCAGTGTTGTGCAGTCAGGCATATCCATGACAACTATAAAAAAGCATTGTTTGACAATAAGTCTTTTCATCATGACAACGTAAAACTACGATCTAATCTACATGAGATCAACACAACTGTTGTAACAAAGAAGTCATTAGATAGAACAAACACAAAACGTGTGTTTGTTAATCCAGAGTTTTCATATGCAATCGGGCATTGGAGAATAGTATAATCATATGGGCTTATATTTTCAGCAATCGCACGTTCAATTATATCATCATCTAATTTAGCAAAATTAATATTATTTATTAATGCTAGATGTGCTTTAATTTTTTTTTGTCATTTCGCAATATTCATGTTCCATACCCATAAATCAAAATAAAAGCTTTGGGGTTTAAAGCGATTGTCTGGCGATTGTTCTAGCCAGGGATTGTCAATCTTCTCAAATACTTCTTTAATGATATACTGATACTCAAATAAATCTTGCATTAATTTTAAAGACTTTTCCTTTGCCATTTCTGCCATTTCCCTTTGAGCTTCCATTTTAAACCCAAATGTATTTGCGTAGATTAAAACAGTTCGTTAAGCTTAACTATATCATCACCCAATTCAACCAAATTATTTTTCATTACTGCTAAATGCGCTCGAATTTTTTTAATATATTCCCAATCAAAATTTGAGGTTTTGTCTAGCATGGCATAATCAATCTTCTTAAATATTAGTCTAATAGCAAGATTATAATCAAATATTTTTCGCATTATTTCTAAGGACTCTTCCTTCACCATTCTTGCTTCCAGTGCCATTTTACGTAAGGATTCTTCCTTTTCCATTCTTGCCGCCATTTTAATTTAAATTAAAAAATAATTAAGCGACTGGAACTGTGTCTGGAGGGATTATCTGCAGTTCTTCCTTCACAAAAGATCTTTGAGGGGCCGGCCGTTTTGTTGTGTCAGTTTCTCGTAAATAATACACGGGCGGATTCATTTTCACAATTTTTTTTATCTCATATGGATCAACACTCCAAACTGGATCTGTTGCCCTGATGCGAGTGTCCCCTTCCGCTTCTCCCGGCGAATAAAGGTATCTCACTTTCAAACCAAATGGTAATAGTTTGCTTGATGAAGACTCTCTTCAACAACATTTATTGTTTGTTTTCTGATTGCTTGTACTGGTTTTAGACCTTTAAATTCTTCATTATTCATTGCGCGCAAAACTGAGGGCAGCCTTCTAACCATTCTGTGTTGCGAGAATTGTCAATCAGCTCTCTGTGATACTGGTAGGAGAAAAGTCTTTCAGATAACTGTTTGTTAAAGTTTTCAACCAACCCCTGTGATCTGTGAACACCCGGAATGCCTCTTTTAATGGTAACTCTATGTTTTAAACAATAATTGATTCACTTGTCCTTTAAATTCTTTCCCATCATCGACTTGAATCATGCGAGGATAAGTTAAGGGTCCTCGTTGATATATCAGTTGTAAAGCGACAGCAAACAGCAGAAGCACTCTTTTGTGTTAATGGTTCAGCATCTTTGTATCTTGAAGCTATGTCAATGACTGTAAGTGCGTACTTAAATCTTTTTTCGTCTAATGTATCATGGGTAAATATAGAAGATCCATTTGATGGGTGTCGTTCGGTATTGTGTTGACAAAGTGTGGTCTTTGTATTCGTTTTAGGCGTGGTAAATAAATTTGCCAAAATCGCTTGTTTAGATAACCATTCTTTTGCTGTTTGTTTCACTGACTCCCGCTGCTTGGCTAAGCTTTTTAATTGCTGTTATTCCCTTCCAATATCCTTTTGGAGAATATAGATTTTGTACATTTTTATTCAGCCAATACTTTGTGCAACAAAATACAAGCGGTCATGCCAAAGACAATAAACAATATTTCTTGCATCTTTTGTTTTTCTGATGGTTGATAAAAAGTCGCTAAATTTTGGTGGGGGCAATGTTTCAACTTGTTTGCCTGTACTAGAAAATATTCTTTTATTGCTGGTCAACATCTTTAAATGTGTAAGCTGCATGTCCCTGTTGTTTAAGTCTGTCGTTAATAAAATCTAACTGCTCCATTCTTTGCTTTTCATAGGTGTCTTGTGCAGCAGCTAGTTGCTCCATAGCTTGTTATGTCTTTTTCTCTCATCGTTATTTTGTAGTTTACTAAACGCGTAATTACTTCCGCTAAAAGCAAGGCATTAACCACAGCGCCACCAATCAATTATGAGTGAAGCCATTTTTATAAATGTATTTTTTTAATTTTAATATTGATACTGTCTGGAATTTTCCTTGCTTAACTAAAAAATCTTTCGTAGCAATGAAGCTGTAATAACAGCAATCAGCTTTGCTGAGTCTTCAAAGTCTAGTTTGCCAAGATCTGCTGGTTTTATTTTTAACAGGCTTTTACCAAGCATTTGTGTATCCTACACTTAGGCCTCCAATAAACAGCAGAATGGTATACAAGGTTAGTAATAGTTTTTTCGGTGCTCATTTTTAAAAAATAAAATAATATTTATTCATTAAATAAAACATGAACTGCGATGATTTACTTCCTGAACTTACAAATGATCAAGTTGATGACCAAGCTATTATGCGCCAAAAGGAAAGGCTGTATTCTTTAGCGGCGTGTGGAAAAAACAAAAACAGTTACCTTGGAAATGAATTCAGCATAGAACAGATTCAACAGATGTGACGCAAGACAGTAAGTATACAAAAAGGGATGAAAAGCAATGGGGTCAAAAATGGTTTTAAAAGTGCGGACAAATGTTTTGTTTGTACACTAAATAGTTAGTAGATTTTTTCCCATTAAATTTGAAAAGTTTTATGTTGATTAACGAGGATCCCCTTTTTTAAAAAAATTTTTTAGAGTCTCTGGATGTGATCATATTAAGATTTGGGAAAATTGTTATCGCCTTAATCATGGGGTTAAAATTCTTTTAATCATGTAGATTTTTTTTTTTTTTTTTTTTTTTTTTTTTTTTTTTTTTTGGATCAGTTAAAAAGGAAAAAGGGGCATAAGGGGGGGTTTTTTTTTTTTTTTTTTTTTTTTTTTTTTTTTAAAAGGGCCCAAAATCCACCCTCATTTTTTTGGGCTTCACATGTCCCCCTTTATCTGCCCAAAAAAAAAAAAAGCGG
>CM065742.1:20521109-20531676 GCA_033310375.1 Conus canariensis | reverse complement strand
AGGGAGGGGGGGGGTGTCAAGGTTTGACTGAGAACCCAGAGTCGTCGCCCTCGTACTACTACTACTGGCGAGTTTGGAGTGGGAGCTTCCTCCCCCCCACCCCCACCCCCACTGGTGTCCAGCATAGTACCGGATATATATATATATCATGTGATAGTTACGTCACTTCCTGTTGGTTTTGTACGACTGTGGTGATGGTGTTGTTGTTGTTGACTGCGCGACTTTGTGTCTGGTGATGATGGCGGGGGGGGGGGGGGGGGGGGGGGGGGTTTTGTGTGTGGGGAGTGGGCTGAGTTGCCCACAGTATTTTTCTTCTTCTTTTTGACATGTGGCGTTTGGTTGAATTTGCTCGGTTCCCCTTGCCTTTCTCGTCCACCACCTCTCCTCCCCCCCCCCCCCCCCCCCCCACCTCCACCTCCGACCCCTGCCTGCCACTTTGCAAGGTGAAAATGGCTTCCCTTGGCATGTTTGTTTGTTTGTTTGTTTTTTTTTCTCCGTGTTGGTTGGTTGGTTGGTTTGCCTCGTGGGAGCAAGACGCCACTGTTTTTCCAGGTCCTCGTTTTTCTTTCTTTTTTTTTTTTTTCTTTTTTTTTTTTTTTTTTTTTTGCCTTCGAAAGATCCTCTGTGACGGTCTTGCAAAAAAAAAAAAAAAAAAAAAAGAAGAAGAAAAAAAAGAAAAGAAAAGAACGAGTCGGATGTTGTGATGTGCCGTCCCTGACCACAAAAGTCCTTTCGTCCAGCAAGCGTGTCGTCTGTGTCTTCACAAGAAAAAAATCAATCAGCATTCCATGATGTGTGTGTACCCAAGACCATTGATCGGTTGCCGAATTGGGAGGGGGCAACTCGCCACACCGTTCTTATCTCATCTTGGACCGCTAATCGAAATTCCAATCCATTCAACTAGGAAAAATCGGTTTTTTTTTTTTCTTTTTTTTTTTTTTTTTAAAGAATTGATAATAAATGGCAGTTTAGGGGAAAGAAAAACAGCGAAAACGAAGTCCTGTGTGAATATTTGTTGCGAAAACAGAACTCCTTTGGTTTGGTAATGTTAAGAATTTTGAAATGTACCTGATTAAAAAAAAACAACAAAACAAACAAACTCGGGAGTATAAAAGTTCATGGATGACTTAATTTAAGTATTGCCTTGATTATGAAAGTGCGAAATGTTTCCACTGTACACATTTCAACGTTCCCTTATCAGAACATTACGTTTGAACCATCTGGGTCGATTAAGGCGCGAAAGATTGCGTGCAACACGTGCTGAGCAAAGACAGGTCAGTGTGTGTGTGTGTGACAGTTGGGCAGAGCACTGCGGCTCTGTGACTTGTCAGTGTCTGTCCATGAAGACCCAGCAGGGCGGTGATGACGTCACCCGAGGTGGCGATGACGTCACCCAGGCTGTGGATGACGACATCACCATGGTGTTGACCCACACGGCCGGCCCTGGGGGTGTCGGGGAAGTCTGGCGTTCCGGTTGGAGAACGGGCCGAGCCCTGCACGGTACCTCGTGAGGGGGGAGTGTCGCTGTGTGGGCGCTCCCTTTCTCCCCCCACCAACATATCCTTTGATCTGAAAAAAAAAAAAAAACCCTTAGGCTCTTGATCTCACAGCAAGCTTGGCCAATGGTCATCACGCCTCTGTTGACAGAGTATTATCTATCGGCGGGAAGTGGACAGAGAGCGAGGGATAGTCCACTCCCTCCCCCCCCCCCCTCTCCCCATGCCTTCCACTACTCCCCATAGACGACCTCCATCCCCCCCCCCCCCCCTCCATTTATTGACAATCCCCGGAGCTATTTTGAAACACGGTTATTTATTGTCATCTGTGTCTCTGTGCGTGTACGTGGTTAGAATCGACGTGTTAATACTGGCCTCTTCTGGTGCCCCCCTACCCCCTTCCTTTTTTTTTTTTTTTTTTTCGTCATGCCCCGAGGATGTCATCGATGTGTCTTGTCATGGAAAGTACGCCTTCTCTGCACACATGCACGTGCGCAACACTTGCACCTCTGGACTGACCGGTACTATGTGCTATTGCCTTTCACATTTCCGTTGGCAATGCAAAGGCGTTTTATTTCCGGTGTGTGTGTGTGTGTGCGTGTGCGTGTGTGTGTGTGTGCGTGCGTGCGTGCGTGCGTGTGCGTGTGTGTGTGTGTGTGTGTTTTCTTTCTTTCTTTCTGCCTTTCTTTTTTTCTTCTCTCCAAGTCTTGCGCACTTAATGTGATATATAGTCCATTGCGGAAAATAGTAGTGTGACCAGAGTATTTCGTAGTGACCGATTTTCGCAAACGGGCCTACGACCAAATCGTATTTTTGAACAGAAAGCCGTTGCTTTGCAGTTGTACTGAACCGTCATTTTCTATAAAGATGCCCAGCCCGAAAATGAAAAAGGCACATTGATACCTGGTCCGGTGCTGAATGACGACAGTGGCTGACCCTGCCGTTCTGCATATAGGGATGTTTTCACCAGGACTTGACAAAGACCTAGTGCCATGTCCGTTGGCATTGCAATAAGCAGTGTGACCTTCATGAAAATCTGCTTTGTCACTTTGTAGAAAGGACGCTAGTTGGGAACCAGGAACGCGCTAAGAAGTGGCTTTTTGTTACAAACCAGCTTTCAGTGAGTGAGTGGAACGACCGTTCATGCCACGAAGATTCAAACCACGTTAGTGTATACAATGATGGAGTTTGATTTTGAAATGGCCTTTTCACTCTTTCTGTGAACCCTGATAATCTCTCTCTCTCTCTCTCTCTCTCTCTCTCTCTCTCTCTCTCTCTCTCCCACACACACACACCACACAACACACACACCACACACACACCGCACACACACACACACACACACACACACACACACACACACACACACGTATGCACACACACGAATGCCGTTTAGTCTTACCATTCCTTGACCGCAAAACGAGTTGAAGTTCGACAAGACTTCATTTTAATCTAACAGCTTGATGGCAAAGAGTTCAAGTCATTATTTCCTTTACAATAAAGAGTCGAATGCTGAAAGGACGCGCAGTTTATTGGTTATTTTACAAGAAAGAACTGAAAGCTGGTCTGAAGACTTTGAGTTGTCTCTCTCGTTTTGTTTTACATACCAGTCACATGAATCGAAGGTTGGGCAGGTACATAACATTCAGTCTGTCAATAAGTAGTCGGAATACATAAGACTTACATCGCGATCAGAAATAATAATTGAGTCTGTCAACACATAGTCGGAACGCATAAGACTTACATTGCGATCTCTTGGGTTTCTTCAAAATTAAAAATGGCAGATCCTGCCAGCATTCGATTCATGATTTTGAAGAAACCCAAGAAATCGCAATGTCAGTCTTATGCGTTCGGACTATGTGTTGACAAACTGAATTATCATTTTTACATTGCGATCTCTTGGGTTTCTTCATAATCAAGAATCGAATGGTGGCAGGATTTGCCATTTAATTTCAAGCGTCCTTCACAAGAGAGTGGTGAAAGCTGACAGCATGTTGAAGTGTCGTCTCTCAAGTTTCCATCACGGCAAACAGATGAAGGTACACAAGAGGTCGAGTTCAGCTCTGGCGATTCCTTTCACATCGTAGAGTCGAGGGGTCACAGGACTTGCAATGTAACCTCACAGTTCAGACATGAGACTTTTCAGGGTTTGAGCCTGAATTCAGGCTTCTGAAAGGTCTCCAGGACCTTTCTTCAGATTTGCATAGATCTGCCGAGAAAATCTGTGATATATCTATTCTATCTATCTATATCTATATCTCCTCTCTCTCTCTCTCTCTCTCTCTCTCTTCTTATATATATATATATATATATATATATATATATATATATATATATACCCCAGACTCGTTTCGTTGGGGGAAAATCTTTGAAGGCGAAGAAAAGAATTGCCAAGAACCATTGACAAGACTGTAAGCATCAATGGCTTGAAGATACCCTAGAATTCATTATAGTTTACAAGGTAGGAGGAAAGGCTCCAGCCTCAGTGGACTTCACACGTTGATCCCTCGAAGCCATTGTCCCTGGAACCCACCTGAAGATCCAACGCTAGTTCATGGACCTCCTGGAAATGTTCAGGCTTTGTCCACTGGCCCTGGTCTCCTGTCTGAGACAGATTCCTTCATAACATAGAGTTGCAGGCTAGGCTGGCAGGGCTTTCACTTTATTCTCAATTTCCTGCGAATTTCGTTCTGTCCACCTCTACGCTCAACGTCGAGTGTTCTTGTAGTGACATGACTCTTATTCGCAAAGCGGTGGTCGGTTTGGTCACAGAAGCCATGCAGTTGTTGCGCACGTGCATTTCTGTCAGCCGAAGCGGTTTTGTTTGTTTCGTTTTATATGTGTTTTTTTTTTTGTTTGTTTTTGTTTTGTTTTTTTTTGTATTATCTCCAATTGACATATTTCTTCATACCGAGATGACCTGATGTGTATATAATGATGACGTAGCTAAACTATTGCCATATGTCATTATGTAGAGGACCCATTGCTCATCTTGTAGAAGGTCAGCAGTATCGACCATTAACCCATCACACATCTCTTCCTTCTGTGGACTGTTGTCAATCAGCTGTATACACCTCCTACCGTTAGGAAACGGTACTCATCATGATGTTTCATGGTAACCGTATACATTCTAGAACACCATAGAAACGGTACACAACCTGACTCACGGTAGTATCTACAAACATCTGTCTTCGTGTCGAAAAATACCAAAACAAACACAAATCCATGTCATGTCGAGTCATACCATCTGTCATATCCAATGTATATTTTCTTCTTTTCTCTTTTAATTGATGGAATACATCGTGTCAAGATAATCATCCCATATCTGACAGTCCCATATTTGTCCTTAATGATGTATGTTGTTATACGATCATGAGAAATCCCTTCTGAATGTTTTCTTGTTTTGTTTTCTCTATGAAATACTTTGGTTCAGTGAATTTGACAACCAACATGATTTTGCCTTATACGTGTTGGTAGAGCGTCATCAATAAATGTTGTTAAATCTGAGCACAATACATCGAACGAAGGAGCATGGTTGAAGCATGCGTATTCAGCATTACCTATGTCAGTATCAGAATGCATTGCGTTTTGCTTTTGGGCTTGCGTGTCCCAGTATAAGGACACACTGCATTTCTGAAATGGTATTACCTTTCCCAGTATCAGTATGCATCATCATCCTTTGCTGGGTATTGTCTTTCCCACTATCAGAATGCACTGTTGCCGTCCTGAACGGGGTATTGCCTTTCCCAGTATCGGAAAGCCTTGTGTTCTGATACCGTATCCGGTATCGATTTTGAAATAATTGTGCAGTCACCGTTTTCTTTTTTAAAAAATGACTAGATACTCGTAGAAAGCTCGTTCCAATATCTTGCAGCGTTTGAGATTAATTTCTTTTGAAAATTAAAGTTCAACAGGGTAATATTTTTCTCTCTGCAATTTTTGGCATCAAATTTTGACCGAGTGTTTCAGACAAGCGAGACTACAGAAAAATTCTGTGTACATATTTCCACACCACTTACCTTTTAAACTGACGTCCTGTTTTGTCGTAACTTGTTCACTTTAATGACGGGGATAAATAGGAAAAAGCGCGGAACTACAACTAGATCTTTACCCAATGATGACAGTAGAAATCGCTGATTCAGATCTGGAGCTTCGAGGACTTGCCATTTTCACGAGTATGACCCAACAAACTTGTTCTGAATATATAGATGAACAGGCTTGTGATTTTTTTCCCCTACAGATCCCGAATGTTATATACATTATGGCCAGAGTGGTAATTCATATCAGGACGTCAGTCCTACCTATCTTTTTCTTTGGGGATATTGCTGCTAAGCTAACTGTATAAGAAAAAGAAATGTAAAATGTAGCATTTTATGGAATCTGTAGCAGGTTGACGTGTTTAAACTTTTTTTTTTTTTTTTTTTTTTAGTGACA
The DNA here is from genome assembly GCA_033310375.1 of Conus canariensis. NCBI lineage: Eukaryota > Metazoa > Mollusca > Gastropoda > Neogastropoda > Conidae > Conus > Conus canariensis. Next base: position 20,525,746 of record CM065742.1, on the reverse strand, counting down.
GTGAATTAATCTAGCTATTAAGTTTGGCCAGGAGAAGCAATGACGTCATAAAGGTTTGGAATTTACTTCCCCTTTTGGCGTGAATTCCAGCACTTTGAACACACCTACAAAATATTCTAAGCCTTTTGTGCGGTGGGATGCCAGAGTACCTTTACAGACCATGCAGCCAAGACACGATCTCCGAACGGCTGAAACGTGGATTCTGATTGGCAGAAAATTTGCTGCTCTGGTAACTCAAGACAAGTGGGAACAAAGTTTGGATTTGACACAGATTGGGAAGACAGTATACAGTTCTCTGTCACACGTGTGTTGTTTTAGATGTAGGCATGCATTACAGTACCTCTGTAAATTATTAAGAGATTCCCCATAAAACAATGGAAGGTTGTTGTTTCTTTTACTTGAAACAAGCAAAGCATTTCAGAAAGTGTTTTGGATTTTGTTGTTCGTTTGGTGGACACGAAATGCGACGAAACTGAGCTTTTCATTTAAAACTGCGCAGTTTCGGTTTTTTTTGCGACTCGTCAGCCTCGGAAGATAATGGCATTATATTTTCTGCGGTGAGGTCCATCTTCACAACAACCCCAGGTCCTTCCCTTTCCAAACCCACTGTCCAACCTTATTTTTCTCTTGGTCAGTTAGACTTGAGAAAATTACTGCCTCCGCTACAAGAACAAAAGAAATGTTGGCTGAAGTCCCATGAGATGTGCAGGCGAAGGAACATTTTATTTTCAGGGTTTTAAGACCCCTTCCCTTCTTCCCCCCCCCCCCACCCCCACCCCTTCTCCCTGTAAACTGATATGACTACTAAGAGTCACGAACATGTTTTGGGGTGCATGACGTTAATCTGGCAAGACCTCGTTGCTCCCGTCATAATAGAGACATGTCGTCAAGAAATGAATTCGTCATCAATTGTCATGTCATATGTTCTGTCACCTGTCATGAGCAGTGAACATGTCATCTGTGTCACATGTAGAGACAAGTCGTATCACCTGTCATGAGAAATAAACATGTCATCCATTTTTCTGACTGTTGTGTTCGTTTGACTGGATGATGGCTGGGTGCTGCCCCCCCCCCCCCCCCCCCCACCTTCTGTCTGTCTGTCTGACTGTCTGTCTGGCTATCTGCCAGTCTCTCTCTCTCTCTCTCTCTCTCTCTCTCTCTCTCTCTCTCTCTCTGTCGTGTGTGTCTGTGTGTTGTGTCTGTGTCTGTCTGTCTGTCTCTCTCTGTTTTTCTTGGTCTCTGTCTCTCTCTCAGTGTCGGTCTCTCTGTCCCTCTCTTTCTATGTCTCTTGTCTCTCTCTCACACACACACACACACCACACACACACACACACACACACACACACACACACTGACCCACAGAATCTTCACAACGGCGGCAATGTCGATAACACGACAATCATATTAAAAGACACACCAGCAACAGAACGGCTAGACAGTATCCACCATATCCAAAAGACCGACCCGTCGCCTCAAAATCACACCACTGTTCGCAAACGAGATCACAATAATATAACACATAATTCATGAAAAGCAGCGCACAACGACAAGGTCAATACGACTGGCTTGAATTCAGATCACTAACGGAAAAGCTGGGAAATCGGCTAGCCCAGAGATTGTAAAACGAACTGACTGAGGGCGGAAAATGAAGCAAAATTAAAGAGGGGGTTAGTTTCCGCCAAGGACATAGACAAAGTACAGAACAAAACACAATGCATTTCGACCACTTGGGTCTTCTTCAGGCAAAAACAAATAACTTTCAGGACAGTGAAAACGAAGAACGAGAAACCGTGTATCTTCTCATAATTCGGCGCAAGATCAAAATGGCCGCTGGACGAAAACTAGAGGTTTTTACTTTTACCTTACAACCTCCGACTAAGACTGTTTGCCCAAAGATACATACACCAAGCCTGTGTTTTTCTTCCCATCCCCCCCCCCCCCCCCCCCCCCCCACTCTGTTCTCTCCTCACCCGCGCCGCTCATTCCGCCTTCCCATACACACACCCACATGCAGGTTTGTTTTGTCGCAGACCCAGCAACGCAATCCAGAGGGAGCAATGAAAAGCAGGTCGTCATGCAGCAGGCAAACCCATCAGAGGAGGATCTGCATTGCTGCAGAAACACATCTGTGGTGACGCGGCGCCAACGTTACCAACAAACCACGTTCTTGAAACTGGCAGCACTTTCCACCAGGACGCTCGACCCCACGAAGGAGACAACTCCATGGTGTAACTATTTTAATGGCCCCTAATTTCTTCCGGTGATTTTTTACTGTACAGATACTTTCTTTCAACTTACCCTTGAGGTCTGTGGCGGCCCAGCGTATTTACCTATAACAGGCATGCCCTTTGTCCTTTTTTCAGCTGATTCCCCCTCCCCCCCCCCCCCCCTTTTTTTTTTTTCTTTCTTTTTTTATGCTGTTGCAAATCGTTGGAATGCCTTTCCCATAGTACGAACTCTGAGTGAAAACGTGTTGCAAATGTATTTGAAAGCAGCCAGTCTATTCTTCCTGCCGACAATACGAACTTTGAATGAAAACAGGATTGAAAACATAAGTTGAAAGCAGCAAATCTATTCTTCCTACCGACAATACGAACTCTGAATGAAAACGGGGATGAAAATATATGTGACAGTGGCAAGTCTATTCCCATCGCTCTACGAACTCTGAATGAAAACGTGTTGAAAAGATAGTTGAAAGCGACAGGTCTGTTCTTTCGCAATGTGAAACAGGTGCTTTAGCGCACTGCCAGCTGTTCTTGTCCCACCTTCCCACGCCCCCCCCCCCCTTCCACTCCTCCCACTGCAGCCGTAATTAAATCCCTCCTCCCCCCCCCCCTCCTCTCCCTCTCCCCTTCCCTCCCTCATTTTAATCTTTGTGTACTTGGCATGCTTGCTACAAGTACAGTGTGTTGTTTACTTCACTGACTCAACTGTCCCCTGTATATAATATTTATCTTATGCCTTTGGTCGATCAGACTTTCGCTATGCATTATTATGGCAAACCCATCTTTGGAACAGTTGCAATCCAGCCCTGATGTTTTCTTTTCTATTTCTTCTTTTTCTTTCTTTTTTTTTTTCTTTCTTTCTTTTGTTACGTTTTTCTATTTTGCTTTCTGAGGTCGGACGAACAGGGTTTATGTAGTATAAGATTTACCTGAAAGTCCAAGAGTTCAGATCGCGGTGGTTCCATGGTGACTGTTCCGAGCACAAACATGACGCTGGTCTGGAACAAACAGAAATGAAATAAATCATAAGACAACCCAGTAGAGGAAGCACTGGATTGCTGCAGAATCACCTCTGTGGTGACGCGGCGCCAAAATTACCCACAGACAACCATCTGGAACTAGACAGCACGTTCCACAAAGACAATCAATACCACGAAGGAGACAACTCCATGGTAGAACTATTCTAGGGGCCCCTACTTCCAAGAGTTCAGATCGCGGCGATCCCATTGGGTTACTGCTCCGAGCACAAACAGGACGCTGTTCTGGAACAACAACAAAAAAAGAAATAAAACAAAGATTTTTTTTTTAATGAAGGAAAAAAAAAAAAAGGAATGACATGTCTGAAAATATTCCCGATCTTATAACGAGGACAAAAACAAATGTTTGTCAGCTAGTGCTTAAGGATGAAGTTGAAAGTGACTGAACAGAGAAAGAGAAAAGGAAAAAACGCTGTAGTTTCGCCAGTGGAGGGTTCCAACACCAGTTTTGTCTACAGGGGGTTCCAAAACTACAGTTTTGACACTAGGGGTTCCAACACCACAGTTTTGCTAACAGGGGTTCCAACACTACACTTTTCCTAATAGGCGTTCCAAAACTACAGTTTTGCAAACAGGGGTTCCAATACTATTGTTTTGCTAATGGGAGGGGCTCCTTCACTAAGGTTTTGCTAATAAGGATTACAACACTACATTTTTGCTAATAGGGGTTCCAACACTACAGTTTTACTGATAGGGGTTCCAACACTACAGTTTTGCTAACAGGGGTTCCATCACTACAGTTTTGCAAATAGGGATTCCAACACTACAGTTTTGCTAATAGGGGTTCCAACACCACAGTTTGCTAATAAGGGTTCAAACACTACATTTTTGCAAACAGGGGTTCCAACACTACAGTTTTGCTAAGAGGGGTTCCAACACTAGAGTTTTGCTAATAGGGATTCCAACACTACAGTTTTGCTAATAGGGGTTCAAACACTACAGTTTTGCTAATAGGGGTTCCAACACTACGGTTTGCCAAAAGGGGTTCCAACACTACAGTTTTACCAATAGGGGTTCCATCACTACAATTTTGCTAATAGGGATTCCAACACTAAAGTTTTGCTAATAGGGATTCCAACACTACAGTTTTGCTAATAGGGATACCAACACTACAGTTTTGCTAATAGGGATTCCAACACTTCAGTTTTGCTAATAGGGATTCCAACACTACAGTTTTGCTTATAGGGATTCCAACAATACAGTTTTGCTAATAGGGGGGTTCCAACACTACAGTTTTGCCAGTAGGGCTTCCAACACTACAGTGTTGCCAGTAGGGATTCCAACACTTCAGTTTTGCCAATAGGGGTTCACATCACAACAGTTTTGCTAATAGGGTCCCAACACTACAGTCTTCCCAATAGGGTTTCCAACACTA
>CM065742.1:20503609-20511109 GCA_033310375.1 Conus canariensis | reverse complement strand
TGCAGTACAAGAAAAGTGCATGCCCCTGTGTGGTGTGTGTGTGTGTGTGTGTGTGTGTGTGTGTGTGTGTGTGTGTGTGAGAGAGAGAGAGAGAGAGAGAGAGAGAGAGAGAGGAGAGGTATGCACTTTTTTCTCAGCACCCAAGCAGTGACATCCCACTGGGAAACACGAGGCGTCCTACCACGAGAGAAACCAACTGGCATGTCTGTTACATCGTTAGAGACAGACAGCAGACAGACAGACAGAGAGATAGACAGACAGAGACAGCGAGAGTGATGGATTGAGACGACTCACCCTGATTCCGGGTTCAATAAGAACTATTGCCAAGGCGACAAAAACGAAGGCCCTGTCCTAATTCTGCAGAGAAAAACAAGTCTGTGACAGGTAACCTTATGTAACATCTTTTCTTCTTCTCCTTCCTTAACTCCCTACAGAGTCACCGAGGCGGCACGATGAAGAACAATTCTTCAGATTCCTCTTGTTCTGTGTTGGTTGTGTGTGGCAAGGCCTGAGTCACCAAGGCTTTTCCTGCTCAGTCCGCAATGTTCTCAGTCCTTCGGTTTTTGTCTGGTTGGTTGGTTGGTTGGTCTTTTGTTTTGTCTGAAATTCCCCTCTGTCTCCATCCCTCAACAGTTCCCTAAAGGAGTGTATCAGCAAAGTCACTGGATCCTTTTCTCTGGCAGTACTGATGATGCATTCTTTGTCAAAAACCGAGGTCAACAGATCTTCGTAAGTGTTGTTTAATGGTTTGATGCATCCGTTCATTGGTTATATGATCAGTATATCTGATCTGTAGTGTCTTGCCCTAACACCTCATTCATTGGTTATATGATCAGTATATCTGATGCTGTAGTGTCTTGCCCTAACACCTCATTCATTGGTTATATGATCAGTATATCTGATCTGTAGTGTCTTGCCCTAACACCTCATTCATTGGTTATATGATCAGTATATCTGATCTGTAGTGTCTTGCCCTAACACCTCATTCATTGGTTATATGATCAGTATATCTGATCTGTAGTGTCTTGCCCTAACACCTCATTCATTGGTTATATGATCAGTGTATTTGAGCTGTAGTGTCTTGCCCTAACACCTCATTCATTGGTTACATGATCAGTGTATTTGAGCTGTAGTGTCTTGCCCTAACACCTCATTCATTGGTTACATGATCAGTGTATTGAGCTGTAGTGTCTTGCCCTAACACCTCATTCATTGGTTACATGATCAGTGTATCTGAGCTGTAGTGTCTTGCCCTAACACCTCATTCATTGGTTACGTGATCAGTGTATCTGAGCTGTAGTGTCTTGCCCTAACACCTCATTCATTGGTTACGTGATCAGTATATCTGAGCTGTAGATGTTTGCCCTAACACCTCATTCATTGGTTACGTGATCAGTATATCTGAGCTGTAGTGTCTTGCCCTAACACCTCATTCATTGGTTATGTGATCAGTATATCTGAGCTGTAGTGTCTTGCCCTAACACCTCATTCATTGGTTATATGATCAGTATATCTGAGCTGTAGTGTCTTGCCCTAACACCTCATTCATTGGTTATATGATCAGTATATCTGAGCTGTAGTGTCTTGCCCTAACACCTCATTCATTGGATTATATGATCAGTGTATTTGAGCTGTAGTGTCTTGCCCTAACACCTCATTCATTGGTTATATGATCAGTGTATTTGAGCTGTAGTGTCTTGCCCTAACACCTCATTCATTGGTTACATGATCAGTGTATTTGAGCTGTAGTGTCTTGCCCTAACACCTCATTCATTGGTTACATGATCAGTGTATTGAGCTGTAGTGTCTTGCCCTAACACCTCATTCATTGGTTACATGATCAGTGTATCTGAGCTGTAGTGTCTTGCCCTAACACCTCATTCATTGGTTATATGATCAGTGTATTTGAGCTGTAGTGTCTTGCCCTAACACCTCATTCATTGGTTATATGATCAGTGTATCTGAGCTGTAGTGTCTTGCCCTAACACCTCATTCATTGGTTATATGATCAGTGTATCTGAGCTGTAGTGTCTTGCCCTAACACCTCATTCATTGGTTACATAATCAGTGTATCTGATCTGTAGTGTCTTGCCCTAACACCTCATTCATTGGTTACGTGATCAGTATATCTGATCTGTAGAGTGTTGCCCTAACACCTCATTCATTGGTTACGTGATCAGTATATCTGAGCTGTAGTGTCTTGCCCTAACACCTCATTCATTGGTTATGTGATCAGTATATCTGAGCTGTAGTGTCTTGCCCTAACACCTCATTCATTGGTTATATGATCAGTATATCTGAGCTGTAGTGTCTTGCCCTGACACCTCATTGATTGGTTATATGATCAGTGTATTTGAACTGTAGTGTCTTGCCCTGACATCTCATTGCCATGGCTTCGATCCATCTGTCCAGATCCACTGTAAAGAGTCCATGCCTCGCATGTACACAGGAAGATGGAGTATACCAGTATACACAGTACACGATCTTATGGCTCATGGACATATCATTCACCTTGCAAGGAGGTTTTTTGTCGGAACGATGTCGAGTTTTTGCCCGTGCTACCGTTGAGAGAATTTCTGGTTTGGATCCGTTATTGCTAATGATGGATCCCAGACGAATGAACTCTGAACAGTTTCTTGCTTCTGTCTGTGGATGGTTGTTTCAGTACTGATGACGGTTTTGTGGCTAGCCATCAACCTAGATCTCCTCGCCGCTGATTTCCATGCCACATCTTGTTGACGTTTCACCCAGTCTGTTCCTAAGCCTGGCGAGTTCTAGCTCACTTTTCTTCTTCTTCTTCTTCTTCTTCTTCTTCTTCTTCTGAGTACACAGGCTGATACTCCTGCGGACACTCCCTATATAGACAGGTAAGTATTAATCCCATCTGCCCAACAAAGGGAGTGGAGTTTTGTGTGCATGACCGTTTTTTTTTATCCCGACATTAAGGCAGCCGTACTCCATCTTCGGGGAAGATGCATGCTATGCGTAACGTGTCATCCATACTAACGGCCAAACTGGCCTTCTCTTCCGAAAGTTGGTGATGGGATTTTACGTGTGTGCAAGATGTTATGCGTGCGTTCACACACGGAACCTCGGTTTATAGTCTCATTCGAAGGACTGTACATGGGAAATGGAGTCAGAACCAATGTTAACTCCGAGAGAAAAATCCCCTGTACCGAAACGGCCCGGCGGAGATTCGAACCCGCAACCCTTGGATTATGAGCCCGGCGCTCTACCAACTGAGCTATTTCGGCCCCCGTTCTAGCTCACCGCCTGCCAACCCATCGATGACATCTACAGAGCGAAGGTTCGCGATGCCGACTCTGTTGACATGATCTCAAATCGCATCAGCCATGATGCGTTCTCTTCATATGATGAAAAGTGTCTTCCACACGTGAGGTACTAGAGAGAAAACAAAAATGGGGGTGGTGGGGGTGGGGGAGGAGGAGTGGGGAACGCGGGAGAGAGACAGGCTGAGGGACCAGAGAGGGGCAGGAATAGGGAAAGGGGATGAGCAAGGACAGTGGGGTGGGGCAGATGGGTTGGGGTAGGTTGGATCGTCGAAGGGAACGAGGCAGCAGGAGGAGGAGCCTAAATTTCGTGCCTTATAAATATTAAGTGACCACACAGTTGTACAAGACACATTAAAGAGAGAGAGAGAGAGAAAGAGAGAGAGAGAGAGAGAGAGAGGAGAGAGAGAGAGAGAGAGAGAGAGAAGAAAAGGAAAGGAAAGCATACACGAGCAAAATAGCCACTTATTTGAGAGAGAAGAGAGAGAGAGAGAGAGAGAGAGAGAGAGAGAGAGAGAGAGAGAAGAAGGAAAGGAAAGCATACACGAGCAAAATAGCCACTTATTTGAGAGAGAGAGAGAGAGAGAGGACAGAGAGAGAGGAGAGAGAGAGAGAGAGAGAGAGAGAGAGAAAAGGAAAGGAAAGCATACACGAGCAAAATAGCACTTATTTGAGAGAGAGAGAGACAGACAGACAGACAGACAGACAGACAGACAAACAGACAGAGAGAGAGACAGAGAGACAGAGAGAGAGAGACAGAGAGAGGGGGGGGGAGAGCAAGTAAATAAACAATATGATGAGGAACGATCACATTAGACATAATGAAACAAGCATGCGAGTTTTAATATATTCAGCAGAGAGAGAGAGAGAGGAGAGAGAGAGGGAAAAAGGAGAAGGGAGGAGAGAGAGAGAGAAAAGGGAAAGAGAGAGGAGAAGGAGGAAGGGAGAGAGGGGGAAAAGGAGAAAGGAGAGAAAAAGGGGGGGAAAGGAGGGGGAGGAGAGAGAGAGGGAGGGAGGGGGGAGAAAGAGAAAAAGGAGAAAAGGGGAGGGGAGAAAAAAAAGGGGCAGAGGGGTAGAGGGCCGTGGAGGAAGGGAGGGGTGCCAAACCACAACACCACTTTTTGGAAAATTGACGGCAACAAAAACAATACAAACCAGGGAGAAAAACTGAAATAAAGCGAAGTTAAACCAAAAAAAAAAATTTTGAACCCCATGGGGGAACCCCCCCAAACGAACCAAAGGGGCCGGGGGAAAGGGGAAAAAAGGGCAGTTCGGAAAGAAGAGCAGCAGCGCCCTGTACTGTTTGTGGGGTAACGACCCCCCCCCTGCCCACCTTTCCCTTCCCCCTCCCCCCTTCTCTCTCTCTCTCTCTCTCTCTCTCCTTCTCTTTTGGGGACGTAGGGCGCCCAATCCCCCCCCCCCCCCCCCCACCCTCCTTCCCTCACCACCCAAATACTGTGCTTCCCCACACATTTCCCCCCCCCCTCCCCTTACCCCTGCATTTCCCCCCGTCCCAGCTTACCTTGTTGTGCTGCACCCCTTTGATGTGGGGGGGGAGGGCGGTTTTTTGAAGCAGATGCTAGGACAAGCCTTGTGCCTCAGCCGTGTCCATATCTTCTTCTTCTTCACGGGTGTAGAGGTGGCTAGGCGGGTTGCTCAGGGCCATTTTTTGTTTACCTGTCCTGTCCTAGACAGAAAGAAAGGGGGAGGTGCAGGTGGGGGGAAAAGGGAGAAGGAGGGGGAGGAGACATGGACAGGAAAAAAGTCAGGGGGGGGGGGGGACCTGGGGAGGGGGGGGGAAAGGGCAGGGAAAGATAGAGCATCATAGGGATGGGGGGCAGAACATTCTGTGGAAATCAAACAACTGCAGGAATTTGAAAATCCAGCGTTCACACAAGGAACCACAGCAAAAAAAAGTGTTTTAATGCCATGCTGGAATGAGACATCGCCAGTGCTGCTTATCAGAGTGATGAATTTAAAACGTGCTGTAATAAAAAAACAGTCTCAATGAGAAAAATGTTTGAAGAAAGAATTTTCCCTTTAAAAGTGTGATGATCAGTAGTGCAGGTATGAGATAACAATGCCTGTTAATTTTTTTAAAAATTTAAATTTTTAAAATTGGAAAAGTAAAAATGGAAAAAAACGGGGGGGGGGGGTTTTGGGGGGGGAAAAAAGAAAAAAAAGGGAAAAAAAAAGAAAATTTTATTTTATTTTTTAAAACCATTCAAATTTAATCAAAACCCCCCTCCCACCCTAAAATGTGGGGAAAAGTCATAATTGATGTATCAAAAAAACATGTGAAAAAATTTTCATTCATAGTTTGAAAAACTAGAAGGGGGGAAAGGGGGGGGTAGAAAAAGGGGGGGGGGGGGGGAGAGGGGGCGCGTTGTGGTGGGGGGGAGAAATAACGACCAAAACACAGACGATTGGAAATCAACAGCCCACAAAAACGCAATGGCGAGGTGATTTTGGACAAACCAACCCCAAACAAAAAATACTAAGTCCCTCCCAATCTCCCCCCCCCCCCCCCCCCCCCCCACCCCCCTAAACAACAGAAAGGGCCCGGGGGAAAAACCCCGCCCCAAAATCCCCTTATTTAACCCCCAACATAATAGCCCCAATCTTGGGGTAACGGTTTCTATTGCTAATTGGCTGATTTTTTCAAAGTATGTTGTTCAACAAAATAATTTTGAAAAAAAGGCGCTTGGTGTTAGTTGCGTTTTTTTAACGTGTCAGAAAAAGGCAAAAAAGTTTGAAATGAAGTATTGTGATTAGAGTTTATGTTTAGCTGGTGCTGGCATCAGATGATTATCGCCCGTCTTACAACAACCCCAAAACACACCACACACCCCCACACCCCACCCCCCCCACACAACCCACCACCACAACACACACCCCCACAAACCCACCCACACACACAACACCCACCACACACACACTCCCCCACACACACCCCACACCCCACCCGGGCCCCCACAAAACACACACCCCAAAACGCACACACGCCACAGCGCCACACACACACACACACACACAACACACACCACACACGCACACAGCGCACACACACACACACAACACCACCACACACACCACCCCACCGCCACACGCGCACACAAACAACAACACACCACTCACACCCCCACACACCACACACCCACACACACAAAAAATATCCCGGAACACACACACACCCACACACACACACACCCCCAATGCACGCGCCACCACAACACACACACAACCCCCACACAACACCCCCCCACACCACACACCAACACACCCCACACACCCACCACACCACACCCACACACACCCACCACCCACACACCCCCCACACACACCCCACACACCCCCACACACCACACCACACGTTAGGTGATCGAATGAAGATATTGACAGGTCAACAAAAAACCTATGATTATATTTTTGACCTTAGATGCAAAAAGATGGGGGGGGGGGAGGAGGAAGAGGGAGAGGGGGGTAGAGGTGAAGGAGGGAGAGAGTAATGATCAAAACAAAAATAAATTTGGGAAAAACGAAACAACAACAACAAAAAAAAAAACAGCAAAAAATGAAAAGGCTAAAACCCCCAACCCAACCAAATTTTTAAAAACTTTAAGCCCACTTCCGAATCCCCTAAAAGTACGAAGACGAGGAATAGAAGAAACATGGGGGGGAGGACAATGGGGAGACCCCTCGTGTTTTATGTGGTAACAACAGTCTTTTCACCTTTCCCCTGCACTCTACCCTTCTTCCCCTTTTTTTTGTTTTTGTATCATACCTCCATCTCTATTTTGAACAAACCCCCCCCCAAACCACCCCAATCCACACCCCCACACCCCCCCCACCCAACCCCCTGCAATCTTTTTCTCCTCTCCAGCTTCCTGTGTTGTGACTGCAGCCTTTGTGTTTGGGCGGGGGGGGGGGCGGTTTTTTGTTGAAGCAGATGCTAGGGTCAAACCTTGTGCACTCAGCCCTGTCATCATCTTCTTTTCTTCACGGGCTTTGGGTGGCTAGGCTGGGTCTTCCCCGTGGCCGTTGTTTGCATCCTGTCGCTGTCCGTGACAGAAATGGAGGGGGGTTGGTGAGGGGGGGGGGGGGGGGGGGCACAAAAGGGATGGGGGGGGGGGTGAGGGTTAGAGTGATAGGAGTGAAGGGAATGGGAGGGGTGAAAGGGGGAAGAGAAAGGGGGAGGGGGTGAAGGCAC
>CM065742.1:20491024-20503509 GCA_033310375.1 Conus canariensis | reverse complement strand
AAAACAAAAATGGGGGTGGTGGGGGTGGGGGAGGAGGAGTGGGGAACGCGGGAGAGAGACAGGCTGAGGGACCAGAGAGGGGCAGGAATAGGGAAAGGGGATGAGCAAGGACAGTGGGGTGGGGCAGATGGGTTGGGGTAGGTTGGATCGTCGAAGGGAACGAGGCAGCAGGAGGAGGAGCCTAAATTTCGTGCCTTATAAATATTAAGTGACCACACAGTTGTACAAGACACATTAAAGAGAGAGAGAGAGAGAGAGAGAGAGAGAGAGAGAGAGAGAGAGAGAGAGAGAGAGAGAGAGAAAAGGAAAGGAAAGCATACACGAGCAAAATAGCCACTTATTTGAGAGAGAGAGAGAGAGAGAGAGAGAGGAGAGAGAGAGAGAGAGAGAGAGAGAGAGAGAGAGAGAGAAGAAAAGGAAAGGAAAGCATACACGAGCAAAATAGCCACTTATTTGAGAGAGAGAGAGACAGACAGACAGACAGACAGACAGACAAACAGACAGAGAGAGAGACAGAGAGACAGAGAGAGAGAGACAGAGAGAGGGGGGGGGAGAGCAAGTAAATAAACAATATGATGAGGAACGATCACATTAGACATAATGAAACAAGCATGCGATGTATTAATATATTCATGCAAGAGAGAGGAGAGAGAGGAGAGGAGAGAGAGAGAGAGAGAGAGAGAGAGAGAGAAGGAGAGAGAGAGAGAGAAGGAGAGAGAGAGAGAAGGAGAGAAGGAGAGAGAGAGAGAGAGAAAGGAGAGAAGGAGAGAGAGAGAGAAGGAGAGAAGGAGAGAGAGAGAGAGAGAGAGGGAGGGAGGGAGGGAGGAAAGAGCAAAAGGAGACAAAGGAGGAGGGGAGTAAAACAAGAGGGCAGAGGGGTAGAGGGCAGTGGAGGAAGGGAGAGAAATAACGACCAAACACACACACACACATGTTTGGAAATTGACGGCAACAAAAACAATACAAACCAGCGAGAGATGAACTGAAATAAAGCCGAAGCTCAACCAAAACAAAACATACTGAATCCCACTCAGGAATCCCCCCAAACGAACCGAAAGGCCGGGGGAAAGGAAGAAACGTGGCAGCTTCAGGAAGAGAAGAGCAGCAGCAGCCCTGTACTGTTTGATGTGGTAACGACAGACCCCCCTGCACCTACCTTTCCCTTCCCCCTCCCACTCCTCTCTCTCTCTCTCTCTCTCTCTCTCTCTCTCTCTTCTTGACGTATGGCAGCCTCAATCCCCCCCTCCCCCCCCCCATCCTCTCCTTCCCTCACCACCGCAAATACTGTGCTTACCACACACTTCCCCTCCCCCCTCCCCCTTACCCCTGCATCTCTCCCCTCCTGTCCCAGCTTACCTGTGTTGTGACTGCAGCCTTTGATGTAGCGGGGAGGGAGGGGCGGTGTTGTTGAAGCAGATGCTAGGATCAAGCCTTGTGCACTCAGCCGTGTCCATCATCTTCTTCTTCTTCACGGGCTGTAGAGGCTGGCTAGGCAGGGTCTGCTCCAGTGGCCATTGTTTGCATACCTGTCGCTGTCCTAGACAGAAAGAAAGGGGGAGGTGCAGGTGGGTGGAAGGGAGAAGGAGGGGGAGGCAGACATGGACAGGAAAGAAGTCAGGGAGGGAGTAGGGACCTGAGGAGGAGGAGGGGAAGGCACTGGGATAGATAGATGCATCATCAGGAGATGTGCGGCATGAACAGTTCTGATGGAAATACAAACAACTGCAGGAATTTGAAAATACCAGCAGTTCGACACGAAGGAACCACAGCTAATAAAAGTGTAGTTAATCAGCCAGTGCTGGAATGAGACATCGCCAGTGCTGCTTATCAGAGTGCATGTAATTAACGTGCTGTAATAAAATAACAGTCCTCGAATGAGACAAAATAGTTTGAAGCAATGAAGTACCTCTAATAAAAGTGTGATGATCAGCTAGTGCAGGTATGAGATAACAATGCCTGTTAATTGTATATAGGAATATAGATGATTAATTTCATATATAGTTAGCGAAATAGATTGATAAGCAGATAGAGAAATACATACAGAGAGAGAGAGAGAGAGAGAGAGTTATGGATGGATGGGGAGGAGAGAGAGAGAGAGAGAGAGAGAGAGAGAGAGAGAGAGAGAGAGAGAGAGAGAGATTAGTTGATGTATTATCATTTCAACGCAGCTTCAGAATATTAATCACACTCCCTATTGCATTGTTCTACCCTCCCACCCCTAGAATGATGAGGAACGATCATAATTGATAGTATCAAACAAGCATGTGATACATATTCATTACATCAGATTGAAAAACATAGAGAGGGAAGGGGGAGGTAGAAGAGGAGGGGGGAGGGGCAGAGGGGTCGACGTTAGTGGTGGAAGGGAGAGAAATAACGACCAAACACACAGACGATTGGAAATCAACAGCCACACAAACAACGCAACTGGCGAGAGATGATTGGATCAAACCAACCACAACAAACATACTAAGTCCACTCCCGAATTCCCCCCCCCCCCCCCCCCCCCCACCACCACCACCACCACTAAAACGAACAGAAAGGCCGGGGAAAAGGAAGAAACGTGGCAGCATCAGAAAGAGAATAGCAGCAGCAGCAGCAGCAGCCCTGCACTGTTTGATGTGGTAACAACAGACCCCCCCCCTGCACCTACCTTTTCCCTCCCCCTCCCACTCCTCCCAATGTCTCTCTCACTTCTTGACGTATGGCAGCCTCAACCCCCTCCCCTCCCCCCCCCCTCCCCCCACATCCTCTCCTTCCCTCACCACCGCAAATAATGTGCTTACCACACACTTCCCCTCCCCCCTCCCCCTTACCCCTGCATCTCTCCCCTCCTGTCCCAGCTTACCTGTGTTGTGACTGCAGCCTTTGATGTCGCGGGGAGGGAGGGCGGTGTTGTTGAAGCAGATGCTAGGATCAAGCCTTGTGCACTCAGCCGTGTCCATCATCTTCTTCTTCACGGGCTGTAGAGGCTGGCTAGGCTGGGTCTGCTCCAGTGGCCGTTGTTTGCATACCTGTCGCTGTCCCTGACAGAGAGGAGAAGCTGGTGAGGGTGAGGGGAGGGGCACGAGGGGTAAGGGAGGGAGGTGGGGTGAGGTTAGAGTGAGTAGGAGGCAGACAGGGAATGGGAGGGGAGAAAGACAGGGAGAGAAAGGGAGGAGGGGGCAAGGCATTGAGGTGTGCTAGATGCATTGCGGTGAGATGTGCCACAGAGAACAGTTTTGACAGAAACGTCAACAGTGCTGGAATTAGAAGACACCAGCAGCCAGACACGCGGGAACCATCGCCAATTAGCATTGCGTGTAATCAGCAAGGCATGGAATGAGCCCACAAGTCTTGGAGTGAGACGGTACTATTGCTAATTGGACTGTATGTAATCAAAGTACTGTTGTTCAACAAATATAGTTTTGAAAAGAGGACGCTCTGGTGATTAGTATGCGTTTACTTAACAGTGCTCAGAATAAGGCAAAACAGTTTGAAATGAAGTATTGATGATTAGAGTTTATGTTCAGCTGGTGCTGGCATCAGATGATATCGCCTGTCATTACACACACACACACACACACACCACACACAACACACACACAACACACACACACACACACACACAACGCACACACACACACACACACACACACACACACACACACACAGCACACACACACCGCACACACACACACACACACACACACCACACACGCACACACGCGCACACACACACACACCACACACCACACGACACACGCCACACACACACACACACACACACACACACACACACACACACACACACACGCACACACGCACACACACCAACACACACAACACACACACACACACACACACGCACACACGCGCACACACACACACACACACACATGCACACATGCACACACACCACACACACACACACACACACACACACACACACACACATATGCGCGCGCGACACACACACACACACACACACACACACACACGCACCCATGCACGCGCACACCACACACACACACACACACACACACACACACACACACACACTCACACACTCACACACTCACACACACACACACACACACACACACGCGCACGCACGCGCACACACACACACACACACACACACACACACACACACACACTCACACACACACTCACACACACACACACGCACACACACACACACACACAACACGTAATCAGAGTGACTCAGAATGAAGATATCTGACAGAGTCAAACAAAATACCATATGATTATATATTTGACCTTAGAGATGCAAAAAAGAATGGGGAGGGGGGCAGGAGAAGAGGGAGAGGGGTAGAGGTGAGAGGAGGGAGAGAGATAATGATCAAACACACAAATAATTGGAAATACGAAACAACAACAACAAAAGAAAAAAAACAGCAAAAGATGAACGGCATAAACCCCTAACCCAAACCAAATTAAAACACATTGAAGCCCACTTCCGAATCTTCCTAAACGTACAGAAGCACAGACGGAATAGAAGAAACATGGCGGCAGGACAATGGCAGCAGCACCCCTGCGCTGTTTGATGTGGTAACAACAGATCTCTTTCACCTTCCCCTGCACTCTACCCTCTCTCTCCCCTCTTCCCCTACTGCCTCCTCTGTACTCATACATCCACTCTCTCACTTCTTGACATCTGCCCCCAAACCCACGCAATCCACACCCCCCCACCCCCCCCCACCAACCACCCCTGCATCTCTCTCCTCTCCCAGCTTACCTGTGTTGTGACTGCAGCCTTTGATGTAGCGGGGAGGGAGGGCGGTGTTGTTGAAGCAGATGCTAGGATCAAGCCTTGTGCACTCAGCCGTGTCCATCATCTTCTTCTTCTTCACGGGCTGTAGAGGCTGGCTAGGCTGGGTCTGTTCCAGTGGCCGTTGTTTGCATACCTGTCGCTGTCCGTGACAGAAATGGAGGGGGAGTTGGTGAGGGGGGGGAGGGGAGGGGCACAAGGGATGGGGGTGGGGGTGAGGTTAGAGTGAGTAGGAGTCAGACAGGGAATGGGAGGGGTGAAAGACAGGAAGAGAAAGGGAGGAGGGGGTGAAGGCACTGAGGCGTGCTAGATGCATGATCGTGAGATGTGCCACAGAGAACAGTTTTGACAGAAACGTCAACAGCGCTGGAATCGGAAGACACCAGCAGCCAGACAAGCAGGAACCATCGCAAACGAGCGTGTGTGTGTGCGAGCAGCAAAGTAGGGCAATAAGTCTTGGAGTACGAAAGTATTGCTGATGAGAGTGCATGTGCTCTGGACTTAAACAACGACAGGTTTGGAAAGAAGACCTGCCGGTAATTGGAGTGCATGTACTTAACAGTGGTTGGAATCACGCAAAATAGTTTTTAACGAGGAAGTATTGCTGATGAAAGTGTATGTGTTCAGCCATTGTTGGTATCAGACAACTCGGCCCATTAGTCTCTCTCTCTCTCTCTCTCTCTCTCTCTCTCTCTCTCTCTCTCTCTCTCTCTCTTCTCTGTCTGTATGTATGTATGTGTGCATGCATGTCTGTATGTCTGTATGTCTGTCTGTCTGTCTGTCTGTCTGTCTGTCTGTATGTATGTATGTATGTATGTATGTATGTATGCATGTATGTGTGTATGTATGTATCTACCTATCCATCTATCTGTCTATCTATCTATCTGTCTATCTATCTCTACCTTTCTATAAATCTACTTCTCTCTCTCTCTCTCTCTATCTATCTATCTATCTATCTGTCTGTCTGTCTATCTATCTATCTATCTATCTATCTATCTATCTACCTTCCTATTTCTACCTATCTATGTATCTACCTATCTACGTATCTACCTGTTTATCTAGCTATCTACCTATATAACTATCTATTTATCTATGTATATCAGCAGTTTAACCCTGCTTCAGCCATTCCCTAACACTGCTCATTGCGTCTTTCTTCCTCATCCCCCCTTTCCACAGACTGGAGAGAGAGAGAGAGAGAGAGAGAGAGAGAGAGAGAGAGAGAGAGAGAGAGAGAGAGGCAGAAAGACAAACAAAGACACACAGACATACAGACAGACAAATAAGAGAGACAGACAGACAGAGAGACAGTCAGACAGATAGACAGACAAAGACATCATGTCAAACGTCCAACTTCTGCTGTCTCCGTCTTTTTTTTTACAATACTCTGTTACCGAGTCCCACCCCTTCCTGTCCCCCCCCCCCCCCCCCTCCCTCTTACCCTCGCTCTGATCATAAGTGTCGCAGCTAAGGAATAATCAGTTACAGGAATCAATGTAATGTCACCCACATCCACACATACAGACATCCAACCACAAGCTAAATGCTTTTACACTCATTTACTGCCTTTCAAATCGATAATGAGAAGAATGAGGGGAACAGGTGGTCGGGGGAGGGGGAGGGGGGGGGGAGGCACCATTATGCCTGGGAGGAGCAGAAGGTCCGGTAACTTCTAGTCCAAAGCATCATCCCTTTTCATTTCCCTTTTCGTTTTCTTTTAACTCTTTTGACTAAAGTATGTGAATTTAAATCCCCATTCCATTAAATCATTCTTTTTATTTTGGGGAGCATGCTTTTTTCAGTGGTCTAGGGACTTGGGACAAGAGCGGAGGTGATCTATTCCTATTAAATCTATATGCAGGATATTTTGGCCATGTTGTTGTCTGTCCATTTTTGCCTGTATCTCCTCTCTCAATCATCCTTCTTAGCATCGGTATAAAAAGAGAATGAACGAGTGTAACGTTCAGCTTGTGGTCTGTTGTTTGTACGTGTAGTTGCGGTCGACACAAGGGCGATTCCTAGAAATGTCCGTTCCTTGGACACTTTAATCTGTATTGTCTTTGGTGCGAGCTCATGGACCCCTCCTGCTGCTGCTGCTGCTGCTGCTGCAGTGTTGTTAATGGATCACTCTGTCCACTCTCACATGGAACATGCCTCACACTTCTGCTCTACAGCTGCTGAAAGTCAAACACGCATCATCTGAACAAGCCACAGAACGCCAGCTTCCGGGTCATCACAGATGGCATGAAAATCACCCCCATAGCCGAACTGGAGAAAATGGCTGGTCTACTATTATGTTATTATTATTATAATGAATGCTTATATCGCGCCTATTCTCGGCTAGACAGCAAGCTCTAAGCGCCTTACAATCCACACTCGTTTACAAAATGGACTGCCTACCTGGATAGTGCCGATTGAAGAGCTGCTAGCTGGCGCTTCATTCAGTCGTTTCCTGTGTCATCCAGTCCATATTATTCAATATCGTTCACACAATTTCCTTACTTCCTTCATTCTTTCCATTTCTTACGCAGGGTGCATGCTATGTGTAACGTGTCATCCATACCAACGGCCAAACTGGCCTTCTCTTCTGAAAGTTGGTGATGGGATTTTACGTTTGTGCAAGATGTTATATGTGCGTTCACACACGGAACCTCGGTTTATTGTCTCATTCGAAGGACTGTATGGGAAATGGAGTCAGAACCAATGTTAACTCCGAAGGAAAAATCTTCCTGTACCGAAACGGCCCGGCGGAGATTCGAACCCGCAACCGCAGGATCACCAAAATTACAAGTCAGGCGCTCTACCAACTGAGCTATTCTGACCCCCAGGAGAGAAGAAACGATAATTTCTTGAGACAAAGTGACAAAATTAGGTTTCTGTGTCACCCTCTGCACTTCAGTTTCTGGGCTCTGATCAAGAGTCACGCCAAACGGCAAAGTGTTAAGCACCTGGTAAAGACGCTCCAGCAGAAACACAGTGAACATTTCCAGCTCAGGAACCAGCGGCAGGTAATGCTCCAAGACTTGGGAATTGTATGGATACTCTTTATGTCATCTTTGATGTTCATGGATATGGAGCGAAAAGAGACCACACAGCAATAGAACTGCAATCCCTGACACTTTGAAATGTTGGACAGAGACCATCAAAGCACAACCTGGACTCGAGTCTCAACAGATGATTCTGCAGAAAATGCTGTTCAACATCAGGGAGCTAGTGTCTGCATACGGTACCTGAGGGCAGCTCGGATACCAGATCTGTCGCTTTTGGTCAGTTCTCCACCATACGGTACCTGAGGGCAGCTCGGATACCAGATCTGTCGCTTTTGGTCAGGTCTGTAATCCCATAATGCCCTCCTCACTTACTGCTGTGCCTTTCTCCAGAGTTTCCAGCTCAGCCAAATCCTCTAAGAGGGAGATTGAAATACTGAGCTCAAAAACAAACCTGGCCTTAAGGCCCTCCAACTTTGGTATCTTAGGTAATAAGGAAGTTGAAAAACTCTTCATGGTGGGCAGCCAACAGGAGCAAACTGCCCTCCAAATGTTGTATAGAGAGGTCAGCACCTTCCTCCAGCAAACTGCCCACCAAATGTTGTATGGAGAGGTCAGCACCTTCCTTCAGCAAACTGCCCACCAAATGTTGTATACAGAGGTCAGCACCTTCCTTCAGCAAACTGCCCACCAAATGTTGTATAGAGAGGTCAACACCTTCCTTAAAAGGCACGTCAAAAACACGCACACAGCGCCTGCAGATAGGCTTTAGAGAGGATGACATCCACCACCCCTGGAAAGAGTGGAACTGGTCATTATCTTCAGACAGAACAGGACATTGTCAACTCCTCTCACATTCTTTCAGATGAAGATATCTCACACGAATGAGCGCGCATGTGGCACTGCTCCACAGATGCCCACCCACATTTTCCAATCCCGTCTCACGTTTAACGCCTTCTGACAGGAGGCGTGGTCCAGTGCTGTGGACCTGAGAGACAAACTGTGGGCACTGGCGACGTTGCTAAGGCAGATAGCGGACTTCGCCCACAATACCGGACGACTCATTTAGCATGGCCGGAAAACGCTGAAAAGAAGAAGAAGAAGAAGAAGAAGAAGAAGAAGAAGAAGAAGACAGACAGACAGACAGATAGACAGACAGACAGACGGGCTGGCGGTGGTAGGGATAGATGTAATGAGGGGGCAGGGGGGGGAGGGGGTGGGGATGGGCGTCATACACCAAGCGAAGCTGGGTTCAAATGTCAGTTCGCCCTGCCAGTGCTCTGAGCGTTAAGCACAATGAATGTTACATCACCAAGAGAGAGAGACAACTGTTTCGTTCTCCTCAGAGAAGGTACTAGCTTTTGGCGCCAGCTGAAAAACAGTAACCTAGACACGAAAATAACCAGTTTCCCAACAGCGCCCATAAAAACGCACGTCTCCCTGTCGGTGAAGAAAGCCAAACACTAATATGCACAATTAACCAACTTTCCCACCGTCCCCTCACGCCAAACGCCGGCAATTTCAAACTTTTTTTTTTTCTGTTTTCACCAGAAAAGACATTCGAACAAACCAACAAACAAACACAAAGCCCATAAATGCACGGAAATGTTGTCTGCTCTTAAAAAAAAAAGGGAGATAACGTTCTGACCCAATTAACGACAGTGTGTATTTTTTGCTGTCATAAAGTGTCTAGTTGAAGTTCGTTCGCCTGTCAAATAGTTCCTTCAAAGAGGGCTTCCCCTATTTCTAATCTACATAGAAACCCTGTGACTAAAGGGGTGTTGCCAGATTGTGCCTACTTTGTCTTGTGGAAAGAAGAGAGGTGTGATCGGAAGGGGGCGGGGGTGGGGGTGGGGGGTGGGGAGGGAGAGTGCTCACTGTTTATTGTGTTCTGTTTCAGCAGTGAATGTCTGAATAGACACAAAACACAATTATCTTCAAATGCATTTTTGTCTAAACGCTTACGCGAAAACTCAAACAACAGCTTCGTGATGTTTTATGTGATGGAGAAAACTGACTGAATGTGGTTTGAGCTCTCTTAGTGTGCTTCAAATAAATAGGCCTTGTTGTTGTTGTTGTCATTGTTGCTCCCCCCCTTCTCTCTCTCTCTCTCTCTCTCTCTCTCTCTCTCTCTCTCTCTCTCTCTCTCTCTCTCTCTCTCTCTCTCCTTCTGGCAAAGATAGTGTGAACATAATAATTTGTTTTACCTCCAACGCGTGAAGTTCATGAGGCACTCTCTCTCTCTCTCTCTCTCTCTCTCTCTCTCTCTCTCTCTCTCTCTCTCTCTCTCTCTCTCTTCTTCAAGACGGTGTAACATAATTTTACCTCGGACGCGTGAAGTTCATGAGGCACTCTCTCTCTCTCTCTCTCTCTCTCTCTCTCTCTCTCTCTCTCTCTCTCTCTCTCTCTCTCTCTTGCAAAGACAGTGTAAACATGATTTTGTTTACCTCGGACGCGTGAAGTTCATGACGCACTGTTTTGACTCACGTGTATGGTGTGGATAACGCATTCTGTCGCAAACGCGAAGTAACCGAATTTCCCTTGTGGATATATGTAGTGCCAACGGCGTGAAACCTGGTCGTGACTAAACTTTTTTTTTCAACAAATGTGTATGTCTTTCCGTTCTAAATATTGCGTTTAAACTGATTGTGATTTAAAAAAAAAAAAAAAAAAAGTAAAGATGGTGCAATTAGTTTCCGTTAAAGCTGACGTCACGTTGGTGTAGTTAAATGTTTTACACTCATTAGTGTCGAGGTACCCATTACTGACACCACACACGTGTATAACAAAGAGAGAGAGAGAGAGGGAGGGTTGGGGAGGGGCTGTCCTTGTGAATGGACATAGGGAGGGATAGCTGTTTCATTCTCCTCACACTTGGTACCAGCTTGTTTGGCGCCCGCTGAAGACGAGTAACCTAGACCCGGAAATAATCAGCTTCCCAACAGCGCCCATAAAAAAACACGCGTTTCACTGTCGGAGAAGAAAGCCAAACACTAATATGCACATTTAACCAACTTTCCCACCGCCGCCTGACGCCAAACGCCGGCAATTACAAACCGTTTTTTTTTTTTTTTTTCCTTTTTCCACCGGAAATGAAAATCGAACAGATGGACAGTGCTCACGGTTTATTGTGTTCTGCTCCAGCAATGGCTGTCTGGATATGCACAAAGCACAACTATCTTCAAACGGAATTGTCATCCAAATGCGCGCGTGAAAAGTCAAACAACAGATTCGTGATATTTTATGTGATGGAGAAAACTGACTGAGTGTGGTTTGAGCTCTCCGATCGTGCTTCAAATAAATAGGCCTTGTTGTTGCCCCCCACCCCCCCTTCCTCTCTCTCTCTCTCTCTCTCTCTCTCTCTCTCCTGGCAAAGACAGTGTGAACATACAAATTTGTTTTACCTCTGACCCGTGAAGTTCATGAAGCACTGTTTCCACTCACGTGTGAGGTATGCATAACGCATTCCGGCGCAAACGGGAAGTAACCGAAATACCCTAGTGCCAACGGCGTGAAACCTGGTAGCGACTGATTTTTAAACTGATTTTGATGTCGAAAATGACGTGGCAAGCAGTTCTAAAGTTACTCCCCTTAAGGGTGACGTCAGGTTGGTGCAGTTAAATGTTTTGTGGCCGTTAGTGCCGAGGTACCCAACAGCGACACCACACACATATGTTAAAAAAAAAGTCAATCGATGCAATTGACAAGTTTCGTGTGTGTGTGTGTGTGTGTGTGTGTGTGTGTGTGTGTGTGTGTGTGTGTGTGCGTGCGTGCGTGCGTGCGTGCGTGCGCGTGTGTGTGTGCATGCGTGCGCGGTGTGTGTGTGTGTGTGTGTGTGTGTGTGCGCGCGTGCGTGCGTGTGTGCGTGTGTGTGTGTGTGTGTGTGTGTGTGTGTGTGTGTGTGTGTGTGTGCGCGCGCCGCGCGCGCGCGCGTATCCTTTGGATACTTTATCGCTGACATTTTCTCAGCAGTTACAAGTGCTAGTCGAATCAATATTTGCAGACTGATGACTATGAACAAGACCTTTTCAGCCCTGTCCTACACTAATGCTAACGATAAACAAAAACTGTTAGTAATCCGGCTCGAAGTTCACTTTTAGGAAACTAATATCGTACAAACTATTTGATCTGTGATTTAAACAGCAATATACGATTTGTTAAAGGTGATTTCATTTTTTTTAAATTCGTAGCAAAGTTCCGCCATACTGTGATCAGAAAATTAAAGGCAAAATTATACCAGGCAGAACAGCAGACATGATATCTTACTACTAAGACAGACCATGTATAAATACATAAATGCATCTCATCAAACAGAGCTGAATGTAATACAGGAATATATTAGGCCTATGAATATCTGTTGCCAAACTGGGCTAAGTACCGAATCTCCAAAATATTCCCTCAGTGACTTCTTTTCTTCACCCAAAAGCTACAACTGTCATTGCTGTTCCATTCAATACCTCATTAACAGCAGAGATACTGTGTGCAGCTCTCATTTTCAGCCATGTTAGTTTAACATCTTTAAAATGGTGGATAACTCTAACGAAAGTTATCCTAAGGTATGTTACTTCTCAGTTCTTCTTGCCACTTTGAACAGAATTTTGGCTTCCATTTAGCTTATGTTTATAATATACCTATAACATTCCTGAGGACCTTTCCATATACATTACGCTTTCTGCAATACTGTTTTAAATTCTACTTTAGCTTTATTTAATATGACTAGACCTAAC
>CM065742.1:20458524-20478524 GCA_033310375.1 Conus canariensis | reverse complement strand
GTCTTTGTCTACCCTGTTAGTCAGTCTTTGTCTACCCTGTTAGTCAGTCTTTGTCTGCCCTGCTAGTCAGTTATTGTCTACCCTGTTAGTCAGTCAGTCATTGTCTACCCTGTTAGTCAGTCATTGTCTACCCTGCTAGTCAGTCATTGTCTACCCTGTTAGTCAGTCATTGTCTACCCTGTTAGTCAGTCATTGTCTAGTCAGTCGTTGTCTACCCTGTTAGTCACTCATTGTCTACCCTGTTAGTCAGTCATTGTCTGCTCTGTTAGTCAGTCACTGTCTACCCTGTTAGTCAGTCAGTCATTGTCTACCCTGTTAGTCAGTCAGTCATTGTCTACCCTGTTAGTCAGCCATTGTCTACCCTTTTGGTCAGTCATTGTCTACCCTGTTAGTCAGTCAGTCATTGTCTACCCTGCTAGTCAGTCTTTGTCTACCCTGTTAGTCAGTCTTTGTCTACCCTGTTAGTCAGTCATTGTCTACCCTGTTGTTCAGTCATTGTCTACCCTGTTGGTCAGTCTTTGTCTACCCTGTTAGGCAGTCATTGTCTACCCTGTTGGTCAGTCATTATCTACCCTGTTAGTCAGTCATTGTCTACCCTGTTAGGCAGTCATTGTCTGCCCTGTTAGTCAGTCATTGTCTATGCTGTTAGTCAGTCATTGTGTGCCCTGTTAGTCAGTCATTGTCTACCCTGTTAGTCAGTCAGTCATTGTCTACCCTGTCAGTCAGTCATTGTCTACCCTGTCAGTCAGTCATTGTCTACCTGTGGTCAGTCATTGTCTACCCTGTTAGTCAGTCATTGTCTACCCTGTCAGTCAGTCATTGTCTACCCTGTTACAGTTGTCACTCGTAGTCAACCATCGGCATCTGCCTTGGGACATTTCGATCTTTCGTCACTCTCTGTTACATGTCCGTCTATCGTCAGCTTTTTTGTCACATCTCAGTCCCTCGGCATCTGCCCTGTCACATGGAATATGACACCTTTCTAACGATAAACGACATTTACCTTGTCGCATGGAATATGACACCTTTCTGATGATAAGCGACATCTACCTTGTCGCATGGAATATGACACCTTTCTAATGACAAACGACATCTACCTTGTCGCATGGAACATGACAACTTTCCAATGACAAATGACATCTACCTTGTCGCATGGAATATGGCAACTTTCTAGTGACAAACGACATCTACCTTGTCGCATGGAATATGACAACTTTCTAATGATAAAGACGTTGAGTCTGTACTCTCCATGCCGTGTTCCAGAAGACAAATGTACATGGGACGTAACTCTTTCATTCTGTTCCTACAATTGCTTCCCTTGGCAGAAACCAAAAAAAAACCTTGGTTTTTAGTCGTCAAAAGTTAAAAGAAGAATAATGATTTAAAAAAAAAGAAAGAAAGAAACGTACACATGCCCCTATTTACCTTATTTTTCTCTTTCATGGTACAGTTAATACTTCAAGTGTATTTGCGTGTGTGTGTGTGTGGCGCGCGCGCGCGCGCGCGCGTGTGTGTGTGTGTGTGTGTGTGTGTATGTGTGTGTGTGTGTGTTTCTGGAGGGAGACTTACAGTTTGATGCGGAACCGATCCAGGATTCCTACGATCTTGACCGAGATCTTCTCTCGCCCAAGTGTCCTTACTTTCTGCATGCTGTTGGTGCAAGAACAAGAACAAGAACAAGAACATAATTTTGTTGCCGTATGAAAACCCGAGGTTTTGTGGGGCACAGATGATCAAGTTAAGACATTCCATTGAACTAATTCCTACGTCGTCACATCTTGCAATATAACATTTGTAGCAGAAAGAAAAAAGCATGGTGTGTATCAGGGTCAGATTATCATGGTGCATGAAACCTTTCATTTTGCATTGCCTGGACGCAGTATCACAGTCCCTCGATGCATCTCCTCTTACATACATCAACGATGCCAACCATGCCCTGATGCCAACCATGCCCTGCAACTGTTCGATGCTATGCTCCAGCCTCCTCAAGCCCCCCCCCCCCCCCCCCCCCCCTTTCAATGTGATTGAGTCAATGCTGAATGAATCGATTGCAAGGCCCGTGGTTTTTTCTTCCATTGATATTTAGTCCGACCGGTGCAGAAGTGGTTGCTCGCTCCGAGGTCTGTTCCTGCATCTCTGGGTGAACGAAGGAAGAGTAGTTCCAGGTCCTCTTAACCTCTTGCATTGCCGTAACACCTCTGTTTTCCTTGACTTTTAGTCGTCGTTCGGCTCAGCTGTACTTGCCGGGTAGGTTCTCAAGTGGTGTTCTATGTTTTTCATCACATTTCCATTGGCTCCCGCCTCTCCTCTCTCTCTCTCTCTCTCTCTCTCTCTCTCTCTCTCTCTCTCTCTCTCTCTCTCTCTCTCTCTTCTGCTTCCTCCGTTGTCCTGTTGACACAACTGCACCTGTCTGCCTTGATGTTTCTCGTCACCTCTGTGTTGGTTGTTGTGTGTGTTCTTCTTGTTCCTCTCTTGCCGTGGCTGTTGTTTTTACCGTTGTGTTTTCTGGTGCTTTCTCTCTCTTGGATCTTCTACCGTGTCTGTCCTCTTAACCACTGCTTCTGGAGGTGTTTCATGGGGGCTGAAGATCTCCTGACATGTTGTTAACCACTGTGCACCTGAAAACAACAGAAATATCACACACACACACACACACACACACACACACACACACACACACACACAGAGTCAAGCACGCACGCATGCATGCACGCATGCACGAGCGCACGCGCGCGCGCACACACACACACACACACACGCACGCACACACGCACGCTTGAACGCGCGCTAGTGTGCGTGAGCGCGCACACACACACACACACACACACACACACACACACACACACATATGTATGCACGCACACACGCACGCTTGAACGCGCGCTAGCGCGCGCGTGCACTCACACACACACACACACACACACACACACACACACACACACACACACACACACACACACACACACATCATTCTCACTCCTCGTCCCACACTTTCCCACGGGAAAGCAACAGATACAGCAGCGTCACTTTCTTTTGCTTTGTTTTTCTTTCATTCTTTCTTTCTTTCTTTCTTTCTTTCTTTCTTTTTTCACCACAATTTTACAACGTTTGCATGCACCGACTGGAACTTTCATCTGGAGAAAAAAAAATGGTTGGCACAAGTGGCAAACAATATGGGCTTGGCACTAGAAAACAAGCTTTGTTTTGTTTTGTTTTGGCTTGTCTTGGGTTTTTTTCCCGTTTGCTTTTTTTTTTTGTTGTTGTTTGTTCTGTTTGCTTACTTTTTTCGCTCTTCTTAAACGATCCATACTGTACTTCATTCTAAAGAGGTGATTCGCTCAGACTCTTCGTGCTCTGACGTCAGACAGGACTTCCCCTCAACGTAGCGTGGCGTGTCTGCAGGGCCGGGTGGGTAGGCCTTTATTGTCCTCTGGAAGCGAAAGCGTCGGCTCATGGTCCAAGGGCACTGGGTTCAACTCTTGCTTGGGCCGCGGTCATGCTGGTTGAGATCTCTTCAGCATCAACTTGCCGTGCATACCGCCGACCCCCTCCAAATCCTTTGGACAAGATTATATTTCAATTGATATTTATTTACATTAACTTGTATTTCTACTTTTGTTCCCCCCCTCCCCCCCCCCCCATCTTCTGTGCCATGTCAGTGGCATCACCACCCCACCCCCTCCCTCCCCCCCCACGCCGCTCCTTCCAGATCCCAGTCCCATAGCTACACCCTGGCTCTCGTTCCCACCACAGCCCCGAGTACTGACAGTCCCACAGGGAGCAGTCGATGTCAAGTTGTCATGAGGCCCCCCCCCCCCCCCCCCCCCCCCCCCCCCCGAGCACACGCAGCACTTCTGCCGTGTTATTTCGGTGGTGTTCAGAGACGCCTGTTCTGATCCGGTAAGCGCTGAACGCTGTCCACCCAGCCCCCTTGCTGACGACAGGAACTGACTGGTTTGCTTAAAAACTGTATATTTATTTTGCTATTTCGTTTGTTGTTATACAGCAACGAATTCTTTTTCGTTTTTGTCTTGTTTCCTTCTTCCTCTTCTTTCTTTCTTTCTTCCTTCCTTCCTTCCTTCCTTTCTTTCCTTCTTTTTCTCTGTCTGTCTGTTGTTTTCTTTGTATAAGCAGCACATTATCAGAGTGAGTGCGCCAGTGCGCCGCTACACATTAGAAAATTAACAAACACAGACACATTGTATCAAACGCCAAAACACTAAAACCAGCAAGAATATGTCCATTACTTTTGTCAGAGAACATACAGACTATGCATGGTGTGTAAGACATTGGTTGTTAAAAAAAAAAAAAAAAAAAAAAAAAAAAAAAAAAACGTACTTGTGAAATTTTTTTTAACCGCTTTTTTTTTTTTTTCCCAGATGAAGAGGACAGTGTGAAGCACGATAACATGAAGAGGTGAGTTTCGGCCTCAGGAGGCTTAACACACAAAAAAGTCACAGCCTTAGGTGCTTCATTGATCCGACAACTGATGCCACAAAGAAAAAAAAAGAAAAAAAGAACTGATTGGTCGGGATGCCAGCGTGAGTGGGTGTGTACGTCCCACTCCGGAGAGCGTCACAGCTAGCGTCCAGCAACAGTCCCGGAGGACTTGCCGCCACCCGCGACCTCCACGTGAACTCATCAAGGGCGTGGACGGTTTCAGCTTCAGTTTCATCGAGGAAGCGTCACTGCGTGCGGACTAGGCCATACACGCTACACCAACCACATCCCCTAGGTTTTGTAGACCACGCCTGATTTACAGCTGATGGATACATGAATTCGTGACTAAGGTGAGAGATTTGAAGAAGAGGGTCTCGTGGCTTCGACTTAGCAGATGTCTGACCTGCGCATTAGCCCAACACGCTGGTCAGACCTTGAGTGCCTACCTAACATCGGTTGTGCCATTGTTATCATTGCATATGTGTGTGTGGTGAGTGTACACACGTGTGTGTGTGGTGTGTGTGTGTGTGTGTGTGTGTGTGTGTGTGTGTGCGCGCGCGCGCGCGCGCGCGCGCGCGCGAGCACATGTGTGTGTGTGTGTGTGCGTATGCTTGTGTATGTATGCGCGCATGGGCGTGTGCGGGCTTGTGTGTGTGCGCGCGTGTCCATGTGCAGAAACGTAGAGAGGATAATCGAAAACTGAAGTCATCATGAGAGCAGGGCGTATTGGGCCATAGAATTTGAGACTTCCAGACGAGATGTCAAACTAGGATCCCCTGTGTAATCACGCACACTTAGATAAAAAAAAAAAAGTAGCTAAAAATGCTCGTCCGCTAAATTCAGTGCACAAACACACATAGAGAACTATAAAATAGGCATTCTGGCTCACCCACCTCCACCAGCTCCAACCGGCTAAAGCCGGTTTCGCTGTTGCTCCGCCGGCTTACCCAGAATGCCTATTTTATAGTTCTCTAATAGTAAACACTTTACAAACATACATAATGTGTAGGATTATCTGTTTTTAACACTAATTTAGAAAACTTTTGAGACTTAAGTTTTTTCTTGATCAATAACATCATTTTCCCGCATACATTCATCAAATGTGAAATAAATTTCTGCAAAACTCTTCACATCTGGCCGCATTATTGATCACCTCTGGATCTCACTTGAGACCCTATGGCGCCCTAGGGCCCCAAGCCAGACCCAGAGGGTCACATATAACACGGCCAGATGTGAAGGGTTTTGGGAATATGCCTCCAACAGTAGTATACTTTTATACTTGTTTGCCTGCTTTCTATTTGTCTAATTTGGGCAATCCCCTCACCCCCATTTTAGTGGTCCTTCCCATAGCCGCACCAGGGCGACCATTTTAGGTTTACGGGCGTTTATAGCCGCGCCAGTGACCATATTCTGGGTTTACGGGCGTTTATAGCCGCGCCAGTGACCCAATACGAAAGTAGGAAGGATCACTTGAGGGCAGGGAAGAGGGCAAATTTAGACTTTTCAATGCCATGACAACCAAGTATTTAAAACTACTGCAGGCATATCCCCAATGTTGTTAACTTCAAGATTTATATATATACTGTACACAAACAAACGCTTTACAATTACATGGTGTCTACTTGTAAAGTTGTTTTTATTTGCCTAGAGTAAAGTTGTTTTTAAAGTTGTTAAAACAACACCAAAAGCTAAATAACAAAGTGCATCTTACCTTACTTTTTAGTCACTACTTTTTAATAAATATTTGTTTTAAATGCTTTTAGATTTAAATATAAAAATGCTGCTTTTAATACATAAAATTGGGAAAAGATTATTTTGAGGTGGGGAATTTAGCCACCTAAATTTATACAATGACGTCTAACGCCTGTACTAAACGACGCCGGTGGGGGAATTTAGCCGGCTAAATTTATACAATGCCGCGTGGGCGGCCCGGCGCCCTTATGTGTAACTTGACACGAACCCGGAAACAGTGCGGCGCTTCGACTCGGCTATTGTGCAGTTGAGTAAGCCGTGGCCAGACATGTCTGACCTAGATACTACATAAAGGCAGAAGGGAGTTGTCTCCCCGGAAAAGAATGTAACAATTAATTGTGAAAAAAAATCGTCATTAAGTCGTTCTAGGTTCTTATTCAAGTCGGCATCACGTTCTTATTTAAGTTCTTAACAAGTTTTTATTCAAGTTCTTAACAAGTCAACATCAAGTTCTTAACAAGTTCTTATTCAAGTACTTATTCAAGTTCTTAGCAAGTCGTCATCAAGTCGTCATTAAGTTCTTATCAAGTCGTCATTAAGTTCTTATCAAGTCGTCATTAAGTTCTTATTTAAGTTTTATCAAGTCGTCATCAAGTCGTTATTAAGTTCTTATTCAAGTCACTTATAATTATTTATTAAGTTCTTGAAATATTATTCCATCTGAAATGGATCAAAATGATCTTTTGTTGTTGGCGGTTCTGGCATGCTTTTTTGTTTGGCTTCTGTATTTAGTGGTTGAGATTTTTTTGACTGCTTTGGTTTTTGCTGGCGTTGTTTATATGTTTTATAAACGTAATAACCACCCCCACCAACAGCAATGACGCCAAAAATGCTAACTCTTTTAATCCAAATAATCCATGTCGACTTTGGTGTTGTAGGTCTTGAATCAACTTGTGTATTTACAGCTGGCATTGAAACAACTGTTGGCGTTGGCGGTGTTATGTTTTCATTATGAGTTATATTCTGTGATTGCAACATTAATTTTTTTTGTTTGTTCCACTCTGCTAATTTTTTTCCTGCTGCAACGCGCCCAGGATGAGGAGGCTTTTTACTGGTCACTTTCTCCATCAATGTTTTCTGCTGATTTTCTGGCTCGGTCATTTTGAAGGGAAACAAAATCTATATGATTGGCGTATATATCCAGCAACCAAGGGGGCCCGTACGGAACTTCTAGTGAAAGGTCTGGTTTTACGCGACACCTCACTCCAGGTATCCAACACCAACCCTTACATTCTTCGAGATACAGGTGAGGAAAAACCAACCACAAAAGTGTGGATAGACGACCTCCCTATCTCAGTTGCGGACTCTGAGATTGAACATGCCCTTGCGCAGGCTGGCTGTGAACTGCGTTCGCAGATAAAAATGGAGCGAGCCAGAGACAAAGACAATAAGCTAACAAGATTCTTAACGGGGCAAAGATTTCTTTTTATTACCGTCCCGCAGTCTCCACTTGAAAAAATCATGAAGATAAATATTTTTTCAGCAAAGATATATCACAGAGAACAAAAGTCTCTGCAAAAGACTGTTGTTTGTTCTCGCTGTTTTCAGTCTGGTCATCATGTGTCAGGGTGCAAGAATGATGTAGTTTGCAGAGAATGTAATCAGACTGGCCATAAAAGGGGTGACCAGTCATGCCAACTCTCTGACAGTTGCACTGACAAACAAAACAATGACCAACCGACACAGACGAAAAGCAAAGTAAAGACAGACAGCAAACAAAAAGCCACAAACGATGCTACAAAGCCTAGTAAGCGTGTTGACAGGAGCCGATCATCGACCCGCCAGTCTACCCTCCTGTCTTCTCTCGAACAGGGTCGTCGTGTACGGTCAGACACCCCCAAGCGTGGCCGTTCCAGAGAGCGACACAGCCCGAGGGAAGGGGCGGGAAAGGTGCCCAGACGGGAGGAGTCGGGTTCAGTCAGCCCTGTGCGTTCCGACTCTGAGAGGGCGACGGTTGAACGGTGGCAGTAGTCGCTGTGTGTGACCCATCGACCCTTTGACGACGGATTGGCTATTGTTCAACGGACTGTGAGTTTGAATACTGCTTGAAATGTGTCATTGATGATTATGGTTGATATTATGATATACATGTCAATTTTGTTTTTATGGATGTCCATGAAAACAAAAAGGGTACGAAAGGAAATTGAAAGAAAACAAAAAATGTTACGATGGATAGTATACGTATTACCTCTTTGAATGTAAGAGGGTTACGAAACAAAATGAAAAGAAGATCGGTGTTTAATTTCTTTAAAAAAGAAAAGATGGATATTATTTGTTTACAAGAATCTCATGTAACAAAAAATGAAATTGAAACATGGAACAAAGAATGGGGTGGTAATATCTTTTATAATGAAGGTACAACGCGAAGTCGGGGGGAAGTGATTTTAATTTCAAGAAACTTTCATGGTGAAGTAAAATTAATAAGGTCACAAAAAAGAATGCTTGTTGTTTCTGTTGCATACCTTGAACGCAATATTGTAATAGCAAATGTGTACGCGCCTAATGAACCAAATGATAAGATTTCCTTTTTTCAAAGCATGAATGACATTTTTGGTGAATTTAATGAAGAAGATCTCATTATCCTAGGAGATTTAAATTGTGTTTTGAACAATGAACTTGATATTATATCTGGTAGACCACATGATATCAGAGAAGTTAAGGTATTAAATGAGATCATCGACAGTTTAAGTTTAACAGATGTATGGAGAAATCACCACCCATTTGACAAAGACTACACGTGGTGTCGATATAAGCCATTTATTGCGCGCCGTTTAGACTACTGTCTTGCTTCCGAAAGCATTCTGAGTTTATGTGTATCATGCCAACATGTGCTTTCTCCCAATTCGGATCACAAGGCAATTGTACTGGATATTAATGAAGGAAATTTTATCCGTGGTCCTGGTTACTGGCGCTTCAACAATAGTTATTTGAGGAATGAAGAGTTTATACAGAAGATAAACAATATGTTAGATTCCTTTTGGTTAGAGAATGATCATGTTAACAGTGTAGAGAAATGGGAGTTATGTAAATTAGAAATACGGAACCTGTGCGTTGAATTTGGTAAAAATTTGTCTTGTAAGAAAAAAAACGAACTTCTGCAACTACAGAGTCGCCTTCAGCAAACAGAGAGAAGAATAATAGATGACCCCCAAAATGAACAGCTTCAGACAGATCTCTTGAATGTAAAACAAAAACTAGAATTAATACAGATTGAAAAAACAAAAGGCGCACAAGTAAGAGCTAGAATTAAATGGATTGAAGAAGGTGAAAAGAATTCAAAATACTTTTTAGGCATAGAAAAATCCAGAGGCAGAAAAAAATTAATCACTCGGCTTGTTACGGACTCAGGAGAAATTATCACTGGCCAGAAAGAATTACTACGGGAACAAGTGTCATATTATAAAACGTTATATAATCAGAAAACAAATGTTGCAGATGTAAAGGCAGCTACTGATAGTTTCTTAGAGGAAGAGACCATGGTGAGATTAGAAGAAGAAGATGCTGCATTATGTGAAGGTGCAGTAACACTCAAAGAAACGACTGATGCTCTCAAGATGATGAAAAATGGTTCCGCTCCGGGAAGCGATGGAATAACCACCGAATTTTATAAATTCTTCTGGAGCAAAGTAGGTCGTCTAGTAACTGATTCGTTTAATGATTCTTTTAATAGAGAAGAGCTGTCTTTTACACAAAAGCAAGGAGTCATAACATTACTTCACAAAGGTAATGATTTAGATAGAGATAAGTTAAACAACTGGCGACCTATTACGTTAACAAACACTGATTACAAAATACTGGCAAAAACCTTAGCGGTGAGATTAGGAAGGGTGATACCGAAATTGGTTAACGAGGATCAGGTAGGGTACATAAAGGGTAGAAACATAGCAACTGTTGTAAGAACGATAGATGATGCGATAAATTATTTAAATATAACGGGTAAATCAGGATACCTTGTGGCTTTAGATTATTCCAAAGCTTTCGATTCCATATGTAAAAAATTCATCTTGCATGCTTTTAAAGTGTTTGGTTTTGGCAATTGCTTTCAGACATGGATATCGGTTTTAACCAGCAATTGCCAGAGTAGCATTAACCATGGTGGATGGATCTCTGAGGCTTTTGATGTTAACTGTGGAATTAGGCAAGGCTGCCCATTCTCTCCCCTTGCCTTTATTTTAGCGGTAGAGATTTTGGCAATAAAGATAAGAAACAGTCCTATCTCAGGTATTATGACACCAAAAAATAATGTTAACGCTGTATTGAAAATAAAGCAATTAGCTGACGACACGACACTATTTCTTGAAAATAGAGAGGATATGATAATGTCTTTAAACATACTCAATTCGTTTGAAAACTTTTCAGGACTTAAACTGAATTTACACAAAACCAAAGCAATACGACTAGGTAAAGGAGGAGAAGAACGGAATTTACCGTTTCCCATCGTTGATAAAATAAAAATCCTGGGAATTTATTTCCAAACAGAAACAATGGCTAGAAATATTGAAGATAATTGGAAAAGTCGTGTTAAAAGAATCCATAATTTGATAAAACAGTGGAGTAGAAGGGATCTCAGTATACATGGCAAAATTGTTATAGTTAAATCCTATATTGTCAGCCAGTTGACATTCGTTATGCAATGTATAGGTATCCCGGAAGTAATTCTTAGGCAGGTGAACACATTGTTGTATAGGTTTATTTGGCAAAGAAAATCTAGCAACCGTAAAGCTTTCGAAAAGGTGAAAAGAAAAACAATGGAAAGTGACTATAGTGAAGGAGGACTTAAAATGATTAATATGTTAGAATTTCAAAAATGTTTGTATTTACAATGGGCTGGAAAGCTGCTTTGTGCTACTAACGAGAACTGGACCTTTATACCCAAATGGCATTTGGGTAAACTTGCTACAGAACAAAATATTTTCAGGATAAACTGCAGATCAAAGCAGCTACAAAACGTGAGTGAAATAGAAAACGACTTTTGGAAAGAAGTCATTATTACATATCTAGATAATAAGAAAGAAATTAAATTAGAGGATGTAGACAGCAAGAACGTTCATAGTCAAATGCTATTTCATAACACTTTAGTACAATATAAGAGCAAGGTTTTGTATTTTCAAAATTGGTTCGAAAATGGATTTGAATGTGTTCAAAACATAGTGCATGCACATGAAAACCGACTCTTGAGTTTAGAAGAAGTTTCAACTGTAATAGATAAAAATAAAGCAAATGTAATTTTTGAATACAACGCTCTTTGCAACGCAATTCCAAGACAATGGATGAACTGGATTCAACGTGGCGAAATGAGTCGTGAAAACATCCATGTGGAGTCCTGCATTGCAAGTGAGTTTAATGTAAAACCAAAGAAAATAAAGACCTTATTATTAAAAGCGGGAGATGAAATCAATCTAAAACCTCACGCTTATGAAGTCTGGCAAAGAAAATTCAATTTTGTTCTCAACGACAGTTTATGGATCTTGCCGAGAAAAGTTTCAAAAGAAGTTCGGTTACACGAACTACAATGGAAAATAAACCATAATATCTATCCTACAAATATCATTCTTGAAAAAATGAAAGTAACAGACTCTAACAAATGCGATTACTGTAGTGATAAGATTGACTTCATTGAGCATTTCTTTTTTGAATGCCCAAATGTGAGTCTATTTTGGAAAAAAATTGAAGTACTTTTATGGCTTGAAATTGGAAAACCAGTAAAATTATTGGTTTGGGATGTCTTATTTGGTGTTTGTAAAAAGGAACTGAACCAAAAAGAGTCTGTGTTAGTTAATCATATCATTTTGTTGGGCAAAATGTGTATAAGTATAGCGCGGAAAACAAAAGCACTGTCTTCGCTTCAAATCATTTTTGATCAACAATTAAATATGAGAAGAAAATACATATTCAGAAGCAACCATTCTAATGTAACTAACACCTAAATTCATTTAAAAGACGCCGTCTCTGTCCATCTGTCTGCCTGACGGCCGATCAGTCTGGCTGTCTGTCTCTCTTCCTTCCTCTGTCCCTCTCTCTTTCTCTCTCTCCCTCTGTCTCTCGCTTTCTCTCTCTCTCTCTCTCTCTCTCTCTCTCTCTCTCTCTCTCTCTCTCTCTCTCTCTCTGTGGGTGTGTGTGTGTAAAACAAAATGAAAAACCGAAAATGATTATATTTTTTGTTTAATATATGCTGTTTCCTTTGTATGTACAAAACATGATCAGAGTGAGTGTGCCAGTTCACCACACATTAGAACATCAACAAACCCAGACACTTTGTATCAAACGCCAAAATACTAAAATCTGCAACACAGTGTCCATTTGTAAGAGAACATACAGACTATGCATGGTGTGTAAGAGACTGTTGGAAAAAAAAAAAAAAAAAAAAAAAAAAAAAAACCTTAGTTGTGGAAATTGTTTTTTTTTTTGTTTTTTTTCTCCGCTTTTTGTTTTTTTGGCAGATGAAGAGGACAGTGTGAAGCACCAAAAAATGAAGAGGTGGATTTTGGCCTTAGGGAAAAAAAAAAAAAAAAAAAAAAAAAAAAAAAATCACCGCCTTAGGTGCTCCATTGA
The DNA here is from genome assembly GCA_033310375.1 of Conus canariensis. NCBI lineage: Eukaryota > Metazoa > Mollusca > Gastropoda > Neogastropoda > Conidae > Conus > Conus canariensis. The sequence continues at coordinate 20,465,780 of CM065742.1, read as the reverse complement.
TCCGATAACTGATGCCACAAAAAAAAAAAAAAAAAAAAAAAAAAAAAAAAAAAAAATCTACATGATTAAAAGTAATTAATCCCATGATTAATGGCGATAACAATGTTCCAAATCTGTAATATAGATCACATCCTAGAGACTCTAATGACTTTGTTAAAACGGGATCCTGCGTTAAATCATACATAAAATCTTGTTCAGAATCAATGGGAGCAAATCTACTAACTAGTTTAGTGTACAAACTAAGAACAGTTTGTCCGACACTTTTTACCATTCTTGACCCCAGTTGCGCTTCATACCTGTTGTGATACTTTACAATGTCTTGCGTCGACATCTGTTGAATCTGTTCTATGCTGAATTCATTTCCAAGGTACTGTTTTGTTTTTCCACACGCCGCTAAAGAATACAGCCTTTCCTTTTGGCGCATAATAGCTTGGTCATCAACTTGATCATTTGTAAGTTCAGGAAGTAAATCATCGCAGTTCATGTTTTATTAATGAATAAATATTATTTTATTTTTTAAAAATGAGCACCGAAAAAACTATTACTAACCTTGTATACCATTCTGCTGTTATTGGAGGCCTAAGTGTAGGATACACAATGCTTGGTAAAAGCCTGTTAAAAATAAAACCAGCAGATCTTGGCAAACTAGACTTTGAAGACTCAGCAAAGCTGATTGCTGTTATTACAGCTTCATTTGCTACGAAAGATTTTTTAGTTAAGCAAGGAATAATTCCAGACAGTATCAATATGTAAAATTAAAAAAATACATTTATAAAAATGGCTTCACTCATAATGATGATTGGTGGCGCTGTGGTTAATGCGCTTGCTTTTAGCGGAAGTAATTACGCGTTTAGTAAACTACAAAATAACGATGAGAGAAAAAGACATAACAGAGCTATGGAGCAACTAGCTGCTGCACAAGACACCTATGAAAAGCAAAGAATGGAGCAGTTAGATTTTATTAACGACAGACTTAAACAACAGGGACATGCAGCTTACACATTTAAAGATGTTGACCAGGCAATAAAAGAATATTTTCTAGTAACAGGCAAACAAGTTGAAACATTGCCCCCACCAAAATTTAGCGACTTTTATCAACCATCAGAAAAACAAAAGATGCAAGAAATATTGTTTATTGTCTTTGGCATGACCGCTGTGTATTTTGTTGCACAAAGTATTGGCTGAATAAAAATGTACAAAATCTATTATTCTCCAAAAGGATATTGGAAGGGAATAACAGCAATTAAAAAGCTTAGCCAAGCAGCGGGAGTCAGTGAACAAACAGCAAAAGAATGGTTATCTAAACAAGCGATTTGGCAAATTTATTTACCAGCGCCTAAACGAATACAAAGACCACACTTTGTCAACACAATACCGAACGACACCCATCAAATGGATCTTCTATATTTACCCCATGATACGATTAGACGAAAAAGATTTAAGTACGCACTTACAGTCATTGACATAGCTTCAAGATACAAAGATGCTGAACCATTAACACAAAAGAGTGCTTCTGCTGTTGCTGTCGCTTTACAACTGATATATCAACGAGGACCCTTAACTTATCCTCGCATGATTCAAGTCGATGATGGGAAAGAATTTAAAGGACAAGTGAATCAATTATTGTTAAAACATAGAGTTACCATTAAAAGAGGCATTCCGGGTGTTCACAGATCACAGGGGTTGGTTGAAAACTTTAACAAACAGTTATCTGAAAGACTTTTCTCCTACCAGTATCACAGAGAGCTGATTGACAATTCTCGCAACACAGAATGGGTTAGAAGGCTGCCCTCAGTTTTGCGCGCAATGAATAATGAAGAATTTAAAGGTCTAAAACCAGTACAAGCAATCAGAAAACAAACAATAAATGTTGTTGAAGGAGAGTCTTCATCAAGCAAACTATTACCATTTGGTTTGAAAGTGAGATACCTTTATTCGCCGGGAGAAGCGGAAGGGGACACTCGCATCAGGGCAACAGATCCAGTTTGGAGTGTTGATCCATATGAGATAAAAAAAATTGTGAAAATGAATCCGCCCGTGTATTATTTACGAGAAACTGACACAACAAAACGGCCGGCCCCTCAAAGATCTTTTGTGAAGGAAGAACTGCAGATAATCCCTCCAGACACAGTTCCAGTCGCTTAATTATTTTTTAATTTAAATTAAAATGGCGGCAAGAATGGAAAAGGAAGAATCCTTACGTAAAATGGCACTGGAAGCAAGAATGGTGAAGGAAGAGTCCTTAGAAATAATGCGAAAAATATTTGATTATAATCTTGCTATTAGACTAATATTTAAGAAGATTGATTATGCCATGCTAGACAAAACCTCAAATTTTGATTGGGAATATATTAAAAAAATTCGAGCGCATTTAGCAGTAATGAAAAATAATTTGGTTGAATTGGGTGATGATATAGTTAAGCTTAACGAACTGTTTTAATCTACGCAAATACATTTGGGTTTAAAATGGAAGCTCAAAGGGAAATGGCAGAAATGGCAAAGGAAAAGTCTTTAAAATTAATGCAAGATTTATTTGAGTATCAGTATATCATTAAAGAAGTATTTGAGAAGATTGACAATCCCTGGCTAGAACAATCGCCAGACAATCGCTTTAAACCCCAAAGCTTTTATTTTGATTTATGGGTATGGGAACATGAATATTGCGAAATGACAAAAAAAATTAAAGCACATCTAGCATTAATAAATAATATTAATTTTGCTAAATTAGATGATGATATAATTGAACGTGCGATTGCTGAAAAATATAAGCCCATATGATTATACTATTCTCCAATGCCCGATTGCATATGAAAACTCTGGATTAACAAACACACGTTTTGTGTTTGTTCTATCTAATGACTTCTTTGTTACAACAGTTGTGTTGATCTCATGTAGATTAGATCGTAGTTTTACGTTGTCATGATGAAAAGACTTATTGTCAAACAATGCTTTTTTATAGTTGTCATGGGATATGCCTTGACTGCACAACACTGCGAGATATTCCCTTTGCTTTTTTAACAACTTTTTTTTGGCTTGAAAGACTGTACATTTTCGACCTCAAACCAACAAACTCCTTGATCACACCACCAGATAATTCATCCTTCATCTTACCTAAAACCTTCTTGTTAATATCTGAATGCAAAGGCGAATCTTTAGGGTAATCAGATGTGTCGTACCATCCCGCATGCCCTTTAGCTACTTCTAATTCCATGTCTTTGTAAAAATCTTCAGTAGGGATGTCGATTACAAAGGAATCTGTATCTGTGTACAGAACTCTGGACTCTGGATACAAGGGTTTAAAGTAGTCGTAAAGAAATTCTAACATCAAAAGCTTCGACAGCTCTAAAACAGTAAACCCAATAAAAACGGGCTTATCCAATTTGACTTTCTTTTTTTTCATCATTATGCCAAAAAGCTGATCATGAAATCTTCTGAAGTCCTGATAATTAGGTTTTGAAGTCAACTTAATTGCAACGTTTTCTCTGGTGACCAATCTAACATCTTTACGCTTGTGCGGATTTTCCATAGTCTTTCCAAAACAGCTGTTGTTCATCAACTTGAAAAAGTCTTTTTCTGAAGCATCTGTGGATTTAGTTCTGAGATCAGTGTTCTTCATTATGTATGGTTTCATGAACTGTTCTTGATCAAATGCAATTATACGATGAACAGCTGTCAACTTTAAACCATGTCTTAAATAAAATTGAAGAAGTCTGTAATGACAGACATAATTTTTTTTGTCACGAAGATTAGGCACAAGTTTAGGCGGTTCTGTCATTGACACTTTTAGACTTTCTGCCGCTAATGGATAGTCATTATGGTAATCATGAAGTTCATGAGGATATTCTAAATCAACTTCTAGAATGAGACCTCTTTTACGATCAGCTTCTAGAGTAGGTAGCCATTTTAAAAACTTTTGAATGTCTTTGAGTCCTGTGTACATTTTAAAGTTACGTAACGGTAGTGATTGCGCCATTGCCCATCCATACAGATTGTTTGCATCTAAATACATGAGATAGTTAGACCTTTTACTTGGATCATAGTCGTCCAAGTATTTGTTGTTTGCTTTACAGTAATGGTGCGACGCCATACTGATTCCCCACACGCAATCCGTTTTCAATCATCTGAAGCATTGGCAGGTCAGACAATAAATCAATTTGTACTCCAGTAAATTTTAAGAAAGCGTCCCAGCTCATCCCGGGCGCAGAAATGTAATGCGCGGGATCCAGGCTGTAATGTTTCATGCAGGTCTTCCTATAATTTTCAAAGACGTCCGCCAACAAACAGGTATCCGCCATTAAATAGGAATCATGATAGTCTCCCATTGTTTTACACTCTAACTTCTGCCACGCATCTTGAGCATGCTGGTAATCAGAATCACTGATGTCCTTTCCTCTGAGACTAGAAAAGAACGCGCCTTTAGGCGGAAGTGTATCTTCGTCAAACCTTTCCCAACTGTTCATGTACTCATAAGGGTAAACGCCCTTTCTAACAAGAGTTGGGTCAAAATATTCTTCTGTTATTGGGCAGGACTTTAAGGACATAGCCAGTGACTCTAATGAACCCATCATGTGTTGCATAGAGTCGTAGAAAGACATGTTATTTAAAGTGAAACACATGTACTTTTCTGATGACTGTGCAATGCATGACACCCTGAAGTCGCTGGTTACTGCTTGCATTATAAGGTGAGAGTCGTAACCTCGCAAGTTGTGAAAGAATATAGGCAGCTTCCATGTCTTTGGTTCAAACTTTAGTTGAAGATTGCATTTGTTATGTGCTGCTCCTCTAAACTTTCCGCTAATGTGATCATGGTCTCTTACTGTTGGATTCTCTGGGGAGAGGCCTAAACCACAAATCCAACAGTGAGTGGCTGAGTCATACTGTTGTTGGTCTTCAGGCGTCATTATGATTTCAGATAAGTTTAGATTATTAGAACAGGCATTACGCACTTGCTGCATGCGTTTTAAGAAGTATTTTGCAGCATTTGGTCCTCTGTATAATTCTGGCTTTGAATGGGCGCCATCTGACCTAACAATGATGAAGGCAAATGAGCAAATCTGATGATTACTCATTAAGACTGTTTTAGGAAGTTTCTGTGGGGTTGGTCCTTCATAAGGAACAATGAGTGATTCGAAGTCTGCGTAAACAACATATGGACTAGTTTGCAACCGTTTCCAGTTCTTAAAACTAACTTTACTGCCTTCTCCGGGCGTAATTAGTTCTGTATCACAGTCAACTGGGCTAATACAATGTTTTACATGTTCGCTCGCAGCTTGAACGGACGGAATTCTTGTTAAACATTTTCTACAGAATTCTTGTTTGCTATGTTGTTTTGTAGTATGCACTAGTAATCTACTCATTGTGCGTATTAGAGTGTAGTGCAACCCATTAAGGCTTTGCATCAGGAGTAAGTCTACATGAGTTTTGGTTGGTTCGCCTATTGTTGGACTGTTCTTTGACACTCTAATTGGCAGAAGGTTGGTTTCTTCAGACCATGTGTAGACATTAACAGTTATTGGTGGATTCTGTTCTTCAAACTGATCAATTTTGTCTACAGCCATAGGAAATTCAAGGCCGTTAAAGTTAAGATCATTGGCCCACTGTAAATAGTTAGATACTCTCTCTGCATTTTTGGCAACGTGATGCAGCCTAGCAAGAACGCACCACATAAAACATTTGTCGTCTGAATTTTTTATGTTTAAAACTGCTTTCTTTGCAACTAATGTTGGAGGCAGTGGAATGTAAGACTTGCCTACAATCGGCTCATACTTAGCTTGTCTTAATCTGATGTCTAGGACTTCGCCCTCTGACCAACCAGAGCCTCTCATTTTAGCTGCTTCAGAGGCTTCATTAAACTGTGTAAGAAGTTGATCTGCCCAACCAGGTGTTAAGTCATTATAAGAAAGAATAGTCTGCTGTTTAGTTGAGACCCAGACTTCTAGATTTTCTTCGTTTATTGTTATATAGTCGATTAAAACAACTAACCTTACTTTAACTGGAGGGTTTATTGTTAGTTTACTTGGAACCTGAGAAATTGCATGTACAACGCTTGCCTGCACGTTTGTTGGATCAATAACTTCTAAAACGACCTCATTTAAAGCTTTTGACAAACGCTCTTCCTCGAGCATTGCTTCAAACAATTCATCTGAACCTTCATATATCTTATCCATGTTGAGTTTCTTTTCTAACTCAAAATATTTATTTAAATCAAAAAAATAAAAGTTAATCAGAATCAATATCAACGGTCTTTTTGTGCTTGGACTCATAAACTAAAGTATAAACGCCCTTTGGGGTTGTTAATGTGAGCTGTTTAGAACAGAGTTTAATGTTTCGTTTACTTTTTTTAAACATTCCTTTTTTATCTGGTCGGTGTCTGGTTGTTGAGAAAAAGTTGCCCTTGCCTTTCTTTGAAGATCAAACTTTTGTCTTTTGTAGTCCTCAAAATCAGCCTGTAGGCGACTAAATTCTTCATCCGTGATGTTTGAGTCAGCAAGTGCTTTATTTATTGTCAGTTTGAAGGAACTAAGTTTAGCTGTTATTAGTTGAACCATAGCTGTGTGCTTTTGGAGTTTAGCTTTTATTTTTTGCTGACGCACTTAAAGCCAATGAACCAGGCCAAGAGTTAAAGACAAACCACCTAGAGGTATAGCTCCGGTGCCCTCGCCTGTTCTAAAAACCTACACTTTTTCCTGCTGTAGAGCACAAATGATCGATGCTCCAGATTTTAACATATGTAACAGCATTAAGACAGCAGAATACCTTTGTTTTGGTTTTATGTATTTTAAAAAGGCCTGCTCTAGTTTTGAAATTTTTGGGATGTTGTTAATCTGAAAGTTTTTATGTCTACGCAGCAGCTTTCTTTTTTGGGCACTTTGGTAAGTCTAAAGAAAAGCTTTTTTAAAATAAAAATAAATTTGTTTGGAAAATTTCAAACTGTTTAATTTTTAATTAAGGCGTCATTTTTTAAAAAAAAGACTTAAGGGTTTTTCCCCTTTTTTTTTTTTTTGTGTTTATTACGTTTTAATGTTCTCCCACCCTTGCAACTGATTTTTCCCTGTTGCCATTTGGTAACCTAAAGTTTTTTCGTTTTTAAATTTTCATCGTTAAATGTGAAGGTGTTTGATTTTGAACAAGGTCTACTGTTGGTTTTTAAACCCCCGTCCAAACAATTTTCTTATTTCTAAATGATTTAAAGGTTTAAGCCCTCCGAGACCGGGTTTGGGACTACCCCAATTAACTTGTTTTCGATTTTGGGATTT
>CM065742.1:20446667-20454167 GCA_033310375.1 Conus canariensis | reverse complement strand
AGAGAAGGAAGAGATAAAGAGATATACAGAGAGCGAGGAGGGGGGGGGGGAGGGGTTCAGACAAAAAGAGAAAGAAAGAGACAGACAGACAGACGGGCATAAAGGAGGGAGAGAGAGAGAGAGAGAGAGTAGAAGAGAGAGGAGAGAGAAAACTCGGACAAAGAAAGAGAAAGAGAGAGTGCGTGCGTACCGGCAAACACAGAACTTTTCCTAGAAGTTGTTGGTAGGACGAGGTGAGGAGGGGAGGGGAGGGGAGGGAGGGAGGGTAGGGGGTCGGAGAAGGGAGCAGGGGGGAGGCAGTCGTAGTAGCAGGCAGACTGTGGAAGAGCGGCGGCGTTCACGGCGCATCGCCCCACTCCGCTGGCCTCCCTCTGGGGCTGCTGAAAGAATGCAGGTAACATTCTGTCAGTGCCAGCGTTTTTTCTCTCTCTCCCCCCCCCCCCACCCCACCCCATCTCACACACACACACACACACACACACACACACACACACACACACTCCCTACCCCTCTCCACTCCCCCCCTCCCACTTCCTACCCCTTTCTCCTCCTCCTCCCTCCTCCCCCCCCCCCCACCCCACCCTCTCCCGTGCACCCGACCGTCTCTTCTTTCCACTGCTTTACTTTCCCTTCGCTTCCCTTTTCCCCTCTCCCCCCCCCCCCTCTCTCTCTCTCTCTCTCTCTCTCTCTCTCGGCCTGATGGATTGCTTACATGCAAGCTACCAACAGTACACTTCTCCCCCGTGCTTCTGTGTAAAATGACAAGAGAGAGAGAGAGAGGAGAGGGGGAGGGTGAGGATGGGAGAGTGGAGGTGGGTGGGTGGAGAGCTTGAGGTCGAAGCATCCTTGTCTGTCTTCTTTGGCATCTTTAAAATGGTGTGGGAGAGGGGAGGGAGGGGGGGGGGAGAGAGGGGGGTATGGGAGAGGGTGGTGGGTGGCTTCTTTGTCTGTTTTTGGCATCAAGAAAGGCAGAGAGGAGAGAGAGAGAGAGACAGACACAGACAGACAGACACGACGAAACGAGAGAGAGAGAGAGAGAGAGAGAGAATGCGGAGAGGGGGTTGGTAGAAAAGACGGGATTGGGGGTGTGGTGGTGGGGAGCTGACATCTATGTTCCCGTGTTGCTTCCAATAAACCTGTACCGTTGCCCCAGTCGTTGGAAAGAAATGAAGACGGTTTAGTTGTAAGGGAAACAAAGCGGGGGGGGGGGGTAGGTAGGTGTATACATATGTGTGTGTGTGCGTGACGAGGAGAGAGAGAGAGAGAGAGAGAGAGATAACAGAACTGAACTGAACTGAACTGAACAGAATTTTACTCAGCAAGGCCAAAAGCCCCATTTGAACATTAATGATCAGTATAACAAGAAAGAGAGAGAGAGAGGCAAATGGAGAAGGGGGGGCTTAGGAGGGGGGGGGGCGGCGGGGGGGGGGGGGGGGGGTAGGCAAAGCAGACAGGGCGCGGAGTAGAGGGAGGTATAACTGACTGTTGCGTGTTGTTGTTGTGTCGCTAATAACCCTCACGTCTGTCTCAAACGGATACCAAACATTCCACGGCACACGAATTGGTAAAGAACTAATCGGTAGTCTTTTTTTCCTACATGAAAAAAAATCAAGTAAAAATAAATAAACGAATAAACAAAATATAAATTAAGAAAAAGATATGAAATAAAAATCATCGTAGGTGCGTGGAAAGCAGAACGGGGAAAAAGAATTGTTCAATTTAAATTTGCTTTAACATTTTTTTTTTTCTGTTTTGTCGTGTTGACTGGGGGGGGGGGGGGGGGGGTATACAAAAAGAAAGATATGCCAATCAGTTTTACGCTTAACCCTGATTACATTAATTAACGTCAGAGTGTCGCAGATAAACGTTATGTACACTTCAGAACAGCAGGTCACGTGTTCTGTCTGTGCGAGAGTTCACGGATCGCTTCCGGTTTGCGACGGAACCAGTTAGTGACCCCGGTCACGTGACTTCTCTAGGTTTGTTTCGGTTTGGGCTTGCCATTGGGGTCGAGCGTTATGTCTTTAACTGGAGGGGAGGGGGGGGGGAGGGGGGGAGTTGTCTCTATAAAGCTTCGAGTTTAGAGACAGTTTATAGAAGTTGTATGAACGTGAAGAGGAACATTGCCAGAGAGACTAGAGAGGGAGAAAGACGGGGGGGGGGGGGTGTCATTTCTATTTTGCAAAGAGGAGAGAGAGAGAGAGAGAGAGAGAGAGCAGGAGGGGGGAGTGAGGAAAATGTTGGGAGATTCAGTTTTTCTTTTCCCTTTTTTTTTTCTTTTGTTAATCCTATACGAGATTTCAAAACCAAGCGAACTCGCAATTCCCGTTCGGAACAACAACAACAGCAAACACACCACAACAACCGGAAAGCATGCACAGGAAATGCAACTTTCTAAACCACCTAACCTACCCACCATCGCCCACATACCCACTCGCGCACCCACCTGACCTATCTGTACCCATCACCCCTTTCCACCGCTCCACCTCATTTAGAACCAGACGAGCAGAACTGCAGCCTGCAGTTCGAACTCCCGTGAATACCCCCCCCCCCCCCCCCCCCCCACCTCCCCCCGTCCTATCCAGATCAGCCAGTAAAAAGCCGGTCAGTCTCTGATTGTAATGCAACCGGCGAGGCCCACGCTTCGACTCGCTTCGAATCAGACTCACGCAGCATGTATCCCTGCCTGACTCGAGCGTCCAGGTCTTTCGGTTGGCTGAGCTGGCCCGACCGCCACCAATCAGAGCAAAGTGTGCACGGCGGAGTGCTGCTACTGTCGGCAACACGGCTGCCTGATGCTGGCTTTAGCTGTCTGTATGGCTAGCTTCTGTGAAAGAAACAATGGAAAACGCGCGCACCTGTGCGTGCGTGCGTGTGCTTTGAAGTCAGAGAGTGAGAGAGAGTGAGTGAGAGAGGGAGAGAGAGAGAGAGAGGTGAGGTGCGGGGGGGGGGGGGGGGGCGGGAGAAGGTGTGTGTTATTCAACTGTGCCTTCGATGAGGCGTCGACAGTTTTCCCCCGCCGTTTAAAAAGCTCAGTGAGTCAGCACCGCAGTCAGTGGTCCTGTTTGGAGAGACAGACAGACAGACAGACAGACAGAGCGAGAGAGCGAGAAAGAGATAGAGTGAGAGAGAGAGAGCGAGAGAGAGAGAGGGTGAGAGACAGACAGAGCGAACGAGAGAGACGACAGACAAAGAGAGAGAGAGGGTGAAAGAGAGAGAGCGAGAGATAGAGGGTGAGAGAGAGAGAGCGAAGAGAGATATTGAGAGAGAGAGAGAGAGAAGAGAGAGAGAGAGCGAGAGAGCGAGAGAGAGAGAGAGAGAGAGAGAGAGAGAGAGAGCCCGTCGTGGTGTTCAGTCATTTCGGGCGTTCCGGGATGAACTGTGAACGTTTGGGGGCCTTGGCTGTTGTGCTTTGGACGAACGACTGCCGTCAAGCAGTCTTAATATCTGGAGACGTGAACCATGATAGATAAGGGGGAGGAAGGGGGGGGGGTTAATTCTTGCCAGTGTAGTAGAAACAAAGGCTGGTTACATCGAGCCGGGGCTACTTTCGGTACAGGCATTCATGCAGAGCGCACATGCACACAGGTGGCACATGCAGCAAGGAAACTAGCTGTGTGTTCATGGTTATTGCGAAAGTCTCTCTCTCTCAATCTCTCTCTCTCTCATCTCTCTCTCTCTCTTCTCTCTCTCTCTCTCTCTCTCTCTCTCTCTCTCTCTCCGAGAATGACATTGCTGTTAACGATTGGAAGTGGATGAAGGCGGAGGGAGAGGAGCGGTGAAGAGGGGGCGGGAGTGGGTAGGGGTGTGTGTGTGTGGGGGGGGGGGGGGGGGGGTCTCCATTAACAAACTATAAACTCGCACTTTTTTTTCGTAACATTACCTTTTTATCAGCCACTTGTGCACTTTTGATTTTTTATGATGGTTTTGTCATTGTCTTTCTTCTGGTCGGCTGTCTTGACATTGTGTGTGTGTGTGCGCGCGCGCGCGCGCGCGTGTGTGGTGTGTGTGTGTGGTGTTGTGATTTTATTTAGAAGTCAGTTATATCAATTTAAGTTCAACTAATGCTTACAGGACATATCGAGGGTTGACTGCCAGAACCCAGTATCTCGTATCCAATATATATATATATATATATAATATATATATATATATATATATATATAATAATACGAGTGAGATGCTGGGTTCTGGCAGTCAGCCCTCGAAAAAATGTGTGGAGGATCTTGTGAAATGTTTTACCAGATGTGACCGTTGGACTATCGATCACTTGTTTTTACATAGACACACAAAAAATGCAATGTATTTTGGTTATCTTATCTTGATATTTGTGAAATGAAGAATTCAATTTGTAGCGAAATCGTAGTGCAGTTATGAACTTTTTTTGGGATTGTTTGTTTGATGTCATGCATTCGTTCTTTTTAGTTTGCATGTATTTGTCTTGGTGCTCATTTATTAAGTTAGCAACAGGAGCGCATGTGTGTGTGTGTGTGGTGGGGGGGGGGGGGGGGGGACACATGCAAACCGCCGTTTCTAAATGAAACCCATATAAACAGGGGAGATATTTTTAGCGTGCCATGATCCCTTGCCTTCCAGAGACTATTTTGATTGTTCCTCTTGTTCTTCATGTTTGTAGCGGATAGCCACTCGCCCCTCAGAGTTCCATCCCTTGGATGACGTCATATCCGGCCTAGTGCCGCGCAAATGGCCGCTACTTACTTATCGCAGAGAAAAGCTGGTACTGTTTGGGTTGATTTTTTTGTGCCGCGTTGGTTGTTTGTATTACTTTTTTTTTGTGGATTGATTTTTTTTTTTTAATTTGTGAGAGTTGGTTTGCTGTTAGATTGACCGAGTGACGGGGTTTCAGTGGTTTCAGTTTTGACTTTTGTTGTTTTTTTTTCCTTCCACACACTCAGACTGCTGTCGTTTGTTGTTGGATGATTATAGCGTGTGTGTGTGTGTGTGTGTGTGTGTGTGTGTGTGTGTGTGTGTGTGTTTGTGTGTTGTGTGTTTTGTGTTTATTTCTTTTTTTTTTTTTTTCAAATGTGTGAAGAGTGGTTTTGAAGTGGCCGATTTCCCCCTTTTTTTTTCTTTTTTTTTTTCCTCCTGTTTTTGATCACAGATCTGGCGTGCGTTTTCCACTGGTGTAGAGTTTGATTCCAGATAGCCTGTCTTTGGTTCCGTCCTTGTGGAATTTCTTTTTCTTTTAAGAGAAGGGTGGGGGGGGGAGGATGGGATTTACGAATCGTTTCTTGAGTTGGCGATTTTTAAAAAAGTTTTCGTGTTAGTTTCTGTCATTCTTTGGCCCTCAGCATGAAGTGTGTGTGTGTGTGTGTGTGTGTGTGTGTGTGTGTGTGTGTGTGTGTGTGTGTGTTGAACAATGAGTCCTTGTATTTTTGTCTTGTATGGAGTAAATACACGAAAGTCATACGACGGAAGCTGTTTCCTCAATCAAAATTTTTTTAACGGAATCTCACCTCAGCCAGGCCTGATGTCATTTCAGTTATGCCAGACATGCGTTCTTGACCTTCTGACCCCAAGACTCCCAGTCTTTGAGTAACACAATGTATCTTCAGTCAAACATTTCTCTCAGTATGAAATGTCTTTTTTTTTAAATCGAACTTGTACTTTCGTTCTTCAGTTTTCTTAAAATTTATTTATCGATGAGCGTTTCAGGTTTGAGGATAAATCAACGGAAATAACTATCATCTCTGAGATAATCAAAGTTCATAAATTATGAATATTATATATCTGGGGTGGGGGGGGGGGGTGACGTGTTGTTGCATAAGTTATGAACGTTATATATCAAGGGGAAATGACGTGTTGTTGCTGTTGTTTTGTTTTGTAGTGGTGGCGGCTGTCTGTTATTTTGTTTTTCGTCCGAAGACGTGCGTAATTTTCAGGAGTCAAAGGAGCACTTATGGGGGCTAGAGGAGGTATTCTCAGTGGAGTTTTGGCATCTCCATCGTGTGACGTGTTAGCTCAGCTAGTGACGGTGTGTTGTGTGTGTTGTGGCTGTCATTCATGATGATCGATGTGTTGCGGTGCCGTGTTTTTAGTTGGGTTTGCCAGTGTAGACCAGTTTGTGACCATTACTCACTAACCTTGTCTGTTAGAATAACAGAGTGTCAGTATACTGCTGTGCGCTGCTGCTGCTGTGGTGTGTTGTGTGTGTGTGTGTGGTGGGTAGGTGGGGTGTGTGGAGGTGAGAGAGAGAGAGAGAGAGAGAGAGAGAGATTCCACTTCCAGGCCATGAAACTCTTTGCGGATTCAGAACCCATTTCAGGGCCAGGAAAGTCTGTATGAACTGAGACCCTATCATTGTGTGGGGCTTGGTGGTGGGGTACAAGCAAAATCATGCTCTGGTTCTAAGGTCTGGCCTGCGGTTCGAATCCCAGTCCAGACAGCCAGGCCGGGTGAGAGTTTCTCTTAGGAGATAACATCCGTGAAGTCTCCAGGCCCCCTGCTCTTTCATTCCTCCTCTTGCCCCACCCCCACCCCCTCCCCCTCCCCCTCCCCTCTCCTCTCCTCTCCTCCCCTCCCCTCCCCTGGCCTCCCACCAGTTCTTGGAATGAGACTCTTAAAACGGAGAGCCGTGCGTAAAACGCAGGCATACAAAACATCGTGCACGCACGTTCACAATCATTCCTCGCGTCGGAAGAGAGGAAGCCATCATCTGCCGTGCGTAAAACGCAGGCATACAAACATCGTGCACGCACGTTCACAATCATTCCTCGCGTCGGAAGAGAGGAAGCCATCATCTGCCGTGCGTAAAACGCAGGCATACAAACATTGTGCACGCACGTTCAAATCATTCCTCGCGTCGGAAGAGAGGAAGCCATCATCTTCCAGTAGGATGGGATGGATGACACGCACGTGATGCAGATGCATTATACTGCTGTTGTGTGGAGACATGAACCCTGAAGATGGATTGTGGCTGCCTTAATAGTAGGATTGAAAAAAAAAGGTGGTGTACACAAAAATCTCGATTTTTTTTTTTTTTAGCCGGGGAACCAAAGAAATAAAGAAATGAATATATAAATGAATAGATGAATTAATAATAAATAGATGTAAATACATCTTTGAGTAGGTGTAATGAATAAAGAAATAATTCGATTGAAAAAGAAAAAGAAAGATATCCATTTTAAGACTGTGGAAAGTCTTTGTTAACCTGGAGACCATGTTTTAAAGGATTAAAAATTTTCCTTTTTATTTTCTCTTTTGAATTCAAAAACAAAATCTCATGGATGACACTGCACAATAACAGCACTAAGATGTAGCCCCCAAAGAAAGTTTTCAGTGTCCTCCAAAAATCCTTTCATTTGGTTGTTCATACTGAGACATATATGTTGATACATAGGCATATATGTTATGTGTGTTTGTTTGTTTTCATTTTACAAGAATTTTAGAACCTGAAAGAGGTGAATGCAGTGTCAGTTTCTAGCTAAATGATCCGTGTGATTACATCACCATTAGCTTGTTGAAGGTACGTTTCAGTGG
>CM065742.1:20433807-20436307 GCA_033310375.1 Conus canariensis | reverse complement strand
CAGACACAGAGAGAAAAAGAGACAGACAGACAGACAGAGAGGGGAGGAGAGAGGCGATTGTTCATGGCAGCAGGAACTAATGATAGCAGCCGGGGAGAAGGCGGCGTTTTAAGTGCAGCCTTGAGTAATGACAGACACTGGCGGACAGAAAAAACAGGCAGTTTGCTCCGGAAGACACGGCCGATACAAGGAATGGTACGCCGCCCCGTGTGTGGTGTGTGTGTGTGTGTGTGTGTGTGTGTGTGTGGTGTGTGTGTGCGTGCATGCGCGCGCCCGCGCGTGTGCGTGTGTGTGAGAGAGAGGGAGAGAGATAGGATGTGTGTGTGTGTGTGTGTGTGTGTGTGAGTGTGTGTGTGTGTGTGTGTGTGTGTGTGTGTGGAGAGAGAGAGAGAGAGAGAGAGAGAGAGAGAGAGTGTGCGTGTGTGTGTGTGTGTGTGCGTGTGTGTGTGTGTGTGTGTGTGCATACGCATGTCCCTGTCTATCTGTCTGTCTGTCTTGATATTTGCGTCTGTCAGGAAAGTGAAAGATACATAATATACGGAAAGATACGAGGCATCACTAAAGAAACGGAAGGTTGAAAATGAAGAGTAAATGCGAAAACATTCAGGACGATAAGAAAGATGCAGTGCCAAAGAGAATTTAGAGAGAGAGAGAGAGAAGAGAGGGCAGAGAAGAGAGAGAGGGGGGGGGGGCAGAGAGAGAGAGGGAGGGAGAGAGATGTACGTAATCGTCATACACAGCACATTTCTACCACAAAACTGTTCCAGTATTGCTATAATTAATCAAGAGTGGTGAAACTCCGCTTCCCCTAAAGTTAATGCACGTCTCTGTGTGTGTCTCCGTCACACACACACACACACACACACCACACGCACACACACACACACACACACACACACATCTGTAGAGGCAATAGCGTCATGGCAACAGGAATGCCATAACGTAGTTCTTCATGTAACTGAAGACGCCACTTAAAACACTCCGCTAAAATGCTAATTATCCTTAACACCTTTTCTCCCAGGTCACGAAATTAAAAAACAAAACAAAAACAAAACTATTCTGCATTCCAAAGACAGAGAGAAAGGGAGGGGAAGGAAGACACAGATAAAGCGAAAGAGAGAGTGTGAAGGGGGCGTGTGTGTTGTGTTGGGGGGGGGGGGGGGAGGTGAGGGGGGGGGGGGCAAGGGGGGAAGGAACAAGAAGGAAATACTGCCTCTCAACAACGAACCTCCCCCACCTCTCTCTCTCTCTCTCTCTCTCTGTGTCTCTCTCTCCCTCTCCCCCTGTGTGTGTGTGTGTGTGTGTGTGTGTGTGTGTGTGTGTGTGTGTGTGTGGTTCTGTGTGTGTGTGTGTGTGTGTGTGTGTGTGTGTGTGTGTGTGTTCGCGCACGCGTCTGTCTGCCTGCCTGTGTGCCTGTATGTATGTGCCAGAGTGTCCCTCTTCTCTCGCCCCCCCCCTTCCTCCTCATTTACCCCCTCTTCCCCAACCTTCTCCTCCTCCCTCCAAAACACCTTCTGCTGTCCCCACCTTCCGCCTGACTCTTTGATTTTCGACAGGAGGGAGGAGGGGGGGGGGAGGGGGGAGGGGAGAGCAGGGAGGGAGAATGTGATAATAGAGGATGCGAGGAGAAAGAAAGAGGGGCGTGAGGGGGAAAGGGAGGGCGGGGCCGAAGAGATCGGAGAGGGGAGGGTGGGTGGGGGAGGCGGGTGGGGGAAGGAAGGAAGGGGAGCTAAGCCAGTGATAAGACACGCTTGTTCATTTTCCGCCAGGCTTGCTCCGCAACATTTCGCTGATTAGACGACGCAGGCGACCTGCTTGAGAGGGGGTGGGGGGGAGGGGTATATGTGTGTGTGTGGGGGGGGGGGGGGGGGGGGGGGGGGGGGGGGAAGAGGCCGAACACGCCATTCTGCGTGATGATCACTTCCCTCCCTCTTCGTCCGTCGCCGATGTTTCTGCCATAAACTTGCCACTCAGGAGGAATAGGTTCGTTTGCAGGTACACAGGTATAGTTCCTTTCTTCCCCTCAGAGGAGGGAGTGTGTGTGTGGGGCGGGGGGGGGGGGGGGGGGGATGGGGATGGGGGTGGGGGTGGGATGAGGTGCGGAGGTGCAGAGGGTGGTGGTGGGTGGTGGGGGATGGGGGAAGAGAAGGTATATTTCAGTATTCTTGCTTAACAAAAAAAAAAAAAGTGAACGGCACTTGCCTCTGTGTGTGTGTGTGTGTGTGTGTGTGTGTGCGCGCGCGCGCGCGCGCGCTATGTATTAGCTTGTATTGCCAATGATGAAGACAAGAGAATAAGATGCCGACGATTCCACCTACCCATCAGAAGCCGTTACTATTTCTGGCGCAGGAAGTGAGAGGGGGGGGGGGGGGGGGGGGGGGGGGCGGACCAAAACAAAAACAAAAAATGACTGAACGTACAAACGTTTATCTTGCTCGAATTGATTTTAAACCGAAGTGGATTTCAAACGGAAACGGAAACCGTCCTCCCTATTGGAAGG
>CM065742.1:20421307-20428807 GCA_033310375.1 Conus canariensis | reverse complement strand
GGGGGGGGGAAGGGGAGGCCAAAGGTTGTCGAACAATGCCCGTAATCTAAAAGCGAAAGGAAGCGGTACCCCCAAAATGAGTCACTTCACTCGTGCCAAACCATGTCACGCTCGTCCACTAATCAGTAATCTGTCACGAGACGATAACACACAGCACAGCTAGTTTGTTGTGCGAGTTGTGTATCCACGTGAGCGGTAGTCAGCCGACAGTCTGCCTTTCCTCCATTGCTGAAGAGTCCCCCTCCCCCCCACCCCCACCCCTACGTTCCCCTCCCCCTGCAAGGATCACGCCCGTGATTATATTCAACGGTACAACTTTTATAAACCAAACCATCTACTGTGGGACTTCTAATCGCCCCCCCCCCCCCCCCCCGCCCACACCTCTACCTCCCCCCTCACACACACACACACACACACACACACACACACACACACCCCACACACTCTCCCCTTTCCTAATAAAATGAAGCCAAGACTACCAACAGAGCGCCGCAACTGGTACTAAGACGCTACGTGGGGAAGTCTTAGTACTGCGTTCACCACGAACACTGACCAAACAGAGTACCCACACGCACCGGCCGTGGCATGCATGAGCTGGGCACGGTACAGTATAAACGTGAGGCCAAACGTAATATTTTCTTAGCTCGACAACTGAAAACGACTGCTAGCTGTCTCGCGTCTTTACTGCAGAAGATATGAATGGTATGTTTTGCCTTCGTATCAGTTGACGTTCAGTTCCGTTTGTACGGCGGGCTGAGATATGTAAGATTTACTCGCCCCTTTTCTCTTATGAAGCTGGGAGGTGGATGCCACGATGCGCAAAGCATCATCATTTCTTCACTCTATATATTATAGTCCATGATGTCCTCTCACATTTCACAACAAACCGAATCGTTTCACTCAAGATTTTGTGGACATTTTATGAACAGGCAAAAAAGAAGAGGGGAGAGAAGGTCGTGTGAGGGGAAAGGTTGGCAGGAATGAGGGTGGGGGTGGGGGCGGGGAAGGGGGGGGGGGAATAAAAGTCCAGTGTCCTTTCGCCGTCAGTTTGCTCACGGGGCCGTCTCAGAGTCACCACAATCATTTTTATCAATCAAGATTGACAACCTCGTCTGCACCACTTGGCGTTTTCGACGGTAACATGACCTGCCTTTGAAAAGTCCGGGTTTCCTTCACTCATGTTGCCCACATTCAGGGCAAAAAGTCCAGTGACGATGCAGCAGTGTAGGACGTCAATCATCAGGATAGTGGACTTACATAACACGGCACCATCACCACCATCAAATTCACCACACGTGAAGGTGGGCATCGAAAGTGGCCATTTTCCTGCTGTACGTTGGCCAAAGTGGCCATTTTTCCTGTTGAACGTTGGCCAAAGTGGCCATTTTTCCTGTTGAACGTTGGCCATATTCAAATTCTAAGACCGGATCATCCGATCTTCAACAGCTACACATTAATCAATGGAATCCTCCGTCCTTCAGGGAGAGAACTGATTAGCAACAACAACAAGAACAACAAAAAGAGGGGTTGTGGGGGTCTTTTCTGACCTCCTACCAACTTTTACAAGCTTCTTTGCTTCCAAACACTAATAACATTATAAAGTTTCATTTAGTACAAGTTTCGTGAATCTCCTGAAACACGACAGTTACCATTTAAAAAAAATGGCTTTCGGCGTTGGAGGAAAAGATCATAAGAACGTTGTTTTTACGTGAGTTTCAGAAGGAAAAAAAAACTCTAAAGAAGATGATTAGAGAAAAGATTGAAAAAAAAATTTTTTTAAGGGATAAGAGAAAAAATTGGAAAAAAAAATCTAAAGGAAAACATTTTTTTTAAAAACCTAGCAAAGAGAAGGAAAAAAACAGGAAATGCACGAAATAAAAGAAAGAAGAAGATTTTTTTAATCGTTAAAATAACTAAACAGAAACGACTTAAAAACACAAACAAACAAAAACTGTGTATCAATTATTAAACAAAAACAAGATAGATACACGGCCTAGAAGATTACTTCCCTTACCATCCCCCCCCCCCCAATCTCCCTACCACCCCCATCCTTCTTTCCTCCTTCCATCTCCTCCGTCCTTCTTATCCCCACTCCCCCCCCCCCCCCCCCCCCCCCCCCCGCCACTCCCCCCAATTTACATACAAACTAACCCAGCAGCACGAGTCGAAACTTTCCACTAGGTCTACTGCACCAACACACTGTGTGGATACAGCAGTTTTCATTACGCAGTCCCCAAGAACAGTTAAGAACCACATACAATACATACACGACAGTAAGAACCACATACAATACATACACGACAGTAAGAACCACATACAATACATACACGACAGTAAGAACCACATACAATACATACACGACGTAAGAACCACATACAATACATACACGACAGTAAGAACCACATACAATACATACACGACAGTAAGAACCACATACAAACTAAACCAAGCAGCAACGAGTCAAAACTCTCCCCACTAGGTCTACTGCACCAACACCCTGTGTGAATACAGCAGTTGTCATCACGCTGTCCCCAAGAACAGTCGATAGTGAGGACCACCTGCTCGTCTTTTTCAAAGCACAGACAGCACGTTTGTTGGATGGAGACTATCGGACGAGACTCTTAAACACCTAAACGCCGTGAAAACTGTACATGAACCAATCATCCAAGAATAAAAAGAAAAGGGGAAAAAAAGACAAAAAGCAAAACAAAACAACAACAACAACGACAACATCAACGATAACATCATCAACAAGAAGCGGACAAATCTCTTGCCATCGTGCTTGCAGGACATATACACGAGATGAGTTCGCGACTCCGTCGGTTTGGTTCAAATGGCCACAGCCCCATGCGGAACGGAGGAAGTACACGATGATTTCCGTCGCTCACTGACATAATTATCTTTCATCATGCCGCCTGACAGACAGACAATTTCCAGCATGTTGCAGATTATGCCTCGCGTTTCCGTTTAAAAACTGGTGTGGGGTTTTTGTGTGTGTATGTGTGTGTTTGTTTTTTCTCAGTATTTTTACATGATGAAATCTGACTAGACCGGGATGATTAAAATACATTTTGTGGCAAGGTAAGGTAAGGTAATGTTGCATATAGCCCAGCCGATTGCACAGGGACGGATAAACCGCTCTTCAATAAGGCTTCTGTCAATATTCTTAACACCAAGATCACACAGAGTTAATTTTGACTTCTTTCGAGTTTCGGCGTTGACGTGCGGATCGAATTTCGATCGCCGGGTTGCCTATGCGGAAAGTAATGAGAGACCAATCCCATTCATAATGCGTTTTTAGATGTTTGTCCAGTTTCATTGAATGTACTAATTGGCAAACGGTGTAAATTACTAAATGACTAGGAGAACGAACGAGTTTTATGTGAAGAGGGTAGTGGACTACGAATGAATACTTTTTTTTACATCTGCTATAAGTACCATAAAAGACAACAGCGTCGCTCCGTCGGACTGTTATCAGCATCCACTGACCGGTTTTTTGACTCAAAGCTTTGGCAATACTCGACTTCAGTACCCTCCATTGATCATGCCAACGACTCTTCCCCTCCTTCTCTGCCCTCCCCCCCCCCCCCCCTTCCCCAGCCTATCACCATCTCACTCCCAACAACACCACCACCATCCCAATCTTCCTGTTCCTTCCCTTCCGAGTTCCCGTTCTTCCCATCGGCTGAAACTACGGCTCCGTCCACGAAATGACCTAAACCATTTGTCAGATGGCACATACGTTATCGCTGTTTCCATGTCTCGCCCCCCCCCCCCCCCCCCCCCCTCCCCTTTGCAAGTCGTTGCATGCATGTCGCTTCCAGTTTGGAGAATTACTCCAGACAAATGTACAGAGTCAACATTGGAGTTTCAGGGCCCTCTATTCAAAACCCCCAATCAGATTACTTGCCTTTGTTTGGGGCCAACTGATTGAAACCCGACAACTGGGGGTGCTTACTGGGCAGTTGAAGAACATTCAAAGCCTTTTTCTTAAATGAAAATTGACAATGATATCTGACGGACACGACACACACAGTCAGGGTTGCCAAGCCAGTATTGAAAAACAAGAGGGCTGCTACACTCCCAGTGTTGTCCTGAAGAGGAAAGTCGGGGCAACCTTTTTCACAGCCATGCTTGGGGCCTGGCTGGCCGGGTCAGTGGGTATGACAGACTGACTCTTCTTCCCAGGCCTGGGTGGAGGGGGGGGGGGGGGGGTCGATTCCCCATTCCAGACCAGCCAGACTGGAACATGTGACTACCTCTTCGGAATTAACACTTATGTCTGTGACGTCTGCAAGTCTCTTCCAAGTCGTTCGGATGAGACCTCACACTGAGGTCTTGTGCCTAGACGTGTGCACAACAAACCTTACACTTTAATCCCCTTCCACAGGCCAGCGTGGCCAGCGTGTGCCTATAGAGATACTGGATAAGACGAAACCTGTGGAACACATTGCGCGTTCGTGGCGTGTGTCCAGACATCATGTCCTAAGAGACTGTAGGCTACCTTACAGGTGGAATTGAACACACGGTCGCATACACAAAATTCTCCATCGAAGGTGAACTTCGGAGCTCAAGCCGAGGAACAGACAGCCATGGGGGGAGAGAGAGAGAGAGAGAGAGAGAGAGAGAGAGGAGAGGAGAGAGAGAGAGAGAGAGAAGGGAAGGAGGAGGGCCAGAGAGAGAGGCAGAGTCGACACAGAAAAAGTGAGTGACAGAGAGAGAGAGAGAGAGAGAGAGAGAGAGAGAGAGAGAGCAGAGAGAGAAGACAGACAGACAGACAGACAGTCCGACGGACAAACATACAGGCTGGGAGAGATTAGATACCAGTACGGTAGAAAGAAAGGCTTAAACGGGCCCAGGAACCCCCCACCCCCACACAAACAAGCAAAGCCGGGACTGTACAGCAGTACAAAACGAGCCGATTACCATGGTTATCTTTTACTTCCCCCTTCCACCGCCACATGAGGAATCCACTAAATATAGACGACCCAAATTTCAAGGTCTGAAATCCAATCTGCACCACACTCAAGGAAAAGGGGGTAGGGGGAGCGGGGGCTAGGGGGTGGGGGTGGGGGGGGGGCGGGTCGGAATGCCCCCCTCTGTCCCTAAGTGCCAAGGACAACAGAATAAAGCGAGCACGGCAAAGCCCGACAACTGTTCGTCCAAGGGATCATTACAGGGCAATAGTGTAGTGATTGAGACACAGGCATGGCCGGAGAGACTCGCGCAGAGAGAGAGAGAGAGAGAGAGAGAGAGAGAGAGAGAGAGAGAGAGAGAGAGAGGAGAGGACGAGCAGAGCAAGAGAGAACGGGGGTGGGGGGGGGGGGGAGAGAGTGAGAGAGACAGAGAGAGAGACAGACAGAAACAGAGAGAGACAGAGAGAGGCAGAGAGTGAGAGAGAGAGAGAGAGGCAGAGAGTGAGAGAGACAAAGAGAGGAAGAGACAGAGAGACTGACAGAGGCTGAGATAGCGAGAGAATGCCAGAGAGAGAGAGAGAGAGAGAGAGAGA
Organism: Conus canariensis; assembly: GCA_033310375.1. Taxonomy (NCBI): domain Eukaryota; kingdom Metazoa; phylum Mollusca; class Gastropoda; order Neogastropoda; family Conidae; genus Conus; species Conus canariensis. Next base: position 20,423,298 of record CM065742.1, on the reverse strand, counting down.
GAGACGAGCAGAGCAAGAGAGAACGGGGGTGGGGGTGGGGGGGGGGCAGAGAGTGAGAGAGACAGAGAGAGAGAGAGATGACAGAAACAGAGAGAGAGAGAGACAGAGAGAGGCAGAGATGAGAGAGAGAGAGAGGTAGAGAGTGAGAGAGACAAAGAGAGGAAGAGACCGAGACTGACAGAGGCTGAGATAGCGAGAGAATGCCAGAGGAGAGAGAGAGAGAGAGAGAGAGAGAGAGAGAGAGAGAGAGAGAGAGAGAGAGAAGGAGGAAGAAATGGAAGATCAATGCAGCGTTTGTATTCTCTTCTTTTATGTTTTAAACAGCGATCAGAGATTGACTTTTTTGTTCCCCGATGGCAACCACGTTTTTCACCTCTGAGAAGAAGAAAGCAAAGAGACAAGAGAACAAAACGCTAGAAACGGAAAGACACACTGACGGAGAGAAAAAGAGGAAGAAAGAAAGAAAGGAAAAGAGGACTTAAGCTGTTATCTCCAATCCGATGACTTGTCTTATGGTACGGTTTACACAAGAGATACTGTCTATATACGCAAGGGTCAGAGCGACCGACCACCTCCACCGGATTATTCAGGCGCATGGTCCGTCTTCTCGCGTCTAGCTCAAGCAGTCTTAATCGGTTAAATACATGCATGTTCTGTCTCGCAGACTGCTCTCAGAACGTACTTTTAAACAGTTCATAACACAGAAAAGTACAGGCCTCCTACTACGCGGGAACGGTTTCCACTTTCCTTGCTTCTGTTTTTTAGCCGCAAAGTCCGATGACGCTTGTCATAATATATCGATCGAAGGTCCCCAACGCAGTTTGCGAGAGATATCATTTTGTTTTAGTTATGAGGCAGTCTTTCTCAGAGCGACACAGACGCAGCTACAGCAGAGAACAAGAGAGAAACCTTCAGTGTTCACCGTGACAGATGTATAATTAAGCCTGACCGATGTGCATGTCGCACCCGCCAATGCGCTTATTAGCATCGCCCAACGAATATACTTGTTTAAGGTAGGACTTCAACATCACGCAGCTTATCACGGACTTCGCTCAAAATGTAAGGTGGAAAGTTGTCTCCAAATGTACGAATTTTACCCGAGTGTGAAGACGGGGGAGTTTGCAGCCCACGGATGCCGATGCCACCGACTGCTCGCCGATTAGTCACGCAGTGGAAAGGAATGGGTGGGTGGTTCCACAACGCACGTGGCACGATGGCAACATTTCCCTTCGGACTCCTCTTTGGAAGACGGCCGGTTAGCGTGCTTTACTGCTTATGCATTCCAGATGGGAGGGGGAAGGGACTTTCCGACAAGAAAAACCGGTAATCCTTACCTCCTCTAACCCTAATTCCAACCTTCGCTTTCTCCTAACTGTATAAAACCGTATAAAAAGATAAAGAAAACAACTTTCGATGAAAAATTCTGCTTGCAGAGCGAGGGTAGAGTTGTTATCTTTCTCCACCGACAAGGAAAGAACGTCTCCTTTGTTTAACGCAGGGTCTGGGGAAGTCAATGAGGGAGGGGGGGGGGGGGGGGGGGGGGAGTATCGATCGAGCATGATGAGCGCACGATTTCACGACTTTGGTTTCGTCACTCTTGGCAAGGTAGGGTTGAACGTTCTCGATAATCAGTGATTTCACGACTTTGGTTTCGTCACTCTTGGCAAGGTAGGGTTGAACGTTCTCAATAATCAGTATGTTTAAACCCCCCGAGTTGAGTCCGACTGGGCGAGAAACAAAACAAAACAAAACAAAAAACAAAAAAGCAGAAAAGAAAAAGAAAAGCAGGATGTTGTGTTGACAAGTTAAGAGAACGACGGGAGGAGCAAACCTGAAATTAAGCCACCCTTGCGGCAGGCAGCCTACCCCCCTTCCACACATACACTCCCCACCCCACCCCATCCCTTTTCTTCCCCTGCCTTCTAAGCCCGTAGGCCTTCTCACGTGTCCCCCGTCACGCCGATTACGTCTACTTTCCGCCGACATGATAC
>CM065742.1:20398807-20411307 GCA_033310375.1 Conus canariensis | reverse complement strand
CACACACACACACACACACACACACACACACAGGGAGGGACTCTGGAGAAGAAGACCGCATCCAGGCTACTGGGAGTCGAACCTGCAGCTCCTAATTGGTTGGGCGGTTCTAGGCCACGTCGCCTTGTGACTGATAATCTTTCCCACATTGATATCAAACACACTTCGACGCTGGAAAATGTAAACCTTATGAAGTTTACTTTCGTTCCTCCTCGACCAGATCTGGTTGGAATTCTTTTCAGTGTCTCTGCCATTGTCTTTAGGGTTTTGGTCTTCGTCTTACCAGAGATCGACAGTGTTTACCAAGTCATATGACGATGAGGAGCCTACAACACGCCCCCCCCCCAACCCCCCACCCCTTCGTTGCTCGAACTTCAATCACAAGGATTTTGACTTGGAAGCCAAGACATGTTCCACTGTTTGTTTTTCTCGACAGATCGGACGTAGGGTCATCTGAATTCAATGACAGAAGGTCATATACAGGTCTAAAAATGAAGCTTATCCTCAGAGAAGCATATTCTATATTCCATCCCAGCTAAGACCTCTTTGGAATGTGTTTACCCTGGTGGTCATTGCATTTCTTGACCTTGCTGGAATGTCTTCTGGCTTCTTTTGGAATCATCTTTTTTTCCCCTTAAACTTATATATCCCAATGCCTCAGTGAATGAATCAGGCTGGAGTAATCTTACCATCTTGTCCCCCGAGTCCTCAAGCATGGTTAATGACTTTGCTTTACCGTCTTGGTGTACTCCTGGACGATTGGTTCCAGGGGCTGCTTTAGCTTTGCTTGGCGGCGGTAGAGTGCAAGGTGAGAGAGACCAGGTGCAGCACCCCACCCATTTCCTCGTGTACTCGTCGATTTTGGCCTCCGGTGATTCTATTTTGCTAGGGTTAATATCGTGTATTAGTAGAGACCCCCAGCACCCCGTCCCCCTCACCACCACTCACACACACACTCACACACACACACACACACACACACACACACACACACACACGCGCGCGCGCGCGCGCGCGCGCGCGCGCACGCACGCACGCACGCACGCACACACACACACAAACACACACACACACACACACACACACACACACACACAACACACACGCACGCACGCACGCACGCACGCACGCACGCACACACACACACGCACACACACGCGCGCGCGCGCGCGCGCGTTATCAATTTGGAGCCAGAAATGAGACTGAAAGGATAGACAAAGGAAAGCTTTGCATTGTTTTAATATATTCAGTGGTATAAAAGGTGTCAATTAGTTTTAATAGCTTCCTCCCTTCATTGGCTTTGATAACATGCGCCCAGAATGTCCGACAAAAACATTTCCTTTTATCATTGCAGTAAATCGAGTCACTCTTCACTATCTTCACCGGTTAAGCGGCCCACACACGGAAGACGAATCAACACTTGCGGCAATATTGCAGATACCATTGCCAGCTGACATGACCACGCAACTCGAAAGACACACTGTGAACTCATTTTCATTCCCGATCTTTCACCTCGCTTTTATGTACCCACACTCTATGTAGAGGGCGCGTATTCTTGGGATTCGAACAAAGAAATGCAGTGAAGAAGCTCCGTGGTGCATTCCATGTCATGTACCACTCACAGTGAAACATATTCTTTTAGAGTGTTGGGACTTGCATGATATGAGACGTAAATATTTTACAGCAGATTCCATGAAAACCTTGTTCAGAGATGTTCCACCTGATGTGATCTATGAATTTCTTAACCAGGTTAACATTTTTCATCTGATCTAAGATTTTACAGTAGAAAATTTTTGAATAAATTTTCGGTGTGTTTTTAAGAGCGCCGGACTCGTGATCCTGAGGTTACGGGTTCGAATTTCGGTACAGGGGGATTTTTCCCTCGGAGTTAACATTGGTTCTGACTCCATTCCCCATACAGTCCTTCGAATGAGACTATAAACCGAGGTTCCGTGTGTGAACGCACGCATAACATCTTGCACACACGTAAAATCCCATCACCAACTTTCGGAAGAGAAGGCCAGTTTGGCCGTTGGTATGGATGACACGTTACACATAGCATGCACCCTGCGTGAGAAATTGAAAGAATGGAGGAAGCAAGGATATTGAGTGGACGATATTGACTGTATGACACGGGAAACGACTGAATGAAGCGCCAGCTGGCAGCTCTTCAGTCGGCACTACCCAGGTAGGCAGCCCGTTGTGTAAACGAGTGTGGATTGTAAAGCGCTTAGAGCTTGGTCTCTAGCCGAGAATAGGCGCTATATAAGTATTCATTATTATTATTATTATTAAGTGTATTTTAAGGGTAGTGTGTACGAATGACAAACAAACATGATGTTAGCAGTAAAACAACGATGCTTTGATACTAATCTGTTGGATACGCACCGGAGTTGAAAACGTTGGTTTTCGACGCCTCAAATATGCATGTCCCGCCATCACTCGCTCTCTGGGCCTGTCTGTCTCGCACGCACACGATCGACAAAGCCATTGTTACCGCATTCCTCCGTTCAATATCGATTTTACGCTTTCGGACGCGTTTCACCTTTGTTCCTTCAAGTGGCTTTGAGTGTTTTGCACTCTTAAAAACCCCATGTCATCGAATTCGAAGCTGAGTCATTATCATGCGACAATAGTCGCTATTTTAGGAAAGGGGAGCAAAACAACAGATTGTCAATATTGGTTCTTTACCTCTCACTGGAGAGTGATTCTAACTGGACGGTTGCGAGCGATAAAAGTAGAGAATGATAACCAAAAACAGATCACAATTCTACTCTGTCAACATTTTGCGCTCAAAGTTGCGCAGAGGTTTGACCAATATTGAGCAATATTGTCTCAAGGCGTCAAGCTTCCAAAACTGCTATCAGCAGACATTTTCGTGTGATTTTTTAATACCGCCTGTTCAAATTCTCATGCCTTTATCTACCATGGCGTATGCTTTTTCACGTTGTTGTTTGTTCCTTAAGGTCTACCACACCAAACACGTGCTATGACGTCTTCGAACAAATTCAGCGGACGGTCGTGACACTGAACGGCTCATTGTTTCGTCAAGAGATCAACATTTTTCATCTGACCTAAGATTTTACGGAAGAAAGATTTTTTAACAAAATTTTCGGTGTGTTTTTGGAAGGTGTGTTTTAAAGGAATGTGTGAATGGGGCTTTGTTGTTGTTTTTGTTGTTGTTGTTGTTGTTGTTGTTGTTGTTATTGTTGTCGTTGTTGTTTTTGGTTATATGTATGACTTTCGAGTTGACTTCAACGCGGTGACAGCCTTTATGTGGCTCTTTGCGGTCGGCTGGGCTATAAGCACCATTACCTTAGGGAGTCTGTGACGATGAAACAGTGATTTGTGAACATCATGGTGTCATCATATACGTCTGAAGTTTACGTGCAAGCTGTCGAGGTGGGTGGGGTTCCAAGGGAAGGAGACAAAGTGAAGAGGGAAGAGGGGGGAGCGGAGTGGGGGAGGGGGTAGGATGAAAGCGGAGGGGAAACGTGGGGAAGGGTATGGGGATGGGAGAAGGTCGCGACCATGGATGACAGGGCACTCCAGACTGAGGCACCACATCTTCACCAAATTCCACATTGACCATGGATGACAGGGCACTCCAGACTGAGGCACCACATCTTCACCAAATTCCACATTGACCATGGATGACAGGGCACTCCAGACTGAGGCACCACATCTTCACCAAATTCCACATTGACCATGGATGACAGGGCACTCCAGACTGAGGCACCACATCTTCACCAAATTCCACATTGACCATGGATGACAGGGCACTCCAGACTGAGGCACCACATCTTCACCAAATTCCACATTGACCATGGATGACAGGGCACTCCAGACTGAGGCACCACATCTTCACCAAATTCCACATTGACCATGGATGACAGGGCACTCCAGACTGAGGCACCACATCTTCACCAAATTCCACATTGACCATGGATGACAGGGCACTCCAGACTGAGGCACCACATCTTCACCAATTCCACATTGACCATGGATGACAGGGCACTCCAGACTGAGGCACCACATCTTCACCAATTCCACATTGACCATGGATGACAGGGCACTCCAGACTGAGGCACCACATCTTCACCAAATTCCACATTGACCATGGATGACAGGGCACTCCAGACTGAGGCACCACATCTTCACCAAATTCCACATTGACCATGGATGACAGGGCACTCCAGACTGAGGCACCACATCTTCACCAAATTCCACATTGAACATGGATGACAGGGCACTCGAGACTGGGCACCACACTTCACCAAATTCCACATTGACCATGGATGACAGGGCACTCCAGACTGAGGCACCACATCTTCACCAATTCCACATTGACCATGGATGACAGGGCACTCCAGACTGAGGCACACATTCACCAAATCCACATTGACATGGATGACAGGGCACTCCAACTGAGGCACCACATCTTCCCAAATTCCACATTGACCATGGATGACAGGGCACTCCAGACTGAGGCACCACATCTTCACCAATTCACATTGACCTGGATGACAGGGCACTCCAGACTGAGGCACCACTCTTCACCAAATTCCACATGACATGGTGACAGGGCACTCCAGACTGAGCACACTCTTCACCAATTCCACATTGACCATGGATGACAGGCCTCCAACTGAGGCACCACATCTTCACCAAATCACATGACCTGATGCAGGCACTCAGATAGCACCTCTTCACCAACACATGACAGAGACAGGCCTCCAGATAGACACATTCAAACACATGCCAGACAGACTCGAGCACCCCTCACAAATCCACATTGACTGGACAGGCACTCCCTAGCCACTCCAAATCCACTGACGGATGACAGGCACCCAGATGAGGCACACATCTTACAATCACATTGACCTGGACAGGCACTCCAGACTGAGCACCACATCTTCACAATTCACATTGACATGGATAAGGGCACCAGATGAGGCACCACATCTCACCAATTCCACATTGCCATGGATGACAGGGCATCCAGATGAGGCACCACATCTCACCAATTCCACATTGACCATGGATGACAGGGCACTCCAGATGAGGCACCACACTTCACCAAATTCCACATTGACCATGGATGACGGCACTCCAGACTGAGGCACCAATCTTCACAATTCCAATTGACCATGGATGACAGGCACTCCAGACTGAGGCACACTCTTCACCAAATTCCACATTGACCATGGATGACAGGACTCCAGACTGAGGCACCACTCTTCACCAAATTCCACATTGACCATGGATGACAGGCACTCCAGACTGAGGCACCACATCTCACCAAATTCCACATTGACCATGGATGCAGGGCACTCCAGACTGAGCACCACATCTTCACCAATCACATTGACCATGGATGACAGGGCACTCCAACTGAGCACCACTCTTCACAAATTCCACATTGACCATGATGACAGGGCACTCAGACTGAGGCACACATCTCACCAAATCCACATTGACCAGGATGACAGGCACTCCAGACTGACACCACATCTCACCAAATTCCACATTGACCAGGAGACAGGGCACTCCAGACTGAGGCCCACATCTTCACCAAATTCCACATTGACCTGGATGACAGGGCACTCAGACTGAGGCACCACATCTTCACCAAATTCCACATTGACCATGATGACGGCACCCAGACGAGGCACCACATCTTCACCAATTCCACATTGACCAGGATGACAGGCATCCAGACTGAGCACCACTCTCAAATCCATTGACCATGGTACAGGCACTCCAACTGAGGCACACATCTTCACCAATCCACATTGACCATGGATGACAGCACTCAGCGAGACACCCCCAATCACTTACCATGGATGACAGGCACTCCACTGGCCCACATCTCACCAATTCCACATTGACCATGGATACAGGCACTCACTGAGCACACATCTCACCAAATCCATTGCCATGACGGCATCAGAGCACACTCTCCAATCACATTGCATGTAAGGCCTCACTGAGCATCACCCTTACTAACCTCGCCTCTCCATCCACTTGCCATGTAAGGACTCGCTGAGACCCTCTTCACCAATCACAGAATGAGGCACCATGAGGCACCAATCTCACCAATCCCATGCCTGGATGCAGGACCATAGCACACTCTCACAATTCAATACGATACAGCACTCCACTAGCCACATCTCAATTCCACATTCATGATGACAGGCACCACACACCTCTTCCCATCACATTGACGAGGCTCGACGAGGCCACATCTTCACCATTCACATTGACAGAACGCCTCAACTGAGCACCATCTTCACAAATTCCACATGACTGATGAAGGCTCACTAGCCACCCACAATTCACTGACATGATCAGGCTCGACTGCCACACTTCACATCCACATGACCATGACACACCAGACTGAGCACACTCTCACAATTCCACTGCAGTAAGGCACCCCTGAGCACCAATCTCACCAATCCACATTGACCATGGATGACAGGACTCCCAGACAAGGCACCACATCTTCACCAAATTCCACATTGACCATGGATGACAGGGCACTCCAGACTGAGAGCACCACATCTTCACCAATTCCACATTGACCATGGATGACAGGGCACTCCAACTGAGCACCACATCTTCACCAAATTCCACATTGACCATGATGACAGCACTCCAGACTGAGGCACCACATCTCACCAAATTCCACATTGACCATGGATACAGGCACTCCAGACTGAGGCACCAACATCTCACCAAATTCCACATTGACCATGGATGACAGGGCACTCCAGACTGAGGCACCACATCTTCACCAAATTCCACATTGACCATGGATGACAGGGCACTCCAGACTGAGGCACCACATCTTACACTCAAATTCCACATTGACCATAATGACAGGCATCCAGACTGAGGCACCACCGCCACCAACGACCTGTTCGTCAGGACCACAAGAACAGTCCTCAACCAGCTTGGAGGAAGTGACCACAAGCCCGTCAAACTCTCTATCAACCTCAACTTACAGTGTCCACAAGCAAAGTGTTTTCCCCGCCGGAATTACAGAAAGGCGGACTGGACTCTCTTCGAGACCCTCACAGATACACACACAAAGCCAATCAACATCAGGCAGAAGGACTCAAACAAGATGGTTCGAGACTTCACAAAGGCCGTCTTGAAAGCTGCTACAGAATCCATCCCAAGAGGAGCACGTAAAGACTACAAGCCCTACTGGACGGAGGAACTCCAGAATCTGGAAGATGCTGTTACGGAAGCCAGGGACAGAGCAGAAAAGCAGCCATCACTGGAGAATAACATAGCGCTGAAGGAAGTAACTGCCAGATACAAGCTGTCCTGCGCACAAGCTGCAAGAAAAAGCTGGTAAGAGAAAACTGAAAGCCTAAATCTCGACAGGGATGGCAGCAAGCTGTGGAAACTGGCTAGAACCCTCTGTAATGAAACAACAAGTCACACCACTATAACAATACAAGAGAATGGAAATTACCTCTCTGGAAAGAAAGCAGCAGACCACTTCATAGACGTCTATGAAAACATCAGCAATCTGGAAGTCCCTCCTGAACATAGAGCTGCAGTGCACAGGGCCCAAGGTGAACTTCATGAGGAAGAGCCCCAAGAGGAAGTCATGACCACAGCTTTCACAGAGAAAGAGCTGGAGGAAGCGTTGCAGAGCCTCAACCTGAAGAAGTCACCTGGACCAGACGGAATCACAAATGAAATGATTCTGCATCTTGGGATGAAGAGCAAGGCAGTCCTAAAAATCTTTAACTCCAGCTGGAAGACAGGATCAGTACCACAGTGTTGGAGGGAAGCAGACATGATCCCCATTCACAAAAAGGGAAAGGACAAGTCGAAGGCTGACAGCTACAGACCCATCAGCCTTACAAGCTGCTTAGGGAAGCTGATGGAGAGACTTGTCAACACAAGGCTTGTCTGGCACCTTGAGGAGCATCAGCTGCTGAGCCCTGAACAGGCAGGCTTCCGCCAACACAGATCAACAGAAGACCAGATCACATTCATCACGCAAAGCATTGAGGACGCTTTCCAAGAAAAGAAGAACACGCTTGCTGTCTGGATTGACATGGAGAAGGCGTTCGACAAAGTCTGGAAGGACGGACTTGGCTCAAACTACGGCGATGTGGTGTGTCTGGGGGGATGTACACCTGGATCAGCCAGTACCTACACAATCGCCAAGCCCGAGTCAAGATTCAGGGCCAGAAAAGCAAGAAGAAGGTGCTGAGACAGGGAGTACCACAAGGAGGAGTCCTTTCGCCAACGCTGTTCCTCATCTTCATAGATGACATCGTCAGAGAACTGCCAAAAGGGGTCAGAGGAGCGATCTACGCAGATGACCTGGTGCTTTGGTGCTCTGAAGAGTACACCACCACAGCACAGGTACGCCTCCAGACTGCGCTCAACAAGATCAGCGACTGGACCAAGGAATGGCTTGTCTCTGTCAACTCAAGCAAAACAACCTACACAGTCTTCAGCCTATCCAGCAAGAAGCAAGAGGCGAAGCTGACACTGAACAACCAAAGGCTTGCAGAGGAACCCACACCTACCTACCTGGGAGTGACCTTTGACCGCAGGCTCACTTGGAAACAGCAGATCACCAGATGCTGTAGCAAGGCCAAGTTGAGACTGGCGATCATGAGGAAACTTGCGGGGACGAACTGGGGGGCTGACGAACGTATCCTGAAGAGACTCTATACAGGGAGAGTCCGACCTGTAGTTGAGTACGGGACGTCAGCATGGGCATCAGCTGCAAAGTCTAACCTCAACCACCTCAATAAGATACAGAACCAAGCTCAGCGTGTCATAATTGGCGCCATGAGATCCACCCCAATCCTGAAGATGGAAGAGACCACTGGGCTACAGTCATTGGAGGACAGAAGGGACACAAAGATCCTCATCCAAGCAGCAAAATTCAAACGCCTTGAAAACCATCCAATGAACAACAGAATGAGCAGACCCACCAAGAGCCGGTTGAAAAGAGGCAGCTTCATCTGCCAGTCAAGACGCCTTGAAAGACAAAGCCCAGTCTTGATGGAACACGAAGCAAAGCCTATCCCAGCAAATGTCACCCACCCATCTTGGAAGAGGCAGGTGTTCCCAACAGTCGTCACCAGCATTCCCGGAGTGGAGAAGAGAGGAATACAGTCAGACACCCAAAGGAAGGCCCTGGCCATGGAGTACATCTGCAACCAATATCCCCAGGAAGACTGGACCCATGTCTTCACAGATGGCTCCGCCACAGAGGCAACGAGGGATGGTGGAGCTGGAATCTTCCTCCGATACAAAGACGGAGATGAAGAAATTGCAATTCCAACAGGAAAATACTCCACCAACTTCCGAGCTGAGCGAGAAGCCCTCTGTGAGGCAGCCACAACAGTCTTGCAGAACTCCAAAAGAACAACAGGGCAGGTGGTGGTCTTCTCTGACGCTCTCTCCGTGCTCCAAGCCCTCAAGAACTCCCGCTGCAAAGAACAGAACCATATCACTTCAGCCCTTGTTGCCCTGAGTGCCAGAGTGGAGAAAGTGGTGATACAATGGGTACCAGCACACTGTGGCATCAGAGGCAACGAAAAAGCGGACATTCTGGCAAAAGATGGTGCACAGAAGGAGCAGGCCAACAACCTGGTGTCATACGATGAAATTAAGACAATCATCAAGGCACAACAAGGAATAAAATGGCGCCTCCTGCATCCCAAATACAACCCAGAAGACACATACCATTTGCTGGGACGACGGGAACAGGTCAAGATCTTCCGCCTGAGGACTGGACACAATCGCCTGCTCCACCACATACACACAAAATTTGGCATTGGACAGAGTGGAGAGTGCCCTTGTAGTGAGGGACCAATGACAACTGACCACATCCTTCAAGTCTGTACGACGTATGCAGCATCCAGGAGAAAGTACTGGCCAACACCGACAGCAGTGGAAGCCAAGCTGTATGGCACCCTGGAGGAGCTGCGACGGACGGCAGCCTTCATCGAGGACACCGGGCTGCTCATCTAACGGGATGGCGAACGAGGAAGAAGAACTGGAGGGCCTCCGCCGTACAGCAGCCTTCGTCAATGCCTCTGGGGTTCCTGTCTGAGTGTACGAAGAGAAGAAGAAGAAGAAGAAAAGAAGAAGAAGAAAAGAAAAGAAGAGAGAAGAAGAAGAAGAAGAAAAAAAAGAAGAAGAAGAAAGAAGAAGAAGAAAAGAAGAAGAAGAAGAAAAGAAAAGAAGAAGAAAAAGAAGAAGAAGAAGAAGAAGAAGAAGAAGAAAAGAAGAAGAAGAAGAAGAAGAAAAAGAAGAAGAAGAAGAAGAAGAAGAAGAAAGAAGAAGAAGAAGAAGAAGAAAGAAGAAGAAGAAGAAGAAGAAGAAGAAGAAGAAGAAAGAAGAAAGAAGAAGAAGAAGAAGAAGAAGAAGAAGAAAAGAAGAAAAAGAAGAAGAAGAAGAAGAAGAAGAAGAAGAAGAAGAAAGAAAAAGAAGAAGAAGAAGAAGAAAGAAGAAGAAAAGAAGAAGAAGAAGAGAAGAAGAAGAAGAAGAAGAAGAAGAAGAAGAAGAAGAAGAAGAGAAGCACTCATGGATCGACGCCAGGTCCTGGGGATCTGTGTGGAGAGTGGGTGGCTGCCTCTGCTCCAAGACAGCGTGCTGCCAGTGTATATGGCCCTGAACGAGCCAGCCACAGCGGAAAACAGATCACCATGCATGCAGACTCAGGGCTGCTGTAGCTCTCCATCGGTCTGACGACAACAGACGCCCAGACTTTTTGCCAGAGAACGTCCCAACTCTTTCTGTTGACAAGACCCTAAGATCCCAGGAGAAGGTCAACTCTTGAACTCTTGGGATCTAAACACTGGCTACTATGACTTTCTGTAGAGAACGACTGTCCTGAAAACACAAAATCTTACAAACTGTTTACAGAGAACGACAATCCTGACACACTATCTGAACACAAGATATTACAAACTGTTTACAGAGAACGACTATCCTGACACTTTTCTGAATAATGATTTCTATACCTGTTTATACGAAACAGTATCCTTGCGCATTCCCTAAACGCTGGTGTCTACGACCTGTCTACAGAGAATAACAACCCTGACAGCCTCTCTTAACATTGATTACTCCGACCTATTTACAGAGAACAGCGATCCTGATACCCACTGTAAACACTGGTTACTACGACCTATTTAGAGAGAACACTAACCCTGACATCTCTGAACACCACGACCCGCTTACAGAGAACAATAGCTTGGACATCGTCTGTGAACACTGGTTATTACAACCTGTTTACAGAGAACAACAGTCCTGCCACCATCTTTGAACACTGATTCTATACCTGTTTATATTTAACAGTGTCCATGCGCATTCCCAAAATGCTGGTGCTTACAACCTGTTTACAGAGAACAACAACCCTGACATCTTCTCTGAACTGAACACTACAACCTGTTTACAGAGAACAACAACCCTGACATCTTCTCTGAAGGCTACAATCTGTTTACAGAGAACAACAACCCTGACATCTTCTCTGAACTGAACACTACAACCTGTTTACAGAGAACAACAACCCTGACATCTTCTCTGAAGGCTACAATCTGTTTACAGAGAACAACAACCCTGACATCTTCTCTGAACTGAACACTACAACCTGTTTACAGAGAACAACAACCCTGACATCTTCTCTGAACTGAACACTACAACCTGTTTACAGAGAACAGCAATCCTGACATCTTCTCTGAACACTGCAATCTATTTACCGACAACAACAACCCTGACATCTTCTCCGAACACTACAACATGTTTACGGAGAACAACAACCCTGGCATCTTCTCTGAACACTACAACCTGTTTACAGAGAACAATAACCCTGACATCTTCTCTGAACTGAACACTAGAACCTGTTTACAGAGAACAACAATCCTGACATCTTCTCTGAACACTACAATCTGTTTACAGAGAACAACAACCCTGACATCTTCTCTGAACTGAACACTACAACCTTTTTACGGAGAACAACAACCCTGGCATCTTCTCTGAACACTACAACCTGTTTACAGAGAACAACAACCCTGACATCTTCTCTGAACACTGCAATCTGTTTACAGAGAACAACAACCCTGACATCTCTCTGAACACTGCAATCTGTTTACAGAGAACAACAACCCTGACATCTTCTCTGAACTGAACACTGCAATCTGTTTACAGAGAACAACAACCCTGACATCTTCTCTGAAGACTGTAATCTGTTTACAGAGAACAACAACCCTGACACCCTCTATGGACATTGACATCTACGACGTCTTTACAGAGACCATCATCCTCGCACCTTCCCTGAACACTGGTGTCTACAGCCTGTTTACAGAGAACAACAACCCTGACATCTTCCCTGAACACTGGTGTCTACAGCCTGTTTACAGAGGACAACAACCCCGACATCTTCTCTGAACACTGGTGTCTACAGCCTGTTTACAGAGAACAGCCACCCCGACCTTCTCTGAACACTGGTG
>CM065742.1:20373807-20386307 GCA_033310375.1 Conus canariensis | reverse complement strand
TGGAAACATAAGAAAGATACTTATCTCCCCCTGTATATCTCAGGAAACATAGGGAAGATACTTATCTTCTCCCATTATATCTCTGGAAACAGAGGGAAGATATTTATTATCTCCCGTGTATATCTCTGGAAAACGTGGGGAAGCTATTTAACCTATCCCCGATGAATTTCTATTAGCATAGCTAAAATACTTTGTCCTCTTCCACCTGTATCTCTGGATGCATTTATGCTTGAATACCTGTGGGTCTCTCACTCAAGATCTTGTGTCAGCATCCAGCTCTGATATCACAGAGAAGGATGGATAAAGGCAACATAATGGATTGATAAACCCCTTCTCTCTGTGTTTTTTTTCCCCTGAAAGTCCCTTACTTCAGAAAAATGAAATAATCTCACCCGGTATCTACAAACGTTATTGAGACCCAGCACCTCCCTCACACACTACACACCATACCCCACCTACCCACCAACACACGACACACAAACACGCGCACTGACGCACGCACCATCCATCCACACACACACAAAACCACATCACTACAACAGTACGACGCGCCCCGCAAATCATTGACTGCATTTGTTTTTTTTCTTTTTTTGAAGGGATAATTTTGGTTGTCCTCGGGGAAAACAGTGATATGAACATGACATCTTGCCACACGTCAAATCCCATCACCAACTTTCGGAAGAGAAGGCCAGTTTGGCCGTTGGTATGGAAGACACGTTACACATAGCATGCACCCTGCGTGAGAAACGGAAAGAATGAAGGAAGTAAGGAAACTGAGTGAACGATATTGAACGATATTGACTGGATGAGCACGGGAAACGACTGAATGAAGCGCTAGCCGGCAGCTCTTCGGTCGGCACTACCCCGGTAGGCAGCCCGTTGTGTAAACAAGTGTGGATTGTAAAGCGCTTAGAGCTTGGTCTCTAGCCGAGGATAGGCGCTTTATAAGAATTCATAATAAGAACAATGATAAGTTCTCTATTATCACTTTTGTCTTATAGGACGATGACAACTGTTTTTCTTCTAAAAAAAAAAAGCTACTTTCTCTGTAATTACTATTTTCCTTAAAAAAAAACAACAAAAAAACCGACGATGATATTATTTCTCCAAGGATGGGGATAACTCTTTTCTTCAGGAAAAGTGGTGATGATAGCCCATTTCCCTATTATCATTGTTGTCTTGTAGGAGGATGATAACTGTGTTTCTTTGGAATGGGGGTGGGTGGGGGTGGGGGTGGGGGAAACAATGATAATAGCTGATTTCTCTTCCCAGTAGACGACGAGATTTTTTTTTCGGGGGGGGGGGGGGGGGGGGGGGGGGGGGGGAACAATGATAATAGCTGATTTCTCTTCCCTAGAAGACGACGAGATTTTTTTTCAGGGGGGGGGGGGGGGGGGGGGGGGACCAGTGATGATATCTAATTTCCGTATTGTCACTATTTTTTTTTTAAATAACAGCAGTTTTCTGCCGCAAGACAGTTATTACAGGCTATTGGACGATTATACAAACTTCACAATTCCACAGTGATTGTTTTCCTTGTTTTCTCAAAGAAACTGCTACAATCCCCGTTTTCCCAGAAAATCATTTATAATCACCGTGTTCCTGAAAGATAATATATTTTCCTCTGAAAAAACAATAGTAACACCTGTTTTCCCCTATTATCTGTTTTCTTCTGTCAAGGGAGCTAACTGTGGTTTTCGGGGACACGGGGGTAAAAACCACACAATTACTGTGGGCCTCTACAGTGGACAGTTGTCTTAAATTGTTGAGATTTTATCTTGACTGGGAAGCTGATAGACTTGACTTTTTAGACGAGTGCGGCTGTGACTTGGATGAGGCAATCAACAACAACATTAACAACGACAGCAGCAGCAGCAACAGCAACAGCAACAACAACAACAACAACCCATAAAATATCGCCTCCGCCCCTACACCCACAATAGAATTAAAATATCATTGAAAAGATTTGTCTTCGGCTGATTTTATAATTACGTCCTGTAGTCTTACTTTCTTTTTCTTCAGCTTAATTCGTTGAATGCACTTTCAAAATCATTCTCTGCTGTTGTTGTTTTTGCTATTGTTGATGGTGTTGTTGCTCCTGAGAGAGAGAGAGAGAGAGAGAGAGAGAGAGAGAGAGAGAGAGAGAGAGAGAGAGAGAGAGGGGGGGGGGAGGCAGGGAGAGCGAGAGACCGAGAGAGAGGGAGATCGAGCAGGCAAAACAGTGAGAGAGAGAGAGAGAGAGAGAGAGAGAGAGAGAGAGAGAGAGAGAGAGAGACAGACAGACAGACAGACAGACAGACAGAATAGGCAGAGACAATGTGGGGTGTGTGTGTGTGTGTGTGTGTGTGTGTGTGTGTGTGTGTGTGTGTGTGTGTGGTGTGTGTGTACAGGTGCGTCACAACACATGCACCTGACTACCATCCTGTCTGTATCAAAATTCTCTCACACACCCAGAGAAACCTGTTATGCGCACAGTACCAGGATCTAACACGAAGACAGCGTCCTGGAAAAACTACGCAAACCCTGCGCACTTAAGCCATCCCCCGAACACACGAAAACTGCGTCCTCTCTCTCGGGCAATGTCAAAGCGTTTTCAGGTTCTACTAAGAGTTCTGTCTGGCAACCTTCAAGATTCAAATTCATCAGTCGATCTTGAATGAGTGAACTAATTATGTCTTTCTTTCTATCGTTCTTTCTTTCTTTCTTTCCTTCTTTCTTTCCTTCCCTCTTTCTTTCCTCCTTCTTTCTTTCTTTTCTTATTCTTTTCTTTATTTTATTTATCCATTTTGTTGATTTATTCATTTATTTATCTATTCATTCATTTACTTATCTATTTACTTATTATCTGTTTGTCCTTTATCAATTCATTTATTTATTTATTTATTTATTTATTTATTCATTCATTACTGCTGTGCAAATGTATGTGCAAGTGTGTCGGGGTATGTTGGTAAGCTTGAAACTTTTTTTTTATAATTTTTTTTTAAAGAATAAAACGAATTTCCGTTTTTGTTCTGAATGCTTCGCCTCTGCGTCTGTGCAACAACTGTTTCACTGTTGTCCGTTTGTCTAAGTATGATGCATCCTGTGGTTAATACATGCATGCACTAAGGGTACGTTCATACTGGCACGCACGTCAGTCGTGCGGACAGACAAAAATCGTGCGGATGCGGCACTCCCTTCTTCATGTTCACTCACAGAGTGGAAGGCGTTCATACCGCCACAGACACGCACGCACGACCACTCCCGCCAAAAAAGAGTCGTGCGTGCTTGCCACAATTCAAACGTGCATGCGGACAGAAAAAAAGTTGTGCGGATGAGGCAGACCCTTCTTTTTTTTTTTTATCACTGGCAGCGCTCTGGGCGTTCATACTGAGGCGATTTTGCGCGTGCGTGCACGAAGGAACTGTACGCGTATTTTACAATTTGTCATTGGGGGGCCGGAATAGCTCAGTGGTAGAGCGCCGGACTCGTAATCCAAGGGTTGCGGGTTCGAATCTCCGCCGGGCTGTTTCGGTACAGGGGGATTTTGGTTCTGACTCCTTTTCCCATACAGTCCTTCGAATGAGACTATAAACCGAGGTTCCATGTGTGAACGCACGCATAACATCTTGCGCACACGTAAAATCCCATCACCAACTTTCGGAAGAGAAGGCCAGTTTGGCCGTTGGTATGGATGACACGTTACATATGGCATGCACCTTCCCCGAAGATGGAGTATGGCTGCCTTAATGGCGGGATAAAAAACGGTCATACACACAAAACTCCACTCCCTTTGTTGGGTAGATGGGATTAATTCTTGCCTGCCTATACATGGAGTGTCTGCAGGAGTATCAGCCTGCGTACGCAAAAAAAAAAAAAAAAAAAAAAAAAAAAAAAATTGTTGGTATATCTCAAAACCGGTTGTGAAATCGGTTAACAAAATTTTGTTTGTGTGAGGTTTTTTTTTCTCCAGGTCTGCAGCATACAGCTCCAGCAAATGTACATCTCAGGTATCATTCTCAGATACTCCACAAATTATTGTCATCTGTCAGCAGTTCACGCATCAAATGATGATACTCTCCATGCACCTTTCGTGATCTGTTTATTGGATGCACAGGCAAAAAAAAAATTGTCTAGCCTCCAAGCAGCTTCACGGACGGAGAACGTGCGGATCAGTATGAACGCCTTTTCTCACGCGCGGGCGATCTTTCACGTCCGCACGACAGTCGTGAGTGGCAGTATGAACATAGCCTAAGTCATTGGTATTGTACACTGAAATAACGCAACCGGTGAGTCGTTTGAGAGCGACTGTTCTTTCTATCCGGTTACATCTGATAACAGCGTGAACGCCCATCTTGCGCCGACTATGAGAAGATAAGTGATTTCGCTCGTTCCTCGTTTTCCTTGTCCTGAACGTTGTTTCTCTTGCTTGAAGAAGACCTAAGAGGTTAATTAAAACGTGTCGTGTTTTGTCTTGTAACTTGTTTAGCCTTGTCTTTGGCGGACTCAGTAAGAATTTTTTTCCCCTCCCTGCCATGTGATTGATGGATGCCTGGTGCGTTGTGTGTGTGTGTGTGTGGGGGGGGGGGGGGGTAGGTGTTTCTATAAAGTTAATTGATTTGAAATGTTTGTACGTATGGTGTTCTTTGTCAGCGCCTAGAACCTTTGGCAAGGCGCTTTACAAATGCTATGTTAATATTATTATTATTTTTTTTATTTTATTATCATCATTATCATAATTATTATTATTATTATCATTATCATTATTATTATCATTATTATTATTGTTATTATCATTATTATTATTACAAACAGCGTGAAAGTTAAACTTTCAAAAACAAGTTCAGATTGTTCTGATTTTATCTTATAATCAAAGATGATTGAATTAATGAATTCAGTCATAATTATCATCGCAACTGGGAAGAGAACAAAAGAAAGAGACGGAGGAAAGTTGTATTTGCCGCAGACCTTACCCGGCGTTGACGAGTTCCCGGGCAAAATTCGCCGATTCGTCCGTCACGTGACACATAGCACCCCTGGAAGGAGCTAGGAACAAAACAGTGACGGCAACGGGAAGAAAAGAGAAAAAGAAAAGAAGAGAGAGAGAGAGAGAGAGAGAGAGAGAGAGAGAGAGAGAGAGAGAGAGAGGAGAGAGAGATTTAGCTTGACCTGTGACCGTGTTCTATGAGCGTAGTGCAGAAGCGAGACATTCGTTCAGTTGTTGATTTTTGTTTCTGCGTTTACGTCAACAAGGGCAAAGAGCAATACACATCGTCATGCGTTTGACGAGACAAACAAACAAACAAAAAAGAACAGAACAGAACAGAAAAGAAAAGAAAAGAAAAAAAGAAGAAAAGAGAAAAGAAAAGAAGAAAAGAGAAAAGAAAAGAAGAGAAAAGAGAGAAAAGAAAGGGCGGCAACTTGGAACGTTCTTTTGTTTCAGCTTCACTATTTGCTTCTTAAGGTATGTTTGAATTGGTTCATTAGTATTCTATGTGGTCCTGAGAAGAAGAAGAAGAAGAAGAAGAGAAGAAGAAGAAGAAGAAGAACAACAACAACAACAACAACAACAACAACAACAACAACAAGAAAACAAAGTAAAACGAAACAAACTAACAAACAAACAAAAGAAAACCTACAGAAAATCGTTCAAAAACTGTATCTTTCTTAGAAAGTCTGCGAACAACTGTGTGAAAGCTTTTTTTTTTTTTTCTTTCTTTCAATTCATCATTTTCTTTTTGAGGGATCCCTCCGCTCCCCCTGCACCATCCCCCTCCCCCGCCCCTAACACCGCCCCTCCTCCTCCACCCCCCTCCCTCCACCAACCACAAACAGCCTTTTGAAACTGGAGGACTGTCGGACCAATTGTTTGTTGTTCAGTGTCCTGGCGACCCGGCAGTCGGACAAAGAGACTGACACGCGCCGCGATGGAGTAATTTGTCTGGTGGGGATGGATGGAAGGGTGGACTGGGGTCAGAAGGGGTGGGTGGGGGGGGGGGAAGGGAGGTGGATATGGGATGGTTGGTCCCAGTTTGTTTCCTTAATTAATCAACATGGGAAAGCTGATGAAAGGGGACAGAGGTGGAGAGGAAGGACTGGCGCGGGGAGGGATGCAGTGCAGGAGGGAGAGAGAGGGAGACAGAGAGAGACAATGACAGAGAGAGAGAGAGAGAGAGAAGTGTTGTATTTGTTGGTTGTGTGTGTGTGTTGTGTTGTGCCCCCTCATAAATCCACGTTCCCTGAAGAGGGGATGGTTTGGTCGTAGTAGAGAATACTCCCGACTTTTATTAGAAAGTCTTTTGCGGATTAAAAAAAAAAAAAAACCTCCATGTGTCTTGCTCTCTGTTCTGTTCCTGTCTACTATTTTTTTTTTTTTTTTTTTTTTGTATTTCTTTTTTTTTTAAATCGTTGTCACGGTGTTTAAGTCTTACCTGTCCGATGATTTCTCTGTTGCCTCTCTCTCTCTCTCTCTCTCTCTCCTCTCTCTCTCTCTCTCTCTCTTTTCACAATGTCTTCATTGTCGACCCAACAGATCTATCTGTGTGCAAATTAGGGTACTCCTCCCTCAGAACCTTCTTTTTCCTTTTTGTACTCCCAGTTCTTATAGAACAGGGAGTACTTTACAATGGGAACGAAAAAAATGCTGTGTGTGTGTGTGTGTGTGTGTGTGTGTGTGTGTGTGTCCGTCCGTCCGTCCGAGGTCAAAATGTGTTCCACTCGCTCCAGACAAAACTACTGGGCCGATCTTTCTGAAAATTTGTAGGTTTGTTCATTATTGGTCATGGATCATGCCCGATGTGTTATTTTTACCGTTATGGCCGTTACTAATGGCCATAACGGCCCATAACGGTTTTCCTTCTTTATGTAATATCTCAGAAAGTACTTGGCCGATCTTTCTGAAAATTTGTAGGCATGTTCATTATGTGTTATGGATAACGCCCGATGTTATATTTTACCGTTATATCCGTTACTAACGGCCATAACGGCCCATAACGGTTTTTCTTCTTATAGAAGATCTCAGAAAGTACTTGGCCGATCTTTCTGAAAATTTGAAGGTATGTTCATATGGGTCACGGATCATGCCCGATGTTTTAGTTTACCCCGTTATAGCTGTGACTAACGGCTATAACGGCCCATAACGGTTTTTCTTTTCTATGGAATATCTTACAAAGTACTTGGCTGATCTTTCTGAAAATTTGTAGGTATGTTCATTATGGGTCACGGATCATGCCAGATGTTATATTTTACCGTTATAGCCGTTACCAACGACTATAATGGCCCATAACAGTTTTCTTCTTTATGGAAAATCTCAGAAAGTATTTCTGCCGATCTTTCTGAAAATTTGAAGTTATGTTCATTATGGGTCACAGATGATGGCCCATGTTTACCAGAATAGCCGTTACTAACGGCTATAACGGCCCCCAAAACGGGTTTTCCTCTTTATGGAATATCTCGCGCGTATTCAAGATAAACTGGGAGCACGTTTATATGCTTTGCATCTTGTTTGTTGTTGTTGTTGTTATTCATTGTTTGAGTTCCCACCCTCACCACAAAGCTCGTCCCTTTTCCATTATTGTTGTGTTTACCATTGCCTCCCCAGACCACAGTTCTCCATTATTGTTGTGTTTACCATTGCCTCCCCAGACCACAGTTCTCCATTATTGTTGTGTTTACCATTGCCTCCCAGACCACAGTTCTCCATTATTGTTGTGTTTACCATTGCCTCCCCAGACCACAGTTCTCAACGACCGGAATGAGAGTACGGGATGGCACGAAGAGAGTGGGTGGAGGAAGGAGGACTGGGTGGGGTGGGTTGGGGAGGGCGGTTGGGGGTGGTGGTGGTGGTGGTGGTGGTGGTGGTGGTGGTGGTGCCAATAGGGGCTTCAGTTGGGTAACCATTCTCAGTCAGGCCAATGCGGTCAGTGGGTAGAGCATGGAGATTGCAGCAAGATGGTTTGGGTTCGACTCCCGATGATGACCATGAAACAGAGAACAATATCAACAACAACAACAACAACTACAATAACAACAACCATAACTACAATAACAACAACAACTACAATAACAACAACTACAATAACAACAACAACAACAACAACGAAGGGGGGAAGTTGGGGGGGGGGGGGGTAACTACCCCTCTTACTATGTTGTCGTTCTGGTGGTATGTCTGTATGGTTTTAGACCCTCCCGTCTTCTTTTTATCCCCCACAGCGACAGACCAATCTGACAAACATACAGACGAAACAGGCAGACTGACAGACAGACTAAACAGGCAGACTGAACAGACGATCCACCATTGCACTCCAGTGGACTCCATCCCACTGTGGGATCACTGGGAATGAGAAGGCTGACGCTCTGTCCAAGGCAGGCAGCAATATGGAGCGGTTCAGCCACCCGGTGATCTACAGAGAGGCCAAAACTATCATCCACAACCAATACCAAAACCAGTGGATGATAAAGCCGGGTGCAGAGGGTGGTGTTGATCCAATTCATCAGCTCAAGAGATACCAGTAAATAATCCTCTTCAGACTGAGAACTGGCCTCAGCCGAATTAAGACTGCCCACACAGAGGAATGTCCGTGTGGTACTGGATCTCAGACTCCTGAACACATCCTCCAACACTGTCCACCAGCCCATGATGTTCTACGACGTCAAACCTGGCCAGAGGGCGCAGAGCAGCAGATGCAGCTTTGGGGCAGCCGTCAAGACCATTCGAGAAGACTGTGGGATTCATCATGGCGACAGGATTGAAGATCTGATGCAACCAATAACATCGACCGCAGAAGAAGAAGAAGAAGAAGAAGAGGTCAGGCAGACAAGACAGATCAAACAGATCAACTAGACAGACCAAAACAGACCAGACAGAACAGACAAACAGACACAGACCAGCCTAATAGGACTGTTAACAGTCTCCTGCCTCCCTTACCCCTCCGGTTGCTGTTGGCGGGCTTAGCGCGCAGGATACTCTGGTAATTGGACTAAGGGCGATTTCTCTTGTGTATTTGTTCGAGAACGTCACCCAACACCACCCCGACTCTGTACCCTCTCTGTACGCAAGGTAGGCCCCTCGTGTGCCTGGGTGTAAGGACACTTCTTCTACCCCTCCCCTCCCTCCCCCCCCCCGTCCCTTTCCCTTCCTCTCCGATTCTCCTCCCCACCCCCCACCCCTCCTCAGACCTCAAACGTGATCAGGTGAATAAATATCTTGCGGTCTTCAATCTTGTCCTGGCTAATGACCTGCTGATCGAGGCAAGGGGAGGGTGGTGATGGGGGTGGGGAGGGTGGGGGTCGGGGGGGGTGAGGGTGAGGGGAAGGCGGCGGTCAGGTGGGTACGTGTGTATTTGTACCATCGTCAGTCTCCGAGTTGTATTAGAGGTGAGGGAGGGTGAACACCTGCGCATGCGAGCATCTTTTCTTCCTTTCTTTCTTTCTTTCCTTCTTTTTTTCTTTATTTCTTCCTTTCCCTCTTTCTTCTTCTTCTTCTTCTTCTTCTTCTTCTTCTTCTTCTTCTTCTTCTTCTTCTTCTTGTCTGTCTTTCTTTGTTTCTTTCTCTCTTACTTCTTCTTCTACTCCTCCTTCTCTTTGTTGTTGATTTTTGTTGTTGTTGTTGTTCTTCTTGTTCTTCTTCTTGTTCTTGCTCTTCTTCTTGTTCTTGTTGTTGTTGTTGTTGTTGTTGTTGTTCTTCTTCTTCTTCTTCTTCTTCTTCTTCTTCTTCTGTCTGTCTTTGTTTGTTTGTTTCTTTCTTTCTCGCTTACTTCTTCTTCTACTCCTCCTCTTTGTTGTTGTTGTTGTTGTTGTTGTTGCTGTTGTTGTTGTTGTTGTTGTTGTTGTTGTTGTTCTTCTTCTTCTTCTTCTTCTTCTTCTTCTTCTTCTTCTTCTTCTTCTTCTTCTTCTCATTCAAGTCGGCGCAAAGATGGGTGTTAAACTGAATTTTAAAAAAAGTGTGGTTCAGATTCTGCAGGTTCTGATTCGCACGTGCGCACGTACACGGGATGGGAAAGGGTCAGGTGGAAGGGGGAAGGGGGAGGAGGGGGGGGGGGAAGGGGAGTTGAGAGGGTGGAGGAGTAAAGGCAATGGGCCATTAAGGATGTGGATGGGAAAAAAAAAAAGAAAAAGATGTGGATGGGGGTGGTGGGGCGGGAGGAGGGGGAGTCGAGCGGGGGGGGGGGGGGGGGGGGGGGAGGGTCAGGAATACTTGGGGGCATGAGAATGATGGTAGGTAGGAGAAGAGGAGTTGGGGTAAGGGCGGGGGAAGGGGTGGCGAAAGAAGGTGGAGGTTGCAGGGATAGGGTTAGCTTGGGGTGGGGGGTGGGGGTGAGGCATGAGAAGTGATGGTAGGCAGGAAAAGAAGAGATTGGTGTATGGTGTGTGTGTGTGTGTGTGTGGGAGGGGGGGGGTGGAGGCGAAAGACGGTGGAGGTGGGGTGGTTGGGGGTGGAGTGGGGGTGGGGGCAAGGACGGGGAGGGGGTGGGGGGTGGGGATGGAGGGAGGAGAGGGGTAGGTCAGGTTTACCCCGTGCAGTGGTCGTGACACACCAGGGTATGATGAATTGTCCCGCCAAGGAATGGACCACAGCATTCCACGCTGCCAGAGCGCCGTGAACCTCCTTGAGAGCCTGTCTTTGGTCTGTGCGCCACCCCCCCACCCCCCGACCGACCCCCCCCCCCCTCTCTCTCCTTCTCTCTGTGTCTTTGTCTCTGTCTCTCAGTCTCTCTGTCTGTCTCTCTGTCTCTCTCTCTCGTTGTCTCTGTCTCTCTGTCTCTGCCTCTGTCTGTCTGTCTCTCTCCCTCTGTTTGTCTGTCTGTCTGTCTGTCCCTTCCTCCCTCCCTCCCTCCGCCCCCCCCTCTCTCTCTCTCTCTCTCTCTCTCTGTCTCTGTCTCTGTCTGTATGTTTGTCTTCCTCGGTGTTTTTGTCTCTGTCTCTCTGTTTGTCTGTCTGTCTGTCTCTGTCTGTATGTCTCTCTCTCTCGTTATCTCTGTCTTTGTCTGTCTGTCTGTCTCTCTCTTTCTCTCTCCCCCTTCCTCCCTCTCTTTCTCTCTCTCTCTCTGTTTCTCTCTCTGTCTCCTTCCCCCTTACCTCTCTTTCCCTCTCTGTATCGCTCTCCCACCTCTCTCTTTCCATGTCTCTGTCTGTCTGTCTGTCTGTCTGTCTCCCTCTCTCTCTCTCTGTATGTATGTATGTATGTGTGTGTGTGTGTGTGTGTGTGTGTGTGTGTGTGGTGTGTGTGTGTGTGTGTGCGCGCGCGCGCGCGCGCGCGAGCGTGTGTGTGTATCTGTCTGTTTGTCTGTCTGCCTGTCTGTCTGCCCCCCCCTCTCTCTCTCCCCTCCCCCTCCCCCTCTCTTATGCTAAGACATGCACATAGCTTTCTCCCCTCCTCCCTTCCCCTCCCGTCTCTTGCTCCCCCACCTTACACTCTCTCTCCCCGTCCTCTGCCTTTCCCACCATCTCTTTGCCCTCACTTGCATTTTTTCTTTGTTCATTTGTTTGTTTTCCTCATTTGGGACAGGTACAAGATAGAATGCTTGGCTGGTGGTATCACGTGCAGCAAAGAAAAAGAGACAAAAAGAGAACCTGGTCCTCCCGCACTGAGCAAGCTGTGTGAAAATGGGGCACGTTCATGCCACTCAGCTTCTCCCTGCTTCTCGCTCGTTACCTGTCGAGTTCAGTCAGCAGCAAGTTTCCCTGCAGGTTACACTCTCATTGTGTCAGCCAGAAGGGCTTTGAGAAGGACCCAGACCTCCACTACCCCGTCCAACGGATCCTGGATGAGCTGTTTGATCCAGATCCGTCCCTACGTTTAGTGGGCTTGTTCTTAGGTCACGATCCACTTTCCCGCCACGTTTGGTTAACATTGAGATACCAGCACACACACTCCTCTTCAGACTGAGAACTGGCCACTGCCGACTGCTGAGCCACCCTCAGCCGAATGAAGATTGCCCACACAGAGGAATATCCGTGCGGCACTGGATCTCAGACCCCAGACCACATCCTCAAACACCGTCCAGCCCATGATGTTCTACGACGTCAAACCTGACCAGAGGGTGCAGAGCTGTATATGCAGCTTTGGGGCAGCCGTCAAGACCTCGAGAAGACTGTGGGATTCATCATGGCGACAGGATTGAAGATCTGATGCAGCCAATTAAAATCGACCGCAGAAGAAGAAGAAGAAGGAAGAGGAGAAGGTTAATATTGACTCAGAAATTTGGATGTGATCCTGTTGACAAAGTCACAAACCGAAGGACACTGGTGAGAACAGTATGTCCTTGGTATGGGTAACAAAACGGGTGTCTGTTATCACTGTGTGTGTGTGTGTGTGTGTGTGTGTGTGTGTGTGTGTGTGTGTGTGTGTGTGTGTGCGCGCGTGCGTGTGTGTGTGTGCATGTGCATGTGTGTGTGCCTGTGTGTGCGTGCGCGCCCGTGTGCTCATGTGTGTGTGTGTGTGTGTGTGTGTGTGTGTGTGTGTGTGTGCGTGTGTGTGTGTGTGTGCATGTGCATGTGTGTGTGTGTCTGTGTGTGCGTGC
>CM065742.1:20363807-20368807 GCA_033310375.1 Conus canariensis | reverse complement strand
AAGAGGAGAAAAGGGTGCGAAGGTAAGAAATAGGGGGAACAATATATATGCAAAGGTAGAAAAGGCCTGTGAAACAGGCATAAGTATTGTGATGATAGGTTAGAAGAAGGCAGTGTGTGGCAAAAAAAAAAATGTCATGACAAATCTTTAAAGTCAAAAATCAACCTGGGAAATGACGATATCGTGCAAAAAAAAAAAAAAAAAAAAAATCAATAAGTAAATAGTTAAATGAATAAATGAATAGATAAATCGACAAATAAATAAACAAACAAACAAATAAACACTTCAACAAATAATGAATAAATGAATCAACAAATCAATGAATGACTACATGAATAGATAGATAAATAGATAGATAGCTAGGGGCATCGTGAAGTATACAAATACAATGACAAACAGTAAAGGCACTGAAAGATAGGAAAAAGGCAACGATTAGGTGGACAAAGTAACAAAATTGGAAATATAGGGGGAGGGGAGGGGGGGGGGGGTGTTTGAAAAGAAAAAGAAAAAAGAAAAGAAAAAAAAAAGAAAAGAAAGAATGAAGGCAGCGCGGGGAACAAGCAGGAACGAGCACAAAGATGACGAACAAACAGGAAAATCTAATTACGTCCAGGGAAGAAAATGTATTTAACACGTATTCACGATCTCACATTACCATGATTAAACCGATTTAGTGCTAATCTGCCCCTGCGTTTCGCCTCTACTAAGAGTGGATTACTGCTAATCCGCTCGTTGTGGAGATTAAGCGGTGCGTGTTGGTTGTTTTCAGCGTAGTGAGTGAGGATTGGACGGTGCCAAAGCTGATCAGAAACCCGAACTGTGCCTTTTAGGAACTGATCAGAGTGGGTATTTCCCATTTGAGGACACACGCTGTAAACTCTATACATGTGGTTTCTTTCGGTTTTTTTGTGTTTGTTTGTTTGTTTGTTTTTGTTTTCCCCCCTTTTTTTTTTTCCTCCACGTTTAATGTCTTTTCATTTGAAAGGATATTAGACCGAGGTTTGTGTGTGTGTGTGTGTGTGTGTGTGTGTGTGTGTGTGTGTGTGTGTGTGTGCTGCGTGCATGTGTGTGTGTGTTGTGTTGTGTGTGTGTGTGTGGGGGTGTGCGTGCGCCGAGCGTGCGTGCTTGCGTGCGCAGGAGCGCGCGCGCGCGCGCGCGTGTGTGTGTGATGTGTGTGTGTGTGTGTGTTGTGTGTGTGTGTGTGTGTGTGTGTGTGTGTGTGTGTGTGTGCTTGTGTGTGTCTGTGCCTGTGCCTGTGCCTGTGTCTATGTGTACATGTGCTAAGTGTCAGCTGGGCAGTAAATATGAGGGTACAACTCTCTCTCTCTGCCTCTCTGTCTTCTGTCTGTCTGTCTGTCTGTCTGTCTCTCTCTCTCTCTTCTCCTCTCTCTCTCCCTCTGCTGGAGGGGGGCTGTATGGCAAGTCTTGTGAGGGTTATCTTCTGGCAAAATGGTGGCTCCCAATTTTGACTTAGACAACAGATGGACCGGTCCACTAACTCGCCGCCAATGATCACGGCATCAGTATTTGTCATCACTATGGGGAATTTCGCGACGATTAGACCGCATGAGTAGGAAATCATGGATTAAGACGAGAAAGAGATTATTTACATGAAATATTTCATCAAAATGAAAGTCTAAAATTATTTAAAAAAAGAAAAAAAAAATTAAATAAAAAGGAAGAAGTGACGCGAGTGAGAGCCGACCTCACAACGCCAGTCAGCGTTGTCCGACATACGATCCTAAACCTAATGAAGCCCTAGCAATCTTCACACTGTGTAACTTATATAGACAAAATATGTCTGGTGCTAAAACAGGTAAACTTCCTCTGGCTACGAAACCCAGAAGAAAAAAAAAAGCGATATACAGAATGGAAGTCACTGCAACATCTGGTGAATAGAAGTTGTGTGAGAACTACTCACAACACGCAAAACATGTCGGGAGTACAAGCCTGGACAATACAATGACCACCCAGTACAAGCCTGGACAACACAATGACCACCCAGTACAAGCCTGGACAATACAATGACCGCCAGTACAGCCTGGACATCAATGACACCCAGTACAAGCCTGGACAATACAATGACCGCCCAGTACAAGCCTGGACAATACAATGACCGCCCAGTACAAGCCTGGACAATACAATGACCACCCAGTACAAGCCTGGACAATACAATGACCACCCAGTACAAGCCTGGACATACAATGCCCGCCAACAGCTGGAACCAAGACCCCAGTACAAGCCTGGACAAACATGACACAGTAAAAGCCTGGACAACACAATGACACAGTACAAGCCTGGACAATACAATGACACCAGTACAGCTGGACATCATGACTACCAGTACAAGCCTGGACAATACAATGACCAACCCTCCAGTCTCCACCACCCCATCCTACAGAAGCTTGCACGGAAAAGCGACAACGGAAAATCCTATCGTCGCCGGCAAGATTGAAGTTTACAGCGAACTCTCTGCTTTTCAGTTAGGCGCAAGAATGACCAATAAATTGACGTTTGGCTCTCAGTCTAGAGACAAAGAATAAGAAGAAACAATTATTCTGGCTAAAGAAAACAGCAGTCGGTCACTTTCCATTGACCATTGACTAGTTGTTGCGCCAGTTCACGTGAGAAAGAGGCGTCCACCGATTGGCTGTCACACAGGCTAGGATAGAGTTCAAAAAAAGAAAAAAGAAAAAAAGGAACGAGTTCTATTCAGTAACTATGCAGGTTTCACTGCTTTGTAGCAAGTACAGTTTCGTGTGTGAAATTGCGCGTAACTGGTGTCAGTCTATGTGTTCTTTATAAGTCATTCCATGTGTGAACCTGTTTCTAACTATTCTGTCTGTCACTTGGAACACGAGTTCTTTTCAGTGCGTAAGCCTAAGGTGATTTACCCCTGAGCCATTCCTAAGCATTTCTAACAGTCCCGTAAAAAATAAAAATAAATCTTTCGTCAACTAGTACCGGAAAATTGCTCCTTCCACCACGAGTAAGGGAAAGGGGGAAGGTGAAGTCTGATTTTTTTTTTAAATTATAAAGCCAACAAACAAAAACAAACAAACAAAAAACTGCTCTATACTTGTCATAGAGAAAAGACTGAGTCCTTATCCTAGAGGACGATACCCGCCACCTCGAGCTCGTCACACTCTGTCTCTCTTTTCTCTGTCTGTCTGTCTGTCTGTTGCTGCTGTCTGTCTGTCTGTCTCTCTCATCCTACCTGCTCTCCTTCATCTCTCTCTCTCTCTCTCTCTGGTTGTTTCCCTCAGTCTATCTCTCTGTGTCCCTCTCTCTCTCCGCCTCCCCTCCCCCCTCTCTCTCTCTCTCTCTCTCTCTCTCTCTCTCTTTCTCCTTTTCCCTGTACCCTCTTCTCTCAATTGTCTGCCCCTTCACACACTCTCTTTAAGTGTTTTGTCTCAATGGCTAAATCATCCACACCACTAATGGCACACACACACACACACACACACACACACACACACACACACACACACCACACCACCACACCCACACACACACCACCACCACACACACACACACACACACACACACACACACACACACACACACACACACACACACGTGGATAGAATTCATGTGTATGCGAGTGAACCCTACTGACTGAAGCAACACCCACCTATTCATCTTCAATTCTTCCGTCTGGGAGGTTCTGTTTTGACCTGCGTTTGTCGGTTTGTCTGTCTGTCTGACTGTCAGCAACATTACTCAAGACCTCCTGAACCGATTGGAGCGAAACTTAGTGAAAAGACAGACTGTGACCCACAAACGAGTCCAGCAAGTTTTGGCGCGGATCCGTTGGGGAATCCGGATCAAAGGATGGATTCAGATGACAGACGACAGAGGTTTGCGCTCTCCCGAGTCCGCTTTCAAGTAATTTTTCTTTTTATATTCAATCAACTTTGGGTCCGTCTTCTTTCATCTTTGCGGTAGAATCCTCCCAATACCTGCCAATAAAAAAGAGCTGGTTGCCAGTGCAACTGTCCCGTAAAGATCAGTGACATCCATGCTGATTGGCTGAAACCAGCGCGGAGCACGTGCAGACGTAGGTTTTGTGGACAACTGTGAAACTTTTCAAGTTCCCACTTCGAGGGAGCATTAGGAAGAGAACGTTGCTACACTGCACGCGGGTGTAGTTGTGACGGGGCAGGGTGTTGGTTTTTAGGTAAGGCGAGAGATATTACTTACTGGAGGACTGTGAAGTAGAACTTGGTACAGGTTTTACAGGTTTGTTTGTGGGACATTTTCTTCTTCGTTCCTTCTTCGTCCCTCGCGTTAGGTCCACGAATTTCACCAATCAGTGTGTGTGTGTGTGTGTGTGTGTGTGTGTGTGTGTGTGTGTGTGTTGTGTGTGTGTGTGTGTGTGTGTGTGCGCGGAGTGTGTGTGTGTGTGTGCGCTGTTTGTGTGTGTGTGTGTGTGGTGTGTGTGTGTGTGTGTATGTCTGTGTGCGCATGCGCGCGCGCGCGCGTGTGTGTGTGAGTGCGTGTGTGCGTGCGTGTGTGTGTGTGTATGCGTGTGTGTATGAGTGTGTGCGTGTGTGCATTTCTATGTGTGTGTGTGTGTATGAGTGTGTGTGTGTGTGTGTGTGTGTGTGTGTGTGTGTTGTGTGCTGGCGCGGTGTGTTGTGTGTGCGCATGCGCGCGTGCGTGTGTGTGTGTGTGTTGGGTGTGTTGCAGTGCGTGCGTTGTGCTTTTATGTGTGTGTGTGTGTGTGTGAGTGTGTGGTGTGTGATTGTATGAGTGTGTGTGTGTGTGTGTGTGTGTGTGTGTGTGTGTGTGTGTGTGTTGGAGTGTGTGTGTGTGTGTGTGTGTGTGTGTGTAAAAGGCAAACGTGTGTGTGTGTGTGTGTGTGTGTGTGTGTGTGTGTGTGTGTGTGTGTGCGTGAGTGTGTGTGTGTGTTTGTGTGTGTATGTATGTGTGTGTGCATGTGTGTGTGTATGTGTGTATATGTATGTATGTGTGTGTGTGTGTGTGTGTGTGTGTGT